>CM054137.1:35354351-35404351 GCA_028751875.1 Rapana venosa | reverse complement strand
CTTGCTGTTCTTTCCCGGTCAACGATTTTCCATTTCCCCACACTTTAAAACTATTTTTACTACAATTATTTTCGAGAGGATTTTTTTTGTTTCTGTTCTTTTTCCATTGATAAATCATTTTCAAAATGATTGATAAGTTCAAAATGATTGACAAGTTTTAAGTGGTTACCTGCACTTGTTTTCCTCCACTATTTCCTCAAAATACTTTAAAAAAAAATTTGTGAGAAAAAGCAGACATAGTCTGGAGGTGGGGTCAATTTGGACAAGATTAAAGATGAACTGAGAGAGAGAGAGAGAGAGAGAGAGAGAGAGAGAGAGAGAGAGAGAGAGAGAGAGAGAGAGAGAGAGAGAGATTTCACAGTAAAAATTGCAGAACAGATATATGAACTTCAAACACGAGATTCAACTTTTTCATATTTATTTCGTCACAAACTCAAAAGAACCATTAAAACAAACATTCACATCATTAGTCAGCTGCTCATACACATGATTCACACTCCTGCTCTCATGCTAAGAAACCTCTTCAGGCCAGAAAGTCAGTAACTTTAAAAAAAAAGAAAAGCAAAACAAAAAACACTATCAATAATCGAACTCCTAAAAAACAAAAAAAAGGAAAAGTAAACCCATGATTTGCAATCAAGAACACACTTAACTGATACCATGTACATGTTTACCGTTAAGCCAAATTTTGGCATTTATGCATAGAAACTGTGTCATCTCACTACAGAGGATGGTTCCACACTCATCTCATATTTCCATGACATGTTGAGTGGCATTGTGGTGCATACACATAGGTCCATGCTTGCCTGCTCAAGAATGAATTTTCTAAAATACCAGCAAGGAGTACATAATGCAACACTGTTATCTCCGTCTATCCATCCATTGGTCAGAGACTAGCAGCAGTGTCTAGGCATAAATGCTGACATTAAGACATAACAGTAGCGAGCTTTAATGGTAGGTAAATTTAAAAAATCATAATATCCCACCCGCAATCTTTTAAAAGAACTGACCAACAAAAATAAAAAATAATTAAAAAAACCAACCCCAGATCCATCCCAAAAAAGTTAGCCAGCAACAAAGACGCAGAGACTGGTGAATTTAAAAATGACAAAACTATATAAAAAAAACCCAGACCCCCCCTCCAAACCAAAACACCACAGCATTGACTAAGAGGTAAGACCATCATTTCACAAGCACACTACATGATGACAATAGACTGATCTATACAAAAACCTGCCGTAACATTCTCTCTCTTAATTGAAATTAACAATGAAAAACTTCCCATGGGGAATCAATAGCAAGCCCTAAAAAAAGCTTCCTTTAGGGCATGATAATAGAACAGGAACAAAAAAAATCATAAAACAAAACCAAAACACTGAGCATACATGCATGTATACACACACCTAGACTACACAGAACAGATAACACACGCCCTACAAATTGAAAAACAAACAAACAAAACCAACCCTGACTCCCTCACCCAACATCCAACCATGATTTTTACCAATCCATACACACACGCACACATTTCACTGCTATGATCTCAGAACCATTCACACTCATCATCCTGGCCATTCTATGTTCATCACAGCCACAGTTCTTTCCCTCTTTTGCTAGACACACACATCCTCAGTGCAAATCTGGTCATGGCAAAGCATATTAGTTTTGTCCATCTTCAGGACAAAAGATAACGGATTGAAAAGGGGGAAATGGGATACTGGACAGAGATGGGCACAGGGGTTAAACTTTGACCTCTACAAATACTGACTGGGGAGAAAATTTAAAATAAAAAAATTATTAAAAAAAAACAACAAAAAAAGGAGTAAATAAAAAGAAAGGGACATGGGAATTGGGGGCAACAAAAATTGCTGACCTAAAATTTTTATAAAAAAGGGTGGGGGGTGGGGTGGGGAGAATGAAAAAAGGAGTAAATAAAAAGAAAGGGACATGGAATTCTGGAAATATAAAAGGGTGGGGGTGGGAAAATGAAAAAAGGAGTAAATAAAAAGAAAGGGACATGGGAACAAAAATTGCTAACCTAAAATTTAAAAAATAAAAGGGTGGGGGTGAGGTGGGAGAACGAAAAAAAGGAGTAAATAAAAAGAAAGGGGCATGGGAATTGGGGACAAAAATTGCTGACCTACAATTTAAAAAAAAAAAAGGGGGGGGGGGGGGGGGGGGAGGAAATGCACACCAAGCAAACAGCCATACATGGTCACTGATACTGGATGATCACAATTCATAATCCAAGCATATAACTGCATTATTACATATAGCTGCCCAAAATATTGAATAGTAAGTATTGTACGCTCCCAAAGAAACATTTTCTGCAATACAAACTATTGCTTTTTCTTCCTGAACTTTTTTTTTTTTGTTCAGAGAAAAAGTTCTAGAGTGCAAAATTTCTTTCTGGAGATAACTAACTTCATTTTCTATAAGCTTGTGCCTGTTTGTTCTGATTTTCATTCGAATATCACTGTGCCCTTTCCTGTCTTGAAAAGTTTTTTTTTAATCTTATTTACCGTCTTCTTTTTTGTTTTTTGTTCCTTAGCTAGAACTCCAAGGTTCACCAAATGGTGAGATTTTGTGCACGCAACCATTTTTTCTACCATTCAGGTAGCCACATTCAGACATCAGGGATGGTTTTATATCAAACCAAAGTTGACAATCAAATGGTGGACCACAGCAATATGTTCTAAAAGAAGGTGACTAAGATTTTCTATTTTTATTACCTACTTCATTAGTGTTTCTTGTTTTCATACTTGCTCTTTTTTGGAAACGCAAGAGGGGGGGGGATTATATTTTCTCTCTTTGAGGTTTTTCTTCCCTTTTTCTCCCCCGAATAGGTATGTAGCAGAGTTTATGAATTAACCAGTCCAAACTGTATCATTCGGATCAATGCACTGGAGCCAAACACTCTCCAAGCCGATCTAGTCTCAGGGTGATAGTTGCTTTCCACTTCTACTCTCCTCTCCACAACAACCATCTTCAGCAGCACTTGAGAAACCAAGGAGTTAAAAGCCCTGACCATCACGAAGCAAACAAGGTGAAACAATCATTGTTCTGCTGCCTTGGATGTAAAAAAAAAATGCAGTAGCAGCATTCACCTTGACCCCCCCCCCCCCAAATTGATATTTCCCCAAAATTGTTGGACTGGATTAACTCAGCACACTCCTGCTCAAGATACAATGCCTTATTTATTTCTAACGAAATATCTGGAGAAAGCTGCAGATATTCATGTTCTTTGTCCTGTAGGTTGTGATTTTTAGATAGGACTTTTTTTTTTAGAAGCCTAAGAAAAAAAAGTTATAAACTGACACAAGCTTATAAAAAATAAAATTTATCATTGACTATTCACTAAGGTAGTTACATATTCTTGTTCTCTGTACTTAATTTTTCTTTATCGACAACCACGATTCCCAATCCCATCTTCATCTGCCCCACCCCAAAAGAATAAACTTACCAGATGCAGTGTTCAATAACTGGATAAAACACGCTCACCACTATGCTTACGCCTCATTTTAAAAGGGAACAGAACGGGACATCCAATCATTTTGCTAAAGAGGGAAAACAGTTGTATGAATCGATTCAGAGATCTCTATCAGTTTAGCAACTTAATGAGAGCCTGTGCACTGACACAGGCAAACTCACTCTCATTACACACCTCTCTCTATCAACATATCTTTCTCATTCTTAAAAAAAACTAGACACACATAAACACACACATGCTGCATTAGTGAAGGCACCCATGAAATAGTGTTTTTTTTTTTTTACTTGTGTAATACTCAGACCTAAGTTCAAACATTCTGTTGACCTTACAAAACTTGAAACATATGCACTCATATTCCTAGCCATCATTTTCTACTCTAAAATACAAAGCACGGTGGGAACTCAAATGTCATAAAAAGTCATTCAATTGGAAATGCCATCAGAACAATCATCAACGGAATGCAAAGCAGATGATCAGAGCAAATTTTGCAGCAGCACTGAATCCACATAAGAAATTCGATAAAGCTGCTGTCCAGTTATACGCATACCAAGAAATGCAAACTTTTTAAGATACAATGGTAACAAATTTTTAAAACCCACATTTCACTTTTAAAAAAATACTATTTTTAAACTCATGTACTTTTCAACTTCTACTGTGGGCTATTGTATGTATGTTGCAAAGATAATACTCGCTAGAAGATAGAGGTGATTGTAGCACTGTGATCAGAAGGCTCTGCTTACTCTGCACTTCAAAAGCAACAGGCACCTCAATACAGCAGCATGTCATGTCTTCACTTAAACATCTCACTCCAATTTAAAACAGCACTTTCTCTTGGACATCTTCAGAGTAGGAATATCATTAATTTTCTCAAACATTTCTACATATCAGAAATATTAGCTCCCACTACTCTCCCTCGCACACACACACTCTGGTATCACTTTATGTGGAAGGACATAAAATTGAAGACCACACACACAGAGATATCACTTTATGTGGGAGGACATAAAACTGCACGCTGCACTACACACACACACTCACACAATTACTCTAAGCATATTTCCATCAGAAATCATTCATCAGTTTGTCTTTTCACCAAAAACAGGAGTGGAGAAAGTAAGAAGCCGCAATCTGCTCAAATGTTCTTGTCCCAGTCCTCCGAAGTCTATCCATGACTACGGAGACAAGAGGGAGACACTGGCATACTCTTCACTCTTTCTCCCAGCTGAGCGTAGACCATACCTTTCCCTCTTTAGCCTTGTAAAACAGCTGGCCAATATCACACTGCCAGTTCTTCAACTTCATTAAAACTGTAATGCACAATGCCAGTCCTTCAACTTTATAAAAAGTGTAATGCACATCACATTAATGTTCCCTCTATCAACAACACGGTCAATGAAGACATGTAATGCAGGTCCCACTTCCAGTGGCCAGTACTTTTTTTTTCCAAACAGAAGACTCGGTTTACTCTGCACATCACTTGGCAAAGGCTTCTGGAGGGATCTTGCCTTCAGCTTGCAATTTGACGAAGATCTGTGCTGCTTTGTCATAGTCCCACCTGTTGTCCTCAAGACACCTGCACATTCATCATTCAAGCATTACCTCACTATTTATTTAATGCATTGGAATGAAAACCAAATAGGACCAGTTTACCTCTCCCTTTCACCTCAGACAGAGATCACTCATTTTAAGCCAGTAATTTCTGCATCATCTGCCTCAAATCAAAGAAATGTGCAGCCTTTTACAAGTCTTGGAATAATACAGAAAACATTTTATGCCAAATTTTCTCACATTGCAAATGTTACTTGAACACTAGATTGTCTATGTTCACTCAGTACTACCTGCTACCTCCTATAATGTAGTCACTGCCTTCCTGAGCTCTAAGTTGAGACGTTTCTTTTTTTGCAATGAGAGATTTTTTTGGGGGATGAAAGGTATAACTTGAATCTAAACTTCCACTATATCTCGTTTTGAGAAACACAATTCTGAGCAAACTGCTATGTTAATTTACACAAACATATATATATATATATATATATAATATATAATAAAAGAGAAAGAGAGGGAGAGAAAGTGGGATAGAGAGAGAAAGCCAGAGAGAGAGAGAGAGACAGAGAGAAAGAAACAGAGAGAGACACAGACAGAGAGGCAGATAGACAAGAGAAATACAGAGAGGCATACAGACAAGAAAACCCCCCTCCCACCAACTTCAAACAGACCTGAAAGAGAAGATGAGGTTCATGGTGGACTGCTGACTGAAGGACAGCACCATCTGCTGACGCTCTGGCGGCAAACTGTCCAGCTGCTGCTGAGGAGACGCAACAGCCGCCACAGGAGCGGGGGTCTCGCTGGGCGACAGAAGGGCTGGGGGGTTGGAAGACACAGGGCTGGAAGATGGGGTGGGGCCCGTGCTCTTGAAAGCCGACTGCTGCTGTTCTGACGTGGCGTTGGTGATTGTCAGGGTGTCGTTGGTGATCAGAATGCCTGAGTTGGCCGGCACTGCGATGAAGCAGCGGCTGAAGGCTCTTATAGGCGGCTTGTCAGCTTTGTTCTCCGCTGTGAACCAAGGCATGTCCAGTCATGTGAATTTGCACTGTAGTTCACTATGTATATACTTATTACCGACTTGTGTATGAGTAGTCAATTCTTTGTTGTTTGTTTGCTTATAATAATAATGTATGGAATTTATATAGCGCAGAGATATGAACTAGAACAATCTTAATTAAAATAGGGACTGTTCATATCAAATAGTGAACAGAACTTTTTCTCTCACTCACTTGGAAGCAGTTCCCACTTGCTGTACGTATGTGTCAAAGTTTTATGTTCAGATGTGTGTGTGCGTGTGCGTGTGTGCATGTGTGTTCATCAGTGCACAAGCACATAAATGCACATGTGTGCACATTTGCAAAACCCGGTCAAATATATTAACACTTTTAACTCATTATCTACTGAATACACCCTAACCAAACACTAAGCTCATGACATCCTATTTTATAGCACTGAAGAAAGAACAACAGTAAATAGTAGACAAATGGTCACTTATGATCAGAAAATGCTAAAGAGTAATCTTGCCAAATAGATGCTTCAAAAGATCATCTACCTCCCCCCCCCCCCCCCCCCCCCCCCCTCCCCCTTCTCTCTCTCACACACACAAAGACACACACATACAATACTTACATTCTTTGAACAGGCCATTCACGACAAAACTCAGCACTGTACTCTGGAAATAAGCAACAAGACAAAATATAATACAACTCAAGCACATATAAAAAATGTGTGTGTGTGTGCGTGTGTGTATGTGTTTCTGTGTGTGAGCATCATGTTTGAAATGCATATCCATGATCATTTTAGATCAAAAGTTTTTGCTTATTTTACAGGGCAAACAAAATTCAAGTTATCTGTTAAAGATAAATCTCAATTAACATCTTGGAGAAGAGTAAGACTTTACATCACCCGTTCAGGAAAATCTTTTTCATTAAATCATGTATGTGGCACAACAAAATTATCTAAACATGGTTGACATGAACAGGTTCACTGTCTATGCCGCTCAAATATAAGCACTACACTTCAGTTGGTTTTTTTTACATTTCACACACATAATTCAAACTTGAATAATCAATAGAAGATATGAGAAACAATGAAAAATAAACCACTTACGGAGACAAAATTGACATCAACGACGAAGGAATTGGCATCATGGGTTGTTTTGGGCAAGATGCCAAGGGCGGTGATCACCTGCAGCCGGCCCTTCTTCAGAAGTTTGTCCATGGTGCGACCTTCCGATACACATGCACAGCAATTGTAACACTTTGGCAATTTTGCTTTTACAAGAAAAATGGATTAGTCAGGTAAGAGCATATAGGAGCACAAAACTTCAACGAACACTGACACAGCTAGGAATTTCCATCATACACATAATGCTGAATGAAACTGCCTCATTCTGTATGTCAGGTATCTATTCAACTTCACGATCTTCAAATACACAAATTGTGCGAAAATACAAGACTCTACAGGGACCTAAAACAGCAACAATTATGAATAGCTATGTCATAATGTGAAGCAACTTATTTACTAAAACACGTCCACAGATTTTGGATTTCATAATTCAAAGTATTTTTACAGATGGTATGGACTTCATAGCTCAAGTCTTTATGACAGAATAAAGATAGAGCTAAAGACCTTTACTTCTCCCAGAGCTAAAAACAATGAATATGTCTAAAGAGTTCAAACACCATTACAAAGAGCACAATTAAATCGAACGCACAATCAGTCCCCCCCCCCTCCTGCTATAAGGTAAATTTCAAAATAAGTTCATTAAAAACCCCCAAAATATCTTAAACACATTTGATGTATGTTACAGTGTTGATTCTAGGATTTCAAAATAAGGGGCCCAAGGGCCCCCTAAAATGAAAAAGAGGGGGCATTGTTGCCTCCCCCCCCCCCCATAAATAAAGAACAAGTATTTGCTTACAGTACCCTCAGTACTCTTAGTTTCTGCTATTTTTTCAAGGAAGAGAAACAAAACAAACAGGCAGATACTAGGCAGAAAGGATTAAGTATTCACCTAAGTGTGCCCTTAAGTTGTTTGACATGGAGCGAGAGGGGGGGGGGGGGGGGGGGGGGGGGGGGGGGGGGGGGGGGGGGGGGGGGGGGGGGGGGGGGGGGGGGGGGGGGGGGGGGGGGGGGGGGGGGGCAAGGGGGAGAAAGGGAGAGGGAGAGATAGAGGTGAGGAGAGAGGGAGGGAGAGAGAGAGGGGGGGGGAGAGGTCAGTCAAATATTTATTTTCACAAAGTTGGGGAGATAGATCTAGATGAGAAGAGATGTAAAAGCCAATATCAGTCTTTTTTCCCTAGATAGTATAATGATGAGAGAGAGAGAGAGAGAGAGAGAGAGAGTCCCTAGATAGTATAATGTGAGAGAGAGTGAGAGAGAGTGAGAGAGAGAGAGAGAGAGAGAGAGAGAGAGAGAGAGAGAGAGAGAGAGAGAGAGAGAGAGAGAGAGAGAGAGGCCAAATTTGTATTTCCACATTCAGAAAGATAGGTCTAGATCTAAATGATAAGTTAAAGCCAATGTCAAAGTCTTGGGTTTTCCCCCCAAACAGCCAAAGATCATACATTAAGAGAGAGAGAGATTTTATTATTTAAATTTAAAAAAAATTCTTTTATATCAAGGATAATGGAATAAGCACTTATGTGCTTTTTTACATCCAGTCCCCGTGTGTATGTGGTTTTGTAAATTTTGTCATCTGTTCCCACCGACACACAATGGCCTACTCTTACGAAAGGCGGAACATGATTTAACGCGTGCACACCACGGGAGGGAGAGAGAGAGAGAGAGTTGCCTAACTGATGGAAGTTTTTTTTGAAGACTTTCATCTTGTACAGCCTCCTGGTGATGGGCAGTGTTTTTGCCTGATGCTCAAAGTGCTGTTCTCTAATAAGCGCATCCTCCTTTAGTGAAGACATTGCATCCTCCTTTAGTGAAGGCATTGTTCTTTCCAAGTTTGATACACAGCCAGCCGATAGCCTACTGCATGTCATGACCACTGTACTCAAGCCATGGCTACTTGATCTACCAGCTTCGAGCCTGCTGGGAGGTAGATATCTGCTATCTCCTCAACGATCTCTGTCCCAATCACATCACTTGTTTCTGGAGTACAAGGCCTCTTGGAAGATGACGTAAACAAATAGGAAAACAGAGCAAGACAAGCCTGTTTTAGTAGAACAATCGCTTGTAGGCGCGAATCAGAAAATCTTGGGAACCCTGGGGTAGCCTACATACATGATTGCCGCGGGAACTGAAAGGACCAACTAGGCTACAGTTTCTGTGATTGGTCGAAAGTGTGGTGCTTAGCCAATTAGAAGCATCAATGGAGAACTTTGGCGGAAGAAGCGCTTAACATTAGAGATTATACAAACAGCAGTTGCAATGGCGCACTGTTTGTCCTAAAACGCGTTGTCCAGGATTTGTTTGCGTCCATCAGAGCACACTGCCCACATCATTTTGCGGCAATTTTTTAAAAAATGCGGGAATCCCGCAAGGGCGCACCCTAGAATCAACACTGATGTTACAAAGATACAAAACACATTCCTCACTTTTTGAGCGGTCATCGCCTTTGATGCGCAAGGGGTTTCGGCTCTCAGTGAGGTAGTCTGAGAGATATGGCTGCTTGTATTCAAAGATGGGATTGTTGGACGAGGTCATGGAGAAGAGAGCATTTTCATGGTATGCATCCTGCAGGTTCTGTCGGTTGTCAGAGTCATAGATGCTGTAGTACTCTTTCAGGAATCGAACCACCAGGTCCTGAACTTCGCCATTGACGAAGTAAGATCCCTGGGAAGTGGGCAAGACACTTGTGCTCACGTCAAATGTGATTGGTGGTGGCAGATCGTTCCCATCCTGTGAAATGTGTAAAAAATAAGAAATGGTTACTTGGGTGAACTCTGAATCTGAATTCCCAAAACATATTCATGAATGCAATAGAAAATTACATATCTTCTTAAGCGAAGTAATACAAAGAAAAACCCAGGAACTGCTTACTTTTTTTTTTCCACAGACAAGCACGCACAGGTAAAAGTCTGACAATTAATTTGCTTCCTTTCACTGTGACACATGTGTCCACTTAAAAAAAAAAATCAACCATGCTATAAAACTATATAAGTACTTTCATTTCTGTACTCAGAGCTTAGCTTACAAGAAGTATGAATCTATCTTACTCCTATTACATTACTCTTACTTGTTATTGTTACTTCTAAGATAACGTACACACAGGCAGAATCATATAACAAGAAAAAAACGAGAGAAAATTAAGGGAGATTTTTGTTCCTTTTTAGATATGCCGACTTATACAAAAATACATCTGCACAATCATACACAAGAAGAAGAAACAAGAAAAGACACTCACCAGTTTGACCACCTTGGGGAAGCGTTTCCGGACAGCACTGGAACAGCATGCACCACATAGACAAAAATCAAAGCATAGTGTCATCTTCAGACAACTTGTCCCATGGTAAATCCACCACGATGACTTCCTTCTTTAAAATAAACAGCAGAGCTGAATTCAAGTCCTACTATCAATCTACTGACAAAATGTTACTGAGTACATTGTGTGATTGAGTGTGTCTAAAAGATTTGAAAGGTTTAATTTTAATCATAGTCGAATGACAGTCATATTTACCTGATGTAAATGAACAATGTGAGATTACTGCCTTCTCTAAAGGACAAAGATTCAAACTACAGACTGTTTAAATTTGCTTTTGAAAAATGACACCTAATGTTTGAAGTCCCCTCCCCCTTGTTTTTAGATGAAAGTGGGTAACCTGACAAGTTTTAGTCATTCAATGATCTGAGACCTGTGTGTTCTTATTAATATCAGTTTACAGCCATGCAGTTTTTTCCCCAACATACCAACCTAGGGATGCTGAAACCTAAACATATGAAGACAAGACAGAAGAAAAAGACCCACAATGGAAGAAACAATCCACCAAATGACACTGCAGAAAGCACGAGCTTACAAGACCATGCGATAAAGACACAACTGAAGATGAAACAACTAGAACTTCAAAGACAACGCTTGCAGAGTTTAGGAAAAAAAATCAATCCTTGAATATTATGCAATGATAAAAGGATGAACAGAAACACTTAAACAGCACCTGAAGAGGCTACACAGCAGAGAGAAAGACCTGAAAGTAGATTTGCACCAAATACACAGAAAATACAGATTTAAGATGACGCCAGGTTGTATGCTAACCCATGGTTCCAGTCTTACTAATCTGTAAGGAAATGTTTAGAACATAACAAGATGTACTTACGCAAGAACTTGGGGGAAGAAAACAACAAAACCCCACCAAAACCAAGCATGATTCACAGTATTATACTCTGCTACCATAAATCACTAATGCTATCTGAAGCTCAACTGATACTAAAAGAAAAAGAATGTTCTTATGCAAAGATGCTCAAGAGCACACAAGTGGTGAGAGAATAATAATCAGGAAATGTAAGACAACAGTTCAAACAAGAATATGACAGTACACTAGATGACTAAAATGAGATTTCTCTCAACACATGCTCCAGGAAAAAAGCTTAACAAGAGAAAAACGAAAGGAGTATGGGTGATTATCTGGGAAAAAAAAGGAAAAAGAAAACCAACACGATTTTTAACAAACTCCTGCAATCATTATCACCAGGATAAATTAATTCCACCATAAAGCCTCTCCAGCCAATCAGAAAACAAATCTAACAAAGAAATCATATCTATCTTAATACTTTTTTCTGTTCTGAACAAGCTCTGTGGTAGGATTGGCAGTTGGTGACAATGATAACAGGGTTCTGCTAACACTTTATTCAAATGTCATTAAGATAATACTGATTTAAAAACAACACAACAAAAAAACACCAAACACTGGTAGAAAGTTCCTTATTGAGTATGTGTTTGGATGAAAGAAAAAAGGTATAGAATGATTAGTTCTTTTTTTAGTCTGATTTTAGTTGCAATGCAGTAATAATGTTTAAAAAAAAAAGGTGTCAAAATGACGTACATATAACAAGTAAATTTTCTGTTCTGGTTTCCAATTTTCAAGATTTGAACAAACATCAAACACGAACAATGATCCATGACCAACTATTGCAACAACCATCTTTGCATTTCCTCTTCAAATTACTACTACTTGTAATTGATAAATTCATTTCATTTCATTCCACACATTCTTGAACACATCCACACATATTACTGCACCAGCATGCTTTCAGACACATTGACATAATACACACTATAAAGATCATAATCTATGCCCAAACTTGGTCTGTTTTGGAAACATGAACACATATCTCATTATCCAATGAATGCCCTTGTAAGACTGATTCTTCAGCTGGTTGAAGCTGCTCAAATCAACCACCCAACCACACACACACACATCCAGAATTTTCAAGTCTTAACTTCTCATATGTACAAACACCAAATGACATACATCAGCTCCACAAACACATGTACACACGTTATTTTCACAAAGTCCCTCTCTCACAAACACCAGTGATGAATAGCAAACTTCTCTCAATCAAACCAACAAACACATACTGTTCATAAACAGACACCTCAACAAACTATGCAAGTTCACACACACACACACACACAGACATGCACATAGAGTAGTATGCAGTCACAACAGTTTTTCATGGGGGTCAATCCCGAGTTTGTTTATTTTTGTTTTATATAAAACCCTTCTTCATGATGCTCCTCACAGGGTAGCTAGTTATGATTCCATCCTGAAGCATTTCTACTGCAGAGATGAATAGCTTCAAATAAGGTGTTTTCTTTTCTTTATGACTTTATTTTGCCTTAATCGTTTCCGATTCTTTCCTCTGTCTCTCTTAGTTTCTTTCTCTTTTTTGTGTCTTTAAATTTGTTTGTTTTTTTCTTTCTTCATATCTCAATGTGTTCTGTTTAAAGCTATAAACATACAGTCAAGTCCTTAAAAAAAAAAGAGGGGTTTTAAAAAAAAAGGAAAAAAAAAAGAAAACAAAAGTAGATTGTTTGTCCAGATTCTGGTGTTATTTAAGTAGTTCAGGCAAACAACAGCCAACACAAAATGAAGTGAACAGTCTATATAAAAAAAACCAACAATTAAAAAAAAAAAGTCACCCCCCAGAAAAAACCACCCCAACAACCCCAAAACCATGGCAGTAGGTAAGACACAAAAAAAACACATCAGTGTCACACAGATCCAGCATAACTTAATTCCAAGTTTCTGTTCACAAAAGGTTTTATTTTAAAAAAAACCCACCCCCCCCCCCAAAAAAAAAAAAAGTCTGCTTAAGTATTGTCTTGCACTTCACACAATCCCCCCCAAAAAAAACCACCAAAAAACACAACACATTTTCTTAAATATAAGGACACACTCACATACATACATCACAGTCAAACCCTGGTCCTTCAATGCCACAACATACTGCGTATATTTTTCTTCTTCATAATATGAAAATCATACTGTGTGACATTTTCTCCAGTATATGACTGTTCTATTACAATATAATACTGCACACAATACACAGATGCTAATTCTGGTCCTTCAGTGCCAATAGTGTTTTGCATGACACTTTGTCCAGAATATGTCTGTGCATATATACACACAATATACATACAGATATATAGATCAGTTTGGTCCTTGGGTGTAACTTATGTGTTACACTTTCACCATGATCTTTAACACCCAACAAGTTAGTATTTGGTGTGGTAACAGTAAATGAATTCTTGTAGTTTGAAAAGAAAAAGACAAAAAAAAAGACATTCAGTTTAAAAAAAAAATGTCAACACAAGATTACAACACACACACCTCAACAAATAACAAATGACTACTGGTATAGATACAAACAAATCACAAAAGAAATATTGAACAAAAATTCTATAATATATTTGCACCCCATCACAATGTGTTGTGCCATTTTCTGTCTTAAAACACATGAAACATTATACAATAAATCAAGCACATCATCACAATGAGTTGTGATAATTTCTTAAAACATACATTGATCTGCATAATTTACTGGAAAAAAAATCCCAATAAAAAAAATCATGGATGCTACAAACAAATAACACACAGTCTCAGCACTGCATCACAAAAAAAGGATCCCTTCGAAAGTTCTTAGCCAGGCTGCTCGTGCAAGTGCTAGGTAAAAATTCTGATTATATCATAAGAGTATTAAGTCATTTAAGAAAGGGGTAACCCTACGCTGTTTCTGACATCAACCAAGGACCTTGAAAATTGTGATTTTCAAGCCATGATCTATTACATACTGAAAAGGGGCTTAACTTCTCACGAATCTCACAAAAACTTCTGTGAAGCTTTTTGGGTCCATTGCCCCAGGACAATTGACTGTTAGCAGGTGGCTCTGGGAGTTTGAATTTGGTAGAAGTCATTTTAATGATGAGAACTGTTGTGGCCAGCCTGTTTCTGCTGCCACCCAAGAGAATGCCCCCTGTGTCAAAGAACTGACCAGGGAAGACGCACGAATCGCTTGCTAAGATTATCAAAGACATACTTGGAATTAGCATGTCTGCCTTGCCTTGAATGAGATCTTACACCGTCAGCTAGGGTGCAGTGGTGCTTGACTAAGCTTGAGAAATATGACAGTGGATGCGCGAACTCAATGTGGAACATCCTAAGTGGTGATGAAACCTGGGTGTACCAGTTTGATCCCGAGACAAAGGCTCAGTCGTCAGTCTGGCTCTTTCCAGGAGACACCCTGCCTCTAAAATTCAAAAGGTTAAGGAGCCCTAGTAAATAAAGGGCTGCCTTGTACATTGCCAAAACTGGACACATCACAACCATTCTACTGGAGGAAAGGCACACCATGACCGCAGATTGGTATGTGCATCAATGCTTTTCCCAAGTGCTGCATGATGTACATATCTAAGGTCGAAAGTCCAGCATCACCCTTCATCATGACTATGCCCCTGCCCACACCCCTGCAGCCACCAAGTTCCTAGCCAGGGAGGGTGTCCAGCTGATGTCTCATACCCCCTATTCTCCGGACCTGGCTCCATGTGACTTTTTCTTATTTCCACATGTCAAGAAGCAGCTGTGGGGGACCCGTTATGACAGTCCCCAGGATGCGGTCTGAGCCTTCACAAGGCTTTTGACAGTATAGATCAAGTCAAGCAGTCTGAAGTGTGTGAGAGCTGGTTTTAGCATTTGGCCTGTTGCATCAAAGCTCAGGGAGGATACTTTGAAAAATTGGCATGAACGGAAGGCAAGTAAGTGTAACTTTTTTTTTGTGGCTAAGAACTTTCAGATTGACCCTCATACTTTGAACTATTTTCTTCCACAACACATAACTACAATGACTCAAGGCACATTGCAATGTGATGTGCCATACTCTAGGTCTGCGCTCAACAACATTCTCAGCACCCCGTCGCAATGCGTTGTGCTATTTTCTTACACACAAACGGCAGACAAAAAGCACCAAGGGACACTGAATGCTCTGTGCCACTCTTCAGCCCACCACACACACAAAAACAAAACCAAAACAAACAAAATCAGCACCCCGTCGCAATGCGTTGTGCTATTTTCTTAACATACAAACGGCAGACAAAAAGCACCAAGGGACACTGAATGCTCTGTGCCACTCTTCATCCCACCACACACACAAAACCAAACCAAAACAAACAAAATCAGCACCCCGTCGTAATGCGTTGTGCTGTTTTCTTATGCACAAACGGCAGACAAAAAGCACCAAGAGACACTGAATGCTCTGTGCCACTCTTCATCCCACCACACACACAAAACCAAAACCAAACCAAAACAAACAAAATCAGCACCCCGTCGCAATGCGTTGTGCTGTTTTCTTATGCACAAACGGCAGACAAAAAGCACCAAGAGACACTGAATGCTCTGTGCCACTCTTCATCCCACCACACACACAAAACCAAACCAAAATAAACAAAATCAGCACCCCGTCGCAATGCGTTGTGCTATTTTCTTAACATACAAACGGCAGACAAAAAGCACCAAGAGACACTGAATGCTCTGTGCCACTCTTCATCCCACCACACACACAAAAACAAAACAAAACCAAAACAAACAAAAAGAGCACCCCGTCGCAATGCGTTGTGCTATTTTCTTACACACAAACAGCAGACAACCATCCCAAATGACACTGAATGCTCTGTGCCATTCTTCAGCCCACCTCACAACACACAAAAACCAACCAAACTCTCAGCACACCGTCGCAATGCGTTGCGCTTTCTCTAACAACACAGAAGCAGCTAACTTCAATACACTGCCACAATAAATGTTATGGCTTACATACCATAATTTAAACAAAATTCAGCAGCACACAGCAATATGGTGCATTTTTTCTCTCCTTATCTTCTGGTTTTTTGGTTGTTAATTTTTTAACCAGATCACAAATCCTTTCTGAATCACACAGCAATATACTGTACCACTATGTAGGTTATACACACCAAAAAAACAATGCAATGTGTCATTTTCTTGAACAACATCAACAACGGCAAAATAATAACACACTGAACACACATCAATCAACACACTGTATACGTCTGTTGAGTCATTTTCTTGAACTAGAATTACAAACAACAGTCTCAACACTAAGTTACAATATAGTACTGCTATTGACAACAAACACTCATCAAAAAAACAACCACCCAAAAACAAACTTTTTTTTTTAAACACACAAAAAAACTACCAACAAGAAAAAAAAATTTCACCGTAAAACAAACACCCCCTTCCCCTACAAAACAGCCACCCCCAAAAAAAACAAAACACAAACCCAACCCAAAAGGACCACAAAAAAACCCAACAACAAAATCCACCCCAAAGCAACCCCTCTCCCCCACAACCCAAACAACAATCTAGCAACCTATTACAATGTTCCGCATCCCTCTTCTTGCTAACAAGACAACACGAAACAGCCTCAGCTTTCCAGCTGTGATGCCTTCTGTGTGGCCCTATGCAAACAACTGAGAGTACACAATGCATGGTTCCAGTTTTCAACTTCCAACACTTCACAACTTCAACTACAGACAGAGCCCAATCTAAGCACTCTGATGATGAAAACGGTATGCATTTGTATCTCACATCTGCCTGCACACTCACTCCACCTGATTTCAATACCATGTGATTTCTGGACAAACACCTACAGTATCTTAATATGTTTGAACTGAAACGTACTAAAAAAAAAAGAAAATCCACATTTCGATTCTGTTTTCCTAATCTTGCTATATCTTTCCCTAAACTTTCTCTTGAAGAGTTGCTTTCCACTTTTTTTAATATACAGTCTTTCCTACCAAAGTTTCTGTTTTCCAAGAAGTGGTAAATCAATGAAGTAATGGGGAAGAACTGGGGAGGGGGGAATAGTTATGCGCCAAATATGCTTAACACTGACAGAATGACACAGACGCAGCATGTCCAAATATTCCAAAATGGAAGGACAACAGCCAACACAATGCCCTGTGCTGGAAAGTATTTTTCACTTTTTTTTGTTTTTTGTTGGTCATTTCCAAGTCCTGATCAGCCGCTGACATAAGCCCCCATCATGTCACAGTTCCAAGGAACCAAAGATGTCCACGCCGCACTCCTCTCAGCAAGCAGGTTAGATAGCGGACACACAAGGCACTGAGGGAGTCAACGAAAATAGCAGGCTATGCACAGCAGGCCGTCATTGCCAGACACAGGCATGTGTTGGTCTCTGTGGTGACTCCCTCTCCTCACAACAATCTTCAGCCCACCAAATCAACTGCTGCCATCTGTGTCACTTCTGATACCCTACCACTACGAGCAGCAACACATTGCAGATATAACATTGTACCCTGGAGTAGGAATCCTTTAAGAAAAGGTTCTACTGTTACAATAGCATATCCTTTTTGATTTCCGTGCATGCAAGCACAGTATTGTTTTTTAAACAATCATATCAATTTTTGTTTTGTTTTATCAACACACATACATACAAAACATAAATTCAGAAACCAATCACTTTTCGTCTTCTGCACAAGACAACTTTTTTTCCCCCTCATACACACCACATAAACACATAGCCTGATAATCACAGCCCAAATTAGAAGACACTAAGATGCATACTCTCTCTCCTCTCTATCTCTCCAACTCACTCACGCATGCGCACATGCACATACACACAACACATTGGGGACTGGATGTAAAAACGCACATGATACATTATCCTTGAAATAAAAGAAATTGATTTGATTTGACAAACACACACACATACACACACTCTCACACTGACATATGCCAAACAAACGTTACATTTTCTGTCCCTAATCCCCACTTATGACATGTTATCATGTTCACCACAGATGAGATTTTCTATTGGCATTAAAGCTGCATCTAATAACACACACAACTGAAGAGTGAAATGCTGACATAATTTCTGCACACTGGTTGTTGCAACAGTAAAGCCATGAACAACAATAATGAACACAACTAATGCCATGGGCATTTACAAAGTTAACCAATACACACAAAACTGAGCAGTAATTTCAAACTGAAATAGTAACAGTCCAGAGAAATACTTACCTGTACCAGCTTCCAAAAGCATAGAAAATATGAGAGTGGAACAGACATGTATGGTATCAGAAGAGCATTGAAGAAAAACTAAGCTTGGCAAAAGTTGCCTCAAAGTCTGAAATAATATTTTTTCCCCCAGAAATGGTACACAAAGTACGCAAATAACAACAGTCAGAGCCTTGAAAAAGATATTCAATATTAAAGAAAAGAGAGAAATGGTCAAAATGAGTCTGACCCTACTAAGAGACGAATCAGTATTTTTTAAAAATTTGTCTTCTTCCCCTGAATCATCCCGGTTCTATAGCCACTGAAACTTTAGAACATCCCAGCATGTTGATGCATGGAAAAACTGCATAGCTATAAATGCAAAACTACAGGTTATAAGAAAATATCTTACATGCAATAGTTTCTGGAACACTTAAAAAGAGGTCTTTTGCAAGATATGGACAGGCAGGTAAATTTTCAATTCATCAATCCATATAACAAAATGCAAAATCCCTCCACAAGCTTCCAAACTATATCTTCTTTTTTTCTACTCTTTATCTTTGTTGCTGTCTCTTGTTCTTTAGTTTAAAGAAAATGAGTTCACAACATATGCAAAGAACAACTATCATTATGCTTTTCCTCACACTAAACTGTTTCAAACATGCATGCGATGTAAAGAGCTGACCGATGCAGAAATGCAGTGAAGAGTACAGAGACAGCAGAGAGAGAGAAAGAGAGAGAGAGAGAGATGGAAAATTGCAGTGAAGAGGACAGAGACAGCATAGGCAGAGCTGAGTGTTGGGGAAATGCAGTGAAGTGGACAGTGACAGCACACAGAGAGAGAGAGAGAGAGAGAGAGAGAGAGAGAGAGAGAGAGAGAGAGAGAGAGAGAGATACAGACAGACAGTGAGAGCTAAGTGATGGAGAAAATACAGTGAAGAGGGCAGAGACATCTCAGAGAGAGAGAGAGAGAGAGAGAGAGAGAGAGAGAGAGAGAGAGAGAGAGAGAGAGAGCCGAGTGTTGGAGAAATGCAGTGAAGAGGGCAGAGACAGAACAGGGAGAGCTGAGTGTTGGAAAAATGCAGTGAAGAGGGCAGAGACAGAACAGGGAGAGCTGAGTGATGGAAAAATGCAGTGAAGAGGGCAGAGACAGCCAGTCACCAGCGTCTCCTCGACACTCCTCAACCCACCCAGACGTCACCCTGTGTCTCACAAATAAGACAAAATTATGTACATACACACCACCAATTTCACAGAGCTGCCAACCTCAGAACACAGTAGAAAGCAAAAATTATCTAACTGACAGGAATATTCACCACATAACACAGATAAAAAAAACCCAAACAACCCCCCTCCACTAATCTTAAAGCACATCATGAAAAGTTGTGTTTCCTACTTTGCCATGAATATTGCATTCTGTAGCTGTGGTTTTTTCCACAGTAGTGACACACTATTCTTCCAAAAGCTATGGACCTACATTGGAATTTGGAAACAGGATTCACTGGAACTAGTCCCCAGCTTGAAAAAAAATATTAAAAAAATTAACACAATGTTATCACCTGTTATTTATGAATTGTTAGATTTTGGATTATCCAAAATAATATACCAAAGATCAAAACTATACTTCTGTGCATTAACACCCCCTCCCCTGTAGAGCATGGTGCAGCGCTCACGAGACAACTCTGATAGCTCACTGGGAAAAAAAAATACTCCAGGGTAATCTTGCAATAAGAATTTTGTTTGATTCTTTTTCTCACATTTCCAATTCAGCAAAATGTGTGCACTGGTTTGGTATTTCACCGGTGAATAGAAACAAACATGACTGTTTCTGACATGAAAACCAGAGATTACACACAGCTACAGAGACACTATACAAACTTTTCTCCTTGCAAACAAATGCTCGTTTCAGGAAACAATAGTAGACCCTATTTTGCCTAAGAAAAGGTTCGGCAGCTCTGAGAAAATAAAAGGACAGAAATGCATCTCGGGGGGGGGGGGGGGGGGGGGGGGGGGGGGGGGGGGGGGGGTGTGAATCATTGATACAAAACTGAAAGGAGGACAGACAGAGAGAAAGTGAGGGTGGGGGAGGGGGAGAGAGGAGAGTGAGAGAGAGAGAGTGAGAGAGAGAGAGAGAGTGGAGAGAGAGAGTGGAGAATGAGAGAGAGAGTGAGAGAGGAGAGAGAGAGAGGGAGGAGGTGGAGAGAGAGAGAGGGGGAGGGTGGTGGTGGTGGTGAGGGAGGCAGATAAAGACAGAAAGAAACAGAAAACACCTGTTCAACACATACATCAGTAACATTCTCTCTCCTTTTCTGTTTGAAATCCTTTCTAAAGTTTAGATGGCAAGTGGGTGTTCAATAAATACTTTCAACAAACAAACAAGCAAATGTGAAATAGTTCTTAAACACTTTTCAGGTGTTAATAAACTATGTTTGGATGCATGTGCCATTAGGATTCTTGTCAACAATGAAGAACACCTTTAAAAGCATAGCAATGAAGCCAACCAACCAGATGTTAACGATTTCCTTAACAGATTACATGACACACATCAACTAGAAGACCCAATTCAGCATCTAGCTCTAGAGTTATAATGTGACGGCTCATTTTATGCATAATGCCAACATTCCCCCTAGGCCAGGGTGTGTACCACACACAATGCTGCTCATCTTCTTCGCCTTTCCTTTGCCATAATTCTTCAATAATAGCAGTTTTCCCCAACAGAAAAAACACCCCTACTGTGTACATGACATGACGCCACAACCTTTCAGGACACTGAGGTAATCTTAGATAATGGGGGCTGCGTTTCCTCAAGCAGGAAGAAAGCCACCTAGTCTATTCTCAACATGACACACAAAGAACCTTTCAAAAAGACATAACACTCTTTAGGTGATAGGAGTACCATACCTGACGTAGTCCGTTTGGGAAGAGAACTTGTTACACACTGGGTTCCCATCCAGAACGAGCTCTACCAGGTTCCAGCGTTTGATCTTGTCCAACTCTTCAATGCGGCACAGCTGGTTCTGGCCCAGGTTTAAGGAGGTCACGTTGGGAGCTTTGGTTGTCATGTCCACCAACGCATACAATGATGTCAAGCGGTTCTTGCTCAGGTTCAGTCCCACCAGCTGCACAAGACATGGGATATCGCCATTATGTGAATTCTTTCTTTTTTTGTTCTTTAAATATACAAAAATCGTCTTGGTACACATGAATATTTCTTAGAAATCTGTATGAATAAAAAATCAAACAAGTTGTTTTGTGGTGTGTGTGTGTGTGTGTGTGTGTGTGTGTGTGTTGTGTGGTCTGCAGCATGTGTGAATCAAGGGGTGGGGGTGACAGACAGATAACTCAGGTGTTAACAGTACTGGACTCGCGATATAGTAGCATGGGTTTGGAGTCTCAGCTGAGCCACCTGTTCACAAGAAACTCCAGTCCCCTAAAAGTCCTTCAGATGAGTTAGTACTCCAAACTCCCAAGTCATGTGAATGTGCACATAACATCCTGCGCATGTGTTAAAAACCCAGGCAACTTTTGAAAAAGAGTCTGTGGCTGCATTAGAGATGGCACTAATACTATTCCCAGCATATATATTTTTGTGTGCTTGTCTAAACAAGACACTAAGCACTGGGGCAGTGCAATACTTCCCCACACAGGTACTCTGTGTGTGCGTGTGTGTGTGTGTGTGTGTGTGTGTGTGTGTGTGTGTGTGTGTGCATACCTATGCATATATAGGCCTGTTTGCATGTATATTTGTGTGTATCTGCCTATATGTTACAGAGTCAAAAGCAAAATAAAGCAAAAAGAAAACCCTGAAACTGTCAGAATTTAGAATCAAAGCAAAAAAACCAAACAAATTTTCATGATTACTCTTTCACCTTAAACAACAAATCAGAACAGATGTTTTAAAAAAATTCATCACATACACTTTTGGCCCTACACACCACACAAACAACACCAGCCCTAGAAAATCAGCCTGGGTGAAGGATCTCCAACTATTAGAGCCAGTCAATACTTGCCAGCACTGAATATCAAACATCAAATTGTGCTTACTAGTAAACAAAGAGAGACCACCTACCTCAGGTATATTTTTTTCAATGATCTGAGCAATAAAGTTGGCCGTGTTGGCTCTGTTCAAGGGGAAAAACAGGCCATCTTGTTGCAATGTTTGGTCAGTGTAAAGGGAGGTCAGATCCAAAACCTTTACAGAAGGGTCATAACGGGCGCTCATCACTGTCGTCAGCTTGGTTTTGGTTTCATCGTTCAGCACAGTCAACGGGGGACCACTGGGCCGGACGCTGATCACCATCTATAGAAGCACATGTCAGAAAGAAATGTAGATCAAGAATCATTTGGCTGCTGATTTCAGTTTTTCATATATATATATATATATATATATATATATATATATATATATATATATGAGAAACCAGCTTCCTGTATAAACTTACTGTGGGGAAAATAACCACATGTATAACGTAAGACAAAAATAAAAATATGAAGTCTTTACACAGTTCAAAATTGAAATGACTTTGGCCAAACAAGAGAGAGAGAGAGAGAGGAGAGAGAGAGAGAGAGAGAGAGAGAGGAGAGAGAGAGAGGGGGGGGGGGGGGGAGGAGGAGAGAGAGGGGGGGGGGAGAGTAGAGAGAGAGAGAGAGAGGGAGAGAGAGAGAAACAGGATGATAAAAATGAACCAGATCCAGAACCTGTAGAGCCTAACAAAGACACAACACCCCATGACTTGTTGAAAATGAAACACTGCCTCATGATCTATGCAATACACTAAGACCTTAACCAGTCTGATTTTGACACTTCCAAGTACTGCAATTAATAGCTTCATTGACATTTGCTATCATCTGGTTATCCAGCATCACATCTATGTTAAAAACAAACAAACCCAAAACCAAATTATACCACTGATGAATAAATTTTTACAGGTCACTTCTCAGCAAACTTCATTTCTACATGTAATCCCTTGACTGGCACTGTCATTTACACATGTATACATAAACATACTGAATAACATACCTTGCCATAGATAATGTCCACTTTCTATAATATCTGCCTTTCTACCACAATGGATAATGTGCGCAAACAACCAAAATACACACAAAAAAACTTTAAACCAGGGTGAAAGGAGGCAATCATCATGCGCACACGTTAAAACCTGCTCCACTTTTTGGAAGAGCAAGCCATTTTGTGCCAGCGGGAATGGATGACAAAATCGACAAAACTGCATACACAAGGGGACTGGATGTAAAAAAAAAAGAACATGAGTGCTTACTCCACTATCCTCAAAATAAAATAAAAAAAAGAAAAAGAATAGAAAAAAGAAATAATCACACAAGCGCTACTTTTAGGCATACAACTGAAAGAAGCCTACCTTTGAATTTTGATCAGGAAGGTTGAAAGCTTTGCTGTGCCTCCTGATAATACCAGCGACATCTGTATCATCCAGGTAGAACACAGCACAGTGCCCTTGATATGTGAATTGGATAGGGCGGAAGTTGCTTGGTACACAGCTTCCAAGCAGATCCAACAACTTCTGTTTCTCCACTTTTTTTCCATACGGAATCTGAAAATGTAACCATCTTCATGACTATACTTAATCATCCATAACAAACATAATATTCCAACACTAGAGCAAAACTGCTCATAACATGTTGCTTTCCCTGTGCATATTCGCATTGGCAGTTTTCAGTATTTTTCATCGGGTTTCAGTATTTTTGCCCATTGTTTGTGACACACTTTATCAACAGAAGAATAAACAACTTTTTCTCTCTCCCCCCCCCCCCCCACCCCCTCCCCCCCCCCCCCCCCCCCAAAATCATGTCTTTTTAAAAATATTTTGTTTCCAGCCCCAGCCCCCCCCCATGATAGCAGACTATGTAACGCAAGATGAACGGAGTCGCTGAACAATAGCAGGCAACGTTTTTGATTTTCAGATTTTTTGTTGACAAAAATAGGATTTTTATGAATGAAATCATATTTCCATATTTTCTGACTTTATCCGGAACAAATATGGAAAAATACAGAGGGTGCACAGGCATGTAATAGGTAAATGACTTATGTCATGAATTTCAAATTGCTCTCACAACCATACGTATACAATGATAAGATTCTTTCTTTAATCTTAAATATTATCTTTAAAAAAAAAGCAAAGCCTGCTTTCAAGAGCATGTTAAAGCAGGTCAGTTTTCCCCTTTTTTCTGATTGTGTTATCAACTGATTTATTGTTGTAAACTTGTCTTATTGACTGCTTTTCTGCCTAATATTCGTGCCCTAAAATATGGGGTCTCCCCTATACATATAATACATTTTCTGTGCAAGCTAACATCCCTTCCGTGGTACAGCTTATTGTTTATTCATCAACCCTAAAATTAGGCAACTGTAAGACTTGTCAGCCACTTACCGTCACTTTGCACCAGGCCTTTCCAGACCTTGGGAAAGGAATCCCAAGGTTCGACAGTGCTAAAGCGTTATGGGTGTTGCCGTGTGGGGAGGTCCTGTTGTACTGGGTACCACCTTTTCCATGACGAGACAATGGCCGAGAGCCTAGTGGATTGCTGTAAATTATGGTGAACATTTTAAGTACTAAGTAGTAAAGTACAAATTTATATACATCATAGGGCAACACTATACTGATTTTACCGTTCTTTAGGGAAATCACAAGCCTGCCAAACATAGTGCAATAACTAAGTATACCATAATAGAAGCATTTAGGGGGTTTATTTCCAAATCGACCAGAAAAAAGTCAGCTAAGATTAAAAAGAAATAAACAGGCTCAATCAAAACCAAAGACATATTACAAGACTTTAAACACCCAACAAAATAATAATGATCACAGATAAACACTGCTCCATAGTCACAAGTCTGCAATAAAAAATCTTGTCCTTTATCTCTTAATAACTTCTTACACCAAGATTTACACTGGAGAAAGAAAATAAACTGAAGTGTCCTCATCAACTATACAGTTGCCGTTTTTCACACACTCAAAATTGAAAATCAACATCAATGGCTAATATTGCTTTAAAAAATGTTTTTAATATCAAGGATAATGGAATAAGCACTCATGTGCTTTTTTTACATCCAGTCCCTGTGTGTACGTGGTTTTGTAAATTATTTTGTCATCTGTTCCCACTGGCACACAATGGCCTACTCCTTCAAAAAGCGGAACAGGATTTAACGTGTGCGCAAGATG
The DNA here is from genome assembly GCA_028751875.1 of Rapana venosa. Lineage (NCBI taxonomy): Eukaryota > Metazoa > Mollusca > Gastropoda > Neogastropoda > Muricidae > Rapana > Rapana venosa. The sequence continues at coordinate 35,378,648 of CM054137.1, read as the reverse complement.
TTCTGCATGTGTTCGCACATGGGGGCCTTGGTTTATAGACTCATCCAAAGGATGAGCACAAGTGTACATGTGTACACTGAAAATAACATCACCGGCTAATTTTGCTTTGACAGCATAAGATTACATGTGTACCATTTGAATTTTTGAAAAGCAAGTCAGTCTGCCCTCACCACATTTTTATTAAATTTTTATGAGTAAGTATACATATGTGCTGTCTGAATTTTTAAAAAAAGCAAAATCAGTCTGCTCTCCTCATATTTCAATTAAACTTTTATGGACTGTACGCAACAAGAAAAAAGTTGTTAGCTTTAGCTCAATTTCTAAAAGTAGCATACAATGTTAACTGCATTACCATGCTTTATGTACTTTGGCCTACCTATGCCATACATATATGACAGACAGCTTCAAGTTACCTGCCAAAAAGCATGAATAAAGTGCACATTTTTGTTGGTTTCCTTTTTACCTACAATGTATGGTGATGTGTTAAAAGTTAATGCATGCTGTTTACACTTAAAATAATGCTCTTGATATAATGTATAAATTTTTTCTTATTTGCCTGAGAACATTTGACTGTACAAAAAAGGGACAATCTCTGCTCTAACTATACTGCCTTCAAGTCATAAAAATCACAATGACTCAAAATCAGATACACCATCAGCACATTACTATACTCACTATCTTCTGGAAGATCTTTGATCCATATCTCCTCCCATCATGACATCTCCCTCTTGATCCACCGAAGTGCTGGAGTTGCCACCACCTTGGTAATATGAATTCCCACCTCTTCCTCCCCTGCGACCTTGTGGTGGTCCTCTTCCATAGTTCTTGTTGTTGAATTTTCGCCTGTTGCTCCCATGACCACGGGGGACCCATCGGTCATCATGTTCTGCAAACACAACAATCTTTATAGCATCATGGTTTTTTCTTGTTCTTTTTTAGGATTTCCTGACAAGAATCAGAGCGATTAAATTTGTATACACCTACCACTTAACTGCCCCACCCCGGAAATTTTCTGGGGCTAAATGTGCACTCTATGCGTCTACAACCCAAAAATTATCTGGGGTTTCGAACCGAAGTAAACTTAACAAGCCAGCTTCCTTGACTACAGTTAAAGGGAAAGAACTCCAAAATGAATGAAGATCACTGTCCTGTTGCTTGGCAACAATGCCAACATCCAGCTGCAAAAAACGTGGCAAAAACGATAGGTTTTTTTAGCTCTTATTTTGTGTTATTATATGACTGCTTGGGCAGTTTTTGTTCAAAAAGGCTGACACTTCTTGTTGAAGCTATCAATAACTTTACACAGCTGAAAAAGTGGCAAATAAAACTTAGATAATCCTGACAGTGATGAAAACTTATCATGTATGATTCAGGAGATAGTGCATTTAAAAAACCAACTGTAGATAATCCTGACAGTGATGAAAACGATTGAGTATGACTCAGGAGATAGTGCATTAAAATTTTTTTTAAAAACTGAGATTTGGCCTGGACTTATGTTTGACGTTACTGAGATGGGGGATACTCAGAATGACACTTTGACCGTGGTGATGAAGAAAGTGTATTTTTTGTTGCTTTTTTTTACATTTTGAATTTATTTTCGTAGTGAAATATCATGCTAATTTGAGCTTGCCTCAAAGCAATCTACAATATATACTGTGATTGGGCAGACTATCAGCATTATTTATTTAGTAATTTCTCAGAGACAACATAATAAGTGGTACCTATGTATTTTATTCCCTAGCATATAGGGTGCATTATGAGAGAGACCCTCCATGACTTCCACTCTACCATCTCCATTGGCGGCAGACCCCTCAACAACTTGCGGTTTGCCGATGACATTGACCTCATGGGCAGAAGTAACACAGAGCTGCAAGATCTTACGACTAGACTTGAGAAAAGAGCTGGAGCATATGGATGGAGGTGAGCTCGGAGGAAAGTAAAGTACTTGTGAACAGCATGAGCAACGCCACTACTAAAATTTACATGAACGGCCAGCAACTGGAGGAGGTAGACGCTTTTAAATACCTTGGCGCTACACTCACAAAGGACGGGCGATCGACGACAGAAATCAAAGTCAGAATAGCCATGGCAACATCTTCCATGACAAAACTCACCACCAAATGGAAAAGTAAAGAGATCAGTTCCCAATCAATCTAAAGCTCTACAAAGCCCTAATTCAGACTATCCTGCTGTACGGAAGTGAAACCTGGACATTGACTGCTGAAACAGCAAAGCGAATCCAGTCATTTGAAACAAAATGCCATAGAAAATTACTGGGCATATCCTGGAGAGAACGAAAGACCAATGAATTTGTCAAGAGTCAAATAACATGGCTGGCAGGTCCACAGGAACCCCTTCTCACCATCGTCAAGAAGAAAAAGCTGACATGGTTCGGCCACGTCACCCGCCACAACACTCTGCCAAAAACAGTACTGCAGGGAACACTCGAAGGTGGCAGAAAGAGGGGAAGACAGAACAAGTCATGGATGGACAACATCAGAGAATGGACCAGGATGAATGACTCGGCACTACTGCGCAGAGCCGAGGACCGAGATGGATGGATGAGGCTTACCACGGCATCGTCTTTCGTGTCTCCCCCACGACCGCCAAGGTCACGGGTCTGATGATGATGATGATGATATAGGGTGCACTTGCACTCAGCAGTTAAGAGGTTAAAATCACAGCAAATTTCTCTGCATGAAATTTGGGCTGCTCTCACTGGAAAGAGTGCACAAGAGTAGCACCAACCCATTTTTTTTTCTTTTCCTCAGTGTCTGCATATATTCTATGTATTTTTTCCCATATCAAAGTGACTTTAGGTTTTTTCTATAGAATTTTGCTAGCAAAACTCTCTTGTTGCTGTGGGTTCTTTATGTGTGCTATTGTATTATGACTCTATGTATGTGTAGCACATGGGACCTTGGTTTATCGCCTTGATATCCAAAAGACCAGCAACCAGACTACGACTCATGGTCTAGTGGATGGAAAAAAAGTTTTGCCTTTTGGGCTCAAACGGGAATCGAACCACCCACACACTTTGAACCCGTACTTCTTGCTTTATAGGCAGGTGCGTTACCTCTAGACCATCAATCCACCAAATTTAATGCCCAATAATGGTGGGTATTTTTACAACCTTGAGTTCCCAGGTCAACATGTATATCAAACACTGGGTTCCCTGGAACTTTGAGCCAAACTCAAACTGGCAGGATGTCCTGCAGATCGTGGCTTTTATGTTTGATGTTGTTAGACTTAATAAGTTGTTTAAATTATGTTAGTTGTTGGCTGTAGTCTGTAGACTGGGTAGAGAAAACACCTAACGAGTTGTTCTCCACTGTTGGGGTCACCCAGAAAAACATTTAATTGCACTTGAATTAACTATGTTTGAATCATTTATTTTTCACTTAATGAATGTCATATATATCAAGGAAACAGTGTGAGCAGCCAAGAGACGCAAAACAGAAAATAATGTTTATGAAAGAGAAATTTCTGACAAATATGGCCTATAAATGGCAGCCCAAAACAGGAATGTTTACCCCTACTCACTTCTTAAGTTTTTAGTTCATTACTGCAACAATTGTAACCCCTAATGAAAAATTCCTATATGTGACCCGTTTTTACGAAATGAGTCTTAACTCGCACACAGTGAAAAGGAGAGAGGCCCAAAAAAGGGAAGGTGCCGTCCACTTTACCAATTTTGACTTTTAATCAGAAATGGAATCTGTAGCCATTAAATTTCCTATCTATATGTTTGAAAAGGTTAGATTTGATTTAAAAATGTGTTTTTAAACACTTTTTATCGACCCACCCTACAGCAGTTTTCCAGTGTCCTTCATCATTAGGACCGTGATTTCAGTCATCTCGTTATCCTTACCCCTGACAGGGCCCACACGTCATACACCATTGGAAAGGCTGTGATCCATATTTTCCATTTCACGCAGCCTTTACGTGAAATTTAACCAATCAGAAATACTGTTTCGAGTTATTTAGGTATAAACAAAACCTGAAAGCTCGAGAAGATCGACCAATGAGAGTTGAGGACGCACACCGCCTGTAGTAACCAACAAGCAGCTGGTCTATGATTGGTTGGGAGGGGTTTCACCAGGGACGTCTCTGTTCTATTTTTAGAAACACATGGCTGGGAAACTTTGCTGTTTGCAAAGAATAATGGGCATTATGGCTCATTTCTAGCTGATCTTCCACTCTACCAATAGCAGATCAGTACAAACCAGGTGTAATATTTACCAAATATTCTGCTGCATCTTGTGAAGACAAAAAAATAAAACGATTGTGATGGTGATGAAAGCCCCAGTAACTTCCCAATGAAATGAACTGCGATCTGTGTGTTAGGGTTCAAGGTTAGATGTAGAAGCGCTGGTACCTGCATGCAATGTTAATAATAATGGCTATGCATACAGATCAAAGCTGCAGATCTAGACTGTTCAGATGACACTACTGGGGAGACTTTTAGCATTTCAGCTGTCAGTGCATGACATGAGAAAATGTGGGAGCTGTTTTAAACTTACTTGACTGTCATATGTGTGTGTGTGTGGTTGTTGTTAAACTGAATGAACTAGTGTGTGTGTGTGTGTGTGTGTGTGTGTGTGCGTGTGTGTGTGTGTGTGAAAATGATCAAGTCAAAATGATCTTTATTGAGAGTAAAAGATTAAGTTTATACAGCTTTTTTTTCATCCTTCCCTCACCCACGCACGCACGCAGCGCGCGCGTGAGTGTGCGTGTGTGTGTGTGTGGTTTTTCTTCTCTATTTTTAAAGATCATTTTCTTTCAAGGGCAATGAATAAGTAATCTGTGTGTGGTGTGTGTGTGTGTGTGTGTGTGTGTGTGTGTGTGTGTTTCTTTGATTGTTTTGATTCAAGGAAAATGAATGAGTACTCTATTGTTTTTTTTACATGCAGTCTCTGTGTCCCAGGGGGGGGGGGGGGGGGGGGGGTGTTGTGAGCTAAATATCACAGCAATGACAGTCAATATATACATGATTTTTTAGTCTGATGCTGTGAAATGGTATGTTTTAACACCATGCCAAATTTAGCTATCATCAGTTGAATAGAAGTACCCGTTGCTAAGGTGTTAGTTAGCTAGCGTGGTGAAAAACCTTAAACCCGATTTTCTCAGAATGTGAAATCGCTGTGTCACCCATTTCAAACACCCATAACTTTGTCAGTTTTATAGGTAGAATAATGTATCATACATCAAAAGAAAGGTAATGATCTGTAGATTTAAGAAAATATAACAACTCAATTTGACCCAATTATACCTTAAGACTCCTTTTGTAAAAACGGGTCACATATACAGAACTAAAGAGTAGGGGTGCATTGAAGTACAATTCACATACAAAACTGCTGTTTTTAATTAGTCATCTTGGTAGTCCACTGTCAACTGTAACATACTTAACAAGCAGTGACACAGTTCATAACTGACTTTTTTGCCTTCTGCCACAAGTTAGCAGATAATACACATAATGATCTTGTAAAATTTCCCCACAAGATTAGTCTCAACACTTGTAGTTATACCAACGGACACTTCTATGATCAAGAAACAGACTGTCTTGCCCCCATCTCCTTCCCTACTGGTGTAAACATGTGTTAACCCTCTTGTCCCCGATACAGCCGCAGCTGACAGTAATGGAGGCCACCGCTAGATTCCAATACGACCGCAGCCGACAGTTGGTGCTGCCCACGTGGGCAGTACTTTTTCATCACACACAGACCTCGTGGTTTTCACACTATGTGTCTGAAAATTGGTGGGGCGATGCAGGGAGGGTGTCAGTGATAAATTTAGACCACTAACATGCGTGTAGTGGAGAGGGAAGGAAGAAATAAGCCAGCAACGGGAACGGTTTTCAATCATTGCAGCGTGGCGGAAAAAAATGGCGTTTTCTTTGGTAGCAGACGATTCATCTGATTAATGAGACGATTAATTGAATGTTATTGTCTTAGAAGTAGAAACATTTGAACGAGAATAGTTAAGTGAGTCCGATATTAATCGCTTACCAGGAAGAGGAGGAAGGAAATGCTGCAGTTAGGGAGAAGAGTGAGCCAGAAAATAACGTGCTACACGGCGCATTCCTGATCTATGCTACACACACCTACTGTGGAGTAATTTGACCTCCTGACCGGTCCGCGGCATAGACGCCTGAAAATGTGATGCCTTTTGACTGTTTTCTCATTATTACCACACTTTTGCTTTGAAACTGCAATGGCAGAAACGAACAGATAAGCCGATAACGAAAATAGCAAGAAGGAAAATAAAATAGGTCTCTGATCTGCCAAGTTACGACAGGTGACAGCAATGGGTACGACCCCCACACATCTATAATTTGTGCTTCTCGTGATGTGATGTGACCCTGTGCCACCACTACGGCTACTTTAGAGACTACCAATATTAAAATTTTGTAGGGTTACAGAAGTTCTGTGTTGTTTCGAATTTGTCACACCTGTGCTGTGACACTGGTGACAGTCATGTACAATAATACACTTCTGTACACTTAACAAACATGTGGTACCGCACGCAGATATGAACTGCAATATAAAGGTCACATGTTGATTGAATATGACTTGTTTTCAAAAGAAAAAAGTTAAACAAAACTTCTGTCTCCTCGAGACATACCACAAAACAACAGGTGCTATGGGGACATTGTGTGACACATCCTTGAAGTACTATTGCACATAACCATTGGTAAACACATCAGCTGGGTATCAGTTCCTTATTCGACACAAACATGCATGAACTATTGTCAAATCCATGCAGGATTTGCTGTTTTATCATATATACCATACTTTTACCTGTAATTGGTGACAAATAAGGTGACAATGGCAAGACATTTGGTGCCAGACACATAAACTTGCGCCTAAATCAGTAAATGCAAGTACAAAGACATACCTAGCTTGTGACAAAATTTCAGTTTGATAGCTTGTCATGCACACACACAATTGTCTTAGGAGTAAAGTAAGTCAGTTGGGGGTAGAAAAGCTGCAAAGAATTCAAAATCTACAGGCATTTAAACTCTGTAGAATCCAACAACAAGAGGGTTAAAATAATGAGCCTGGAAATTGCTACCATGTTAATGATGTTGATTACACCATATAATTACAGCCTGCTCTAGTAAATTATGTACTGTTGGACACTGACTCTTCCTAGATTATACACTTTGAAGCACTTTCTAAACAATGTAGCACCCAGGAAGACATGCACATGCCGTGACAAGGCCAGCACAAGGAGTGTGTGGTTCCTTTGCAATTGCAAGATTGATTTCTAGAAAAGCATCGATATAATTGATCTTTAATGGAAAGACCTGGAAATAAAATACGTTTAAATTTGTGTCTGTTGTGAAGCCCTACTTGGTCATTTCAATTAAAATTATGCCAGGCAAATACCCTAGGCCTATCATTAGTACCATTGCTTAGTTTGCTATCAATTACTGAATTATTTTACTTTTTACTGAATTAAGCCTAGTGACCATCAGAAGTCAACACAATATCACCTCTCAAAACATTCACAATACAGAAATGAAAAGTTTATAAACAACAAAAAAATTACCTCCAAACGTGCGAGATCCATCTCGTCCAGTCGTTATGGAAAAGTCACTGTTAGAACGCTGCATTCTTTGATATAATGTTGACCCAGAGAGAAACGTACGTCGTACCAAAATGGCGTCTATTCCTTAGATGAAACATCTGCGTAGGCATCTAGTACTTCCGGATAACCCCATTTCCGGTCTATGTAGTAATAATTAAAACTCTCTCTCTCTCTCTCTCTCTCTCTCTCTCTCTCTCTCTCTCTCTCTCTCTCTCTCTATTATATATATATATATATATATATACATAACCTCTACTTGTTTTTCAGCTTTCCGAGTTAGTTTGTACTTGTTGTTTTCTGTTTATTTGCTTTTGTTTTGCTTTGTTTGATGTTTTAATAAATGGACAGTCAGTTTTGCTGTTTTTTCAAGGCTTTAAAAAATGATTAAATCAGACCTTCCGCACGCAGCATAATATCTTAGCAGCACTACCTCAAGGCATTTTGGGACTTAGAGAGAGCCCCATGATAAAAGAAGATCGTAAGAGTGATACTGGGGAAGAAAAAAAGAATGTTACTTTGGCAGGGAACCAGTGCATATCTTTCAGCATTCTTTTTCTTCCTCTTCACAATGTGTGATCACCAGATGTGACAATAAATTGCTTTCAATCCTGCCGCGCGTGTGTGTGTGATATTTTTTTCTTTTCATCCACGGAACCCGCTATAACTGTCCTATTCTCTTAGGAAAGGTAAACGGGTTTTGTTTTTTCAACGTGTGCACAACATTTTTGTATACGTTTGTACACGTGACCTCAGGCGTTGTACGTTTTCATCACAAGTAGGATTTTTATAGGAGTGGAGCCAATAAAGGAAAAGGTAAAGGTAAAGGAGTCCCATAGGCCCTAACCTATAAGGTCGTAGGGGAGCGAGGCGTCAGAGACCTCACTTCTCTAGGGCCAGCATATTGAGGGCGGCGCCCATCTCCTCTCCCTCGCTGCTTTACCTTCCCTGACCCTAAAGAGGGCAGGTACCCATTTACAGCTGGGTGAACTGGGGGAACTGTACTGAAGCCAAGGCGCACTAACGGTCAGCCATCCAACTGGTAACCACGCTCGACGCTGCTTAACTTGGCTGGGGGAAAGCGAGTGCTCCGACCACTGAGCTATCCCGTCCCCCTGGAGCCAATACCAATGTTAAATACGAAGGGGGGGGGGGGGGGGCTGGTGTGAATGGAGACTCGATGTCAGTGGAGATTTGATCCCGTGCCTTTAGTTACGGTCAGATTTCGAGATTGGTGTTCTAACCGACCACTTGGCTAGCCTGCTTTATTTGTTGGCAGAAGGCTGTTATTATTATTATTATTATTATTATTTGCGAACACTGGAGTGTGGTCGGCAACAAGCATGGGTTTTCCTTGAAGACCGAGCTAAATTTAGAAACAAAAAATTACGGCAGTTACCAAAAAGGACTGAAACTAAAATTAGAGCAATATAATCCATGTGGCATATTAATAGCACATCGACAATGGGGCTTCGGGCCTCGTGATTTCCTACAAAAACTGTTTGCACTTCCCCTCTAAACACCACTTTGTGTTAGTGATTATGTTGGCTGTGAATTATGCCCGAAAGTGTGAGGATATTGACGTTTAACTTAAATGGAACTAAACGGCCAGAAAATAAAACAATTTTCAAGTTTTCAATTCAAACAATTCTTTTCATTTCAAATACTTTATCATACTACAAAATAGAGAAATTCAGGTGGGTTACAAGCCACACATATAAAAATAGCAGACAGGAAAACATTGATAACAGAAAAAAACCACCACTATATATATATTATTCTATGACATGTTATGATAATGTTAGAACTGTTATTTTTGACATTTGAAGTAAAGGAAATGCTAGTTTTTATTATCTTAAACCATGTTCAATAATTTAATAGATTACAGTATTAAGTTAATTGATAGTTGTCTTATCATGCAATGTGTTTTAACAATTACAAATACGTCCAAAAAAGTAATGTGCGAATGTGCCCAATGTGTGTGTGTGTGTGTGTGTGTGCCTGTGATTTTACACTGGTGAGTTTATGACTGGCTTCGGCATTGCCCATGTTTGGGTGCTTTGCATGATAAGACAACTATCAATTAACTTAATACTGTAATAATAATAAAAACTAGCATTTCCTATGCTTCAAATGTAAAAAAATAACAGTTCTAACATTATCATAACATGTCATAGAATTTTTTTATAAACTCCACATGGCTGATACCCTATAATTCATTCCAAAGTATTGGAATTAAGTAACAAAAAAAGTGCATATATATTTTTCCTACATTGTACCTACTGCCTGTCTGTCTCTCTCTGGTCTAGTCAGTCTGGGTTGTTGTTGTTGTTAAGTCCTTGTTCACTTCCAGAACTGAATTGGAGATAAAAGCTTTTTTTAGTCTGAAGAGTCTGATATTTGGGAACTCTGTAGCGCTTTTGAGGCAGAAGGAGCTCGGCATCAGCATGCCATCATTCATAATTTCTTTCGCTCTATCTCTCACCTGATGACACTCATACAGATTGTTCAGTTTCATTTGCCAATAGCCCCCAATTTTGCCAAATTGTGCTATGACCATGTTCAGCACAATTGTGCTGAACACGGTCAGAGCACAATTTTTGTTTTGTTGTTAACATTCAACATCCCATACCAACATATCATATACCGCATACACACGGGGACTGGATGTAAAAAGCACATGAGTGCTTATTCCATTATCCTCGCTATATCAAAAAAAAGTCATCTGAGCGCTTTGATTTGTTGCTTTACAAGATTCAGCGCTATATAAATTCCATACATTATTATTATTATTATTATTATTAGCAGTAAAGTTTCATGTGTCATCAATGGCAGTACTAAAGTATTTATATTCATGAACACGTTCAATTTTTATGCCATCAATGTAAAGATCTGGTACAGGTTCTGGGTTCTGAAAGTTGATCAGCATCTCTTTAGTAACATTTAAGTCATGATAGTTTCATACATTATTATTATTATTATTATTTTACAGTGGGAGTAATATGCTTCTACTTTTTCTAGAATACTCAAGATGAGAGTTGGGCAGATCTTCAAGAGCAGAATAATCAGAATATTTCATCAATGGTATAATAGTAGAACCAGTGCAGTCATTAGTATATAGAGTAAAAAGGATAGAAGACAGAACAGTGCCTTGGGAAGAGCCAGAGGATGTTGACTTTCCAGCTGACATTGCTCCCATTAACTTTTTATAAACTATTTATCACTGACAGCACATTACAACTTATAATCTGCTTGTATTATACCAATCTGCACTGCGGAGTAGATATTGGTCCATACCTTCACTCCCACCCTAGCCACACCTCCCATGGCCCAAGGTATTTCACGACAACAATTATTAAAATGAAATCACAAAAATGGGTCATATAATATCAGTGTGTCAATGTAAACCCCACTAACACTTTCAAGTCTTGTAATTTCCTGCCTCTGTGTTCTTAAAAAAAAAAGAAGAAGAAAATAAAGAAAAAGATAAATAAGATTGAAAAAAAAGAATAGAAAATAATATTAGCAATAAACAGTACAGAAGCAACTGAACAAACAATAGTTATTATGACTCAAACAAACAGACAAACCAGCAGATGAAAATAACTACTTTTTGGTTACCCTGCAAAGTTACAACTGGATGACCGGATCACAGCATCTAAGCTTTAGAGATCAGTGTCATAATCACAGAAGAACACCAACACAAAAATAAACTGGGGGTCTAGTATCCATCCCCCCCCCCTCCCCCCCCCCCCCCCCTCAACCTCTCTCTTAGTTGTTTTTTTATACCAATAGTCTGAAATCTATTACCAAGATCTGATTAGGGAAAGGAGTAGATAAATAAAACAAATTGTAAATGCTTTATATATGTGTGTGTATATATAATATATATATATGTATGTATGCATATATATCGATATACCTATATATAAATATATATATATATGATGTATAAGTGCTTGGGGGGCAGGATAGCCTTGTTGTTACAGTGTTGTACTCGCAATAAGACAGCCCAGGATCAAAGGCAGCTTTAAGCCACCACCAAGACACCTGCCTGAGGGTTTTTCTCCCATGGAGGGAGTTGATATCAGTCCTGGCTCCACTCCCCTGATAGTCTTTCGGATGATACAAACCAAGGCTCAGTTTGTGAACGCATGCAGAACATCTTGTGCATGTGTTATAGTGTGTGAAGGGTAGGCCATTCGTGTGCCAGTAAGAATGGATGACAGAAAATCTATTTAAAAACACATTTCTCCATGGGGATGCTGGGGGAGCTGTCAATATAAATAGCATCCTGACCTTCTGAAAATGCCATGTTGGGAATTCCTGTTTTTTCTATCCCTCTTTGTTTCTGCCTTGTTCCTTTTCTTCCTGTTACCTCGTTCTTGTCTATTTTTTGCCTTCTTGGCCCATTCTCCTGCCTTTTTTCCAAAAAGATTTAAAATATAACAAATCACTTCCATGCTGAAGTTATTAGTGCTGGGCCTGACTTGTCAGGCGCTTAGCGGCAGCACAACGCATTTTTGCTCATATTACAGACAATAGTTGCTGTATGAGCATTAATTTTGATGAAGAAGAAGAAAAATGCATGCAGACCAGTTTCATGTCTAGACATCCTCCTAAAAGTTGGAATGTGGCTCTCTCAATAGTATGCAAAAACAGTCAGTACGCAAAAGTCTCACCATCAGTGAACCTTGGAACTCTAGCCAAGGAATGAAGAAACAAATCTGTAACCCTTGAAGATAAAGACCATTCCTTTATTCATTCTTTAAGTTTACTTGCAATTATCATTGCCACTATTGATAATAATCCCTACTCAGGGCAAGGGTCGTAAGAAAACACACAATTACACACACACACACACACACACACACACACACACACACACACATGCACACACACACAGTGTAATAAAAATCAACCACAACAATACTGTACTTTCATTTTCTTTATTGTCAAGTATGAAATGAAATAAAACACATTCAGTTCTGCTCAACAAATCACCGGTATCAGGGTTTTTTTCTTCTTCTAATATTTGAAAAGCTATCTTGTCAGCAACCAAACATAGTACATAGAAGACTTGCAATTTCTCATAGATGGACCCCTTGCAAACACAATCATTGCAAACAAAAATTAGTTTTGTTAAACTGGAAGCTTTCACCCACTTATCTTGTGGAAAAAGAATGTGCTTTCATGTGTGTACAATCACTGGGGCTTTACTTTTTCAAAGTCTATAGATGTCACAAAAACAAATGATTTTTTAAAATAATACCAGGTTGGGTTTAAAAGAAAGAAATTGGCTATTATTTTGTAATTGTATGATGTCAAATAAAATAAAAAACTACTAAAAAAAACTTATGCAAAGCATACACAACAAAATATACTTTTGTAATAATTTCATGTCAATTTTTTTTCAAATGAGAACATATTATTAAAGTCTTTTTTCCTGAACAAAACAAAACATAAAACAAAAGCCTATTGTGGAAAAGAGAAAAAAAAAAAGGGGGGGGGGGGGGGGGGGGGGAGGGAGGAGAGAGAGTACACAAATCTGTTTATAAAAAAAAAAGCAAAACAAAAAACCCAAAAGACCTAACTTCTTAAATCCTCTTGCAATTTTTAAACTGTCATTTTTTACCTCTTTACAAACAAAATCCACTTTGCCTTCACGAACACAAAAGAGAGGAAAAATACTGCATCTAAAAAAAAACAACAACAAAAAAGAGCCATCTTCATTATCTTTAACCAATGTCACAATTCTGCTCTTTTGCAGCAACATATGACTTAAAAACACATGAACAACAAACAAAAAAATTGATGAAAATCGCACCATAATTTTAAACTTAAAGCATCACGTCACAAAAGAAACCAAGTTGACTTTAAAAAAAAAAAAAAAGTGCCATATTTCCAGCACTGGTGTAAAGCTCATGAACAAGCTTTCTTTTCAAAGCTGTGTAGTTGGGAAACGTCCTTCAAAACTGAAGCTGCAGCACGCAACATCTTTCAGCTTCAGTTTACTGCTCCTCCACCTCATGGGTGATGGGGATGGTACGCTCCTTGGGATCTTCCAGGGCCATCTTGGGGGCCTTCAGGGTCAGCACACCATCTTTGTTCAGGGATGTAGTCACTGTAGCTGGGTCCACATCCTGCACATAATGATAATAATAATAATTATTATAACACACACACATACACTCATACACACACACACACACACACACACACACACACACACACACACACACACACACCACACACACACACACACAAGCCAACCATAAGTTTCACGAATAACAAAGATTTTTGTAAACTGAGTCAGTGTATTTTGCCAACAGTTTAGGTTACAATGCTGTTTTTTTGCTCAACACATAGCAGGCATGATTGGACCCAAACTTTTGCCAAAGACAGTGGAACAAATTGGAATTTTACAAAATTGTTCATGAATAGTATACTATGAGCGCGACTTATTTTCTAAATTTTGTTTTTGTTTTTGATACTGATAGTGATACTGAGTAGAAGTCAGGCGTTGGATGGTTGAAACATTTAAAGGAAAAAACCCTACTACCTCTATTGTTGAGGGGTGGAGGTTTACGCATAAATATGCTGAAAAAGAACAACACTGCAATTTCTACCAAACAAACAAACTAAAGGAGCGCAACAGAATGAGGTGGTACAGCAACTTTGTCACTATTCTCCATTCTAATCAACACAATTACTCATGGTTTCAAAAACAAACCCTTCTAATAAGTAACTTTTTTCTTTTCTTATGCAGTTGATTTTCATCAGGAACATAAAATGTTAATGTACTTTCTCCAAAAAGCAGAAATTCAGACCTTTATAAATTATAGTTCAGCTTTATTCAATCTGGCTAATCCAGTCTCTGAATGAAAAAATAATCCAAAAATGAAAGGGTATTCAACTTTCAACATTATTTCATGATATGAAAGGCAAAACATTGCACCAAACATTGCACAGATCTTACCTTTGGAAGCACATACTGTCGGGTGAACTCTCGCATGATGAAACCATGTTCATCAGGTCGTTCTTCGTGACATGCATGGATGATCACTCGGTTGTCTTTGGTCTTGACATCAATTTCTTCAGGCAAGAAGTGGTTCACATCCACACATACCCGAAACTCCTTGTCCGTGTTCACCACCTGACATTTAAAAGAAAGATATATTCAGTAACTGAGTAAGATTCAAGACATCATGAGTGAATAAACAAGCTTTTTGGCATTAAAATTAAAAAAAATTATTTTAAGGATGATGGAATTTAGGCACTCCTTTGCTTTTGTTTAGATTCAGTCCCTGTGTGCATGCAGTTTTCTAAATTTTGTCATCTGTTCCCACTGGCACAAATGATCTAGGCCTACTCTGCACAAGATGCTCTGCATGTGTTAGCAAACAAGGCATTGTATTAAGTAAGATTCACGTGATTATGAGTAAATAAACAAGTTTTTTGGCTTTACTTTTGGAGAGAGAGAGAGAGAGAGAGAGAGATAGAGAGACAGACAGACAGACACTGAGACAGACCGAGAGATAGAGACAGAGCATACTTTGAGATAGAGAGAGAGAGCATACTTTGTTTTTAAAACACCACAGATTTTATCAGCAAAACAAAATGAAACTGCTAGTGATAATGTCAAGGAAAGCCTCAATACACTCTTATTTTCTTTCCATTATTAAAAAAACAAACAACAGGAGGCATGCGCTCATGGAATTGCTCTTTAAATGTGGAAATAAGTATCTAAAACATTCTTAAAGAGTTTTTGGTTTAGAATGAAGTATGAAGCAGCAGTTTCATATATTTTTTATTAATCATCTAATTTCAAATACCAGTTTGCCAGATGTGATTCCATCCCTCTAAATACACACTGAATGAAGGGGTGATTCTTTTGGCAACAACAAAAGTTTCTTGAGAAGCACTACTTCTCTAGTTCCTTTCCGCATCCCACCCCCTTTTTCAGCCACTTACATTTGGGTACCCTATAGATAAAATACATGATCTAAAATAGGCAAAGTTATGATGAAACTGTAAGAAACCTGCTATGGCAGGTTTGATTAATAAATGCGAATACTTCGCATTTCCAATGCCAAATCACACTGTACCTGGAAATCGGGATTTGGGCAACCACAAGCGCTTACACTACACTGTTTCACAGATTAGGCCACGTTACCAGGAAAATATCCATGGAGGTTTGTGTTCTCAACAGGGAAGTGTCACCTCCACATCACTTGAACATCATATGTGTGGGATATTGATTCATTCATTTCTTTCACCACACTCATGGAAAATCCGAAGAAGCGTTGGCTTGATGAAAAGCCATTTCTCATTATCACTTCACATTCATTTTCATTTGAGTGGGAGAGAAAAATTCAGTGTGTGCCTGTTCAGTGTTATGGAAGCCATGTTTTTTGTGTACCCAAAATTGGCGCAGCCAATCAGTAATGATTAGGCCGGTTCTGGGGGCATCTCCCAAACAAAATCTGTAAGATTTTACTTTCATTTCTAATAATCCCGCTGTTTACAGTTTCCCAAGGTAAAACAAGATCTGAAGTCAAGATCTGCTGTACTGATAAGTATAATATCCAGTTGATCAGTGTTTTGTTGTTGTCTAGCTTCAAGAAGGAAATGCAGGGGGTGGGGGAGGGGGGTGTTCTCAAAAGGGAATTCTTGCAAGCTAGAGCAAAAGCTGCAAACAAAAATGACGTATACAGTTGCCTTTGCTTTATCATCCTCACATGACACTACTTGATAATTATGTAACCAAACTTTCACTCTGTCTTGTTTTTGTTTTTCACGTAAACAGTCTGGGAAATTTCTTAATGACAATGAGCTGAAAATTAACAAATGAAAGCACTTTCACAGTGCCTTAATCAATCAATCAGTACGATTGATACTGCCATTGCTACAGTTGTTAGTCAAAACAATTGTCCGTTCTCCACCCCCCCCCACCCCCTTTTTAAAAAACAAACAAACCCTCCTATTGTTGCTCATATCATTAAACTGCTGCTGCCGAAGGTTTGCAATCAATTTTCATATAAAAACAAACACTGAAACACAAAAACAAAAGTAAACACAAAACATACCTCCGAGACACCCGTCTGCCGAGGTGGCTGCATTTGTCTCTGCTGCATGGACGACCTGCTACTGTTCGTGCGTGGCACAGCAATCAGCGTGTAGCCTGCTGGCCATGGCTGCATCATGTCCTCCCAGGGGTCGTCCAAGAAGCTGCTAAGGAAAGGTCTCAAAGCCATCTTTCAGTCGTTGCCGGTTCTTGTTCAGCTTTCAAAACCGTTATTTTCCAGCGTTCTATGTCGTCTGCTATCGGCATGCTGGATGCGATTGTTTTTATACCCTCGCTCTTGTAAACACGCATTTTGTAGACAACGCACGAACTTTCTCGAGGTGCGAGTGTTCCCGAAGGTAGTTGTATTGATTAGAGTCGGCGAGAATGTTCTAGGTACATCCCGTCGCGGTGTCCTATAAATGCATGCAAACGATTGGCTGACCCCATAGCGGACGTGACGACACGAATACTCCCCCCCTCCCCCCCCCCCCCCCCCCCCCCCCCGTCCCCGTCCTCGTCTGCCGACTTTCGCTTTCGATTTTTACGTGTATGTCACGTCTACAAGAATGCACCTGAAAAGATGGGTCCTTCATGTGTCTTCTTCTTTACAGCTTAAAAGGAAATGAATTGAACCATATTGCTGTTTTGATTTCTATATTTCGCTTTTAATAAAGTATTTCTTCTTCCTCTGTTATCACCACCCCCTTACACTTGAACCATATTGCTGTTTTGATTTCTATATTTCGCTTTTAATAAAGTATTTCTTCTTCCTCTGTTATCACCACCCCCTTACACTTTCAACTTAAGTATTTACAGTCATTTAGTTGTGGAATGAAGTCTTTTTGATTAAAAAACCCTAACTCTATTGCATTCAAACTGAAAAAGGTGAGTGCATGTGCACGGGTGCGCGTCTGTAAATAAATTTCAAAACTAGGTTGTTTTCTCGTAGGTTTTTGTTTGGATGGTTGGTGTTGTTGTTGTTGCTGCTGCTGCTGCTGCTGCTGTGTGTGTGTGGTGTGTGTGTGGTGTGTGTGTTGTGGTGGTGGTGGTTTTTGTTGTTGTTTTGCTTTTTTTTTTGGGGGGGGGCAGGGGGTAGTTAACCTTTCTTATCTTTAAGGTCTGTCTGTCTGTCTCTCTTCTCTCTCTGTCTCTGTCTGTCTGTCTGTCTCTCCATATATGGAAGAAAACGAGAATACGAGATGATACGAATACTTGTATAGTCATAATACTTGAAATACTTAAGTTCGCGGATTCTCATAATTGTACGAGAGAGAGAGAGAGAGAGAGAGAGAGAGAGAGAGAGAGAGAGAGAGAGAGAGAGAGAGAGAGAGAGAGAGAGTTCATTTTTTGTAGTCTTTCTATAATAAACCTGATGCTTTAAGACTTTGCAGTGGTTAGCGTCCTGCATTCCTGGGTGCATGGAAAGTCGCAGGTTTGAATCTCAGGAGTCATAGGGTGGGTTTCCTATTTGCTTAAAAAAAAAAAACCCAACAACTTCACCAGCACTTCAGGTGTCTGTATCTCTCAGGTCTGGTTGACGCCAGATACATTGTGCTAAGAGGTGTGTAGAGTACAACCCTGATAAGTAGTCTCGAAGCTGGAACTTCTCCTATGGCATTATTACTACCTGATCCTCATCACCATTGATCATCATGCAATAATAATATATTTTTAAAATCCCTGTTTCTGATTCGGTAAGTCTTTTGCCCTGATCTGACATTGAACTCAGTTTCGGCATCTCCACACTTCTATGCCTGTGGTGTGTTAGTTGTTGTTGTTGTGCGTTCCCCAGCTTTACACCCTGGGGGTCACCCAGAACATGCACTCTGACTCACTCATCCCACCTGGGAATCTCTGTGAGATAGGACGTACACACTGGATGAGAAGTTTGCGTGTATGACTCTTTTTCAAGCACCTCGCCATATAGGCAGCCATACTCCGACTTCAGAGGATTTTCTTTTCTCCTTTAACAAAGGAGAGTGCGGGTTGTTATGTTAAGAGCTTGTCATGGCTGAAGGCAATCTCAACACAATATTTTACAACATAAAAACGTTTTAATGTAGGCCTTGGCAATTAGCTGACATCAATAATAACTGACACAGCTTTTGGCCTGGGCCAGTGGCGTGTTAGTGTCAAAGCCTCTAACATAACGTTGTAGGATCACGGTTGAAAGTCGTCGGAGGGACGTTGTGATAATTGTCATTCCAGGTGAATGTTTCACCCAGTCTGGCTCTGCAATGGAGTCGTTGTCACAAGTAGGGGGCTGATTTAGTTGGTGGTGACCCTGAGTTATCATACTCAGAACAGGCACCACTGAAGACGACTGAAGTTAAGTGACCTGTCGCAGTGCAGAGTCCTTCTGGTGGGTGGCCACTCGTGGTCAAACATCAATAAGCTCCTGATGGACTTTTGGGTTTGAGAATACGACTTGAAGAGCCTGGGGATGACTGGAGTGGTAAAATATGAATATGAGCGGCAGGGGGATAGCAGGACTGGAACATTACGAAGTATTAAGCAGGTCCCCCGCCCCAACAACAACAAAGCAAAAAAAAAAGACAAAAAGGGGGAAGATGTCCCACTTCAAGCCCTGAGGAAGTGTAGTGGCTGACCTAATATGATTTTTTGTATGCACGAGTTGCCGTCAATCTGGAAGAGTGTTTTCTGTTTTTATTTTTCTTCCTTTTGATTGGTTGATTTATGAATTTTTTTTGTTAAAAGAGACGTAGTCGTTATTTCAGGCCCCAGGGAGTAAAGGGGGCTTTTGATTTCGTGGGAACTTGCCGATTCAAAATGTTCTATCACTAGTCTTTTTGGAGAAGGCAAAAAGTGGGTGCAGAAAGGCTGGCTATGTATCAACGTTCCACTTGATGTTGCCCAATATCATTCAGTTCAAAGTTATTCAAAACCAGGTCACGCCGAATGATTCCATATACTTTGAACAACTGGATAAACTGTCTGTGAGTGCCATTTAGTTAGTGAATGCAGACTTTGAGAGGAAACTCTGATTGTGTTGGATTAAAAAGTGTTCCTATAGTGCAGTGTGAAAAGAAACCTCCTACAAAGCAAACAGTACAACTAAATGTAGGTCAAAATCTGTGCTTGAAAACTGTAGGCTACTGCTGCAAAAAAATCTGACATTGTGTTGTTTTTTTTAAAAAGGAAAAGAAGAAGGGGAGTAAGTTGGTTTTTGATTAAGGAAGAAGGGACATACGCATTTTAGAATTCTGATCATGTCCTTAGCCTTACTCTCTCTCTCTCTCTCTCTCTCTTCTCTCTCTCTCTCTCTCTCTCTCTCTCTCTCTCTCTCTCTCTCTCTCTCTCTCTCTTTATATATATATAATATATATATATATATATATATATATATATATATATATATATATATATATATATATAATATGTATCTATATATCTATATTATATTATATTTGAACATCTCTTTCCTGGTCTGAAGCTAGAGACACTGAATGTAACAAGCCCAGAGGCCAGCCTGTCTCCTACAACCGATTTATATAGAAGCATCAAAATTTCCCTATCAGATTTGAGGTGTAAATAACGTACTAAAGTTAGCTGCGGTTTTTCCATTGGGCAACTACGAATTAAAAGAATGGCATCTGTAAGACTAAGGAGTACTGAAGTGAGAATCTTTGCTTTCTTGTTGCTATTGGCATGGACATGAAGTGAGCATGCACTAATCTCTCTCTCTCTCTCTCTCCTCTCTCTCTCTCTCTCTCCTCTCTCTCTCTCTCTCTCTCTCTCTCATATAAAAAAGTACAACGAGTTTTGTTGACGTTTCTTTCCGTTAGCCAAAATGATACTATTTACATGGTTTGGTTTCCTTTATATTATGGAGGTTTTTGCTTTGTTTTGGGTTTTGTTTTGTTGTTGTTAGGGTGGTTTTTTGGGAGGGGGGATTATTCGGTTGTCCCCCTCTCCCCTTGTTGCTACTTTTATTTTGCACTTGGTTTCTTTGCTGTTTTTGTTGTTGTTTCTGTGTTATTTGTTTTACTCTATTCTGCTTTCTTTTATTATGTGTTTCTCTCTCTCTCTCTCTCTCTCTCTCTCTCTCTCTCTCTCTCTCTCCTCTCTCTCTCTCTCTCTGCTCTCTCTCTCTCTCTCCTCTCTTCTCTTCTCTGTCTCTCTCTCTGTCTCTCTCTCTCTCTGTCTCTCTCTGTGTGTGTGATTTTTGTGTTTTTGTGTGTGTGGATATTCTTTTTTTCCCGTTTACTGTGTGAGTGTATTGGTATTGGCTTTATTTTATTTTATTATCATATATATCCCTAAGGGCGGGGACTGGATGTAAAAAAGCTCATGGGTGCTTATTCATTATCCTCGAAATAAAAGAATTTGTCATTGTCATTGTCTCTCTCTGTCTCTCTCTCGTTTGGTAGTCTTGTCTTTTCCTTGTTGTTCCCCTTCTCCTGGACTTTGTTGTTGTTGTTGTTGATGTTGTTGTTGTTGCTGCTGCTGCTGCTGCTGCTGCTGCTGTTGGTTCTTTCGTGTTCCACCTTCGATTTCCATTGGTCATTTGCTGTAAGCCTGTAGATGGGGTGTTGGTGTTCAGGGGTCGTCTTTATAAACGCATTGTGCTTTTTCTGCCCATTTTTTGGTAACCGGTATCATTTGTTCTAACCTACGGTTATTGCCTAAAGAATAAAGTCTTTTTCCTCCCCACTGAAGTTCCCATTGCTCTACTTCTTTCAATGATGAAACGCGACATTCCTGGAGGGCAACTACTTCAAACTTTTCTTTTCTGATAAAGCTAAATGTACTAGATCTCCCCCCCCCCCCCCCCCTTTTTGTTGTTGTTGTAGAACCCCAACATTTTGGGCGGTAATTTTAATCTTATTCATATCTACTGACGGAAGTGGAAGCTACCCTAATCAGTTAGCATAACCGTTAGTCTGTGATCATAGCTGTCATCATAAGAGGCAGGAGGGGGGGGGGGGGGGGGGTGGGGGGGGCTAAGTAATGCTGTGTTAGCCTGGTCTTCTCTTGGCCGTCTTCCCTCTGTGCCATTGGAGGGGACAGTTGGGCTGACATCTACTCTGTGGTGTGGACTCTTTGTTTGCCCACTGGCTGAAAGAGACCCAGCAGGCTTTTGCTTTTCAGGCATATTTGCCTTCCCCTTAGCGTGTGACAAGTTGTGTCCCCCTGTCTGGGCCAGTTTCGTTACCCATGGTTACGTGATCTGCACTACCCTATGCAGAAAAAGAAAGAACGCTTTTTTCCCCCCTTCCTTTTCCTCTGTGTTCGTGTTACTCGCCATGTGGTGTGGTTCTTGCTGGTCTTCTGATTCGGGGTGGTGGTGGTGGTGGAGGGGGAGGGAGGGGGGCTGGATGGGGGGGGGGGGGGGGGGGGTTGTAGGGGACATACCTAGTGTCAGGGAGCACTGGGGGGAGGGGGGAGGGGAGCCACTTGTTTGACTCAGCTCAAAACACACACGACACCGCGAGGTTCTTTCAAAGTGCAATCTGCAGTAGCATGACTTTTTTTTTTGCCAGGCATCTGCTGCAGGTTGGGGGGGGGGGAGGGGGGAATGGGGGGTTGGCCTGTATGACAAACTGAGGCTCTGTTTGTGGTATTCTGGGCAGAGGCTTACTTGGGGGTTCCACGAAGACAAAGCCCCCGCCCTATCTTCCATAGGGTCAGCTTGCCGTGGACCTTAGTTTGCCGTCCACTCTTATGTCTCTCTTGGATAATATTCGAGCGAACAGGTTTTTAAAAAAGAAATAATAGAAGATCGAGGGGCATTCAAACCCAGCTAAATAAAAAAAGGACTGCCGGTAGGACGGGAGTCATTCCAGGCTCGAAGTCGGCGCAATAATCACGCTTGAAGCGCGCCAGTGGACGAGATCTGTCCTGTTATAGGAGGAGTGCTTGGTTGTATCCGATTTTTTCGTCATGGAACCTGCGCTTTTTAAACTGTACCTGTGTTTGACATGGCTCATGTTTATCCCCGGTGAGTCTCTCTGTCTCTCTCGCTCTCGTGTGTGTGTGTGTGTGTTATTATGTGTGCGCTTGCATATGGCGGCACAAAGCAATGAAGCATGTATGTTGAAACACATACACACACACGCGCACACACACACACAAACACAGAGTCGAAATCAACTGTTTGATGCCAAACTAAATGAGTCAAACGCATAGTTTTGGGCACACTATAAGCTATTTCCTTGTTATTGCTCGTTATTTGTGTATGGATGTTATTCATGTTTTCTGAATCAAGATCTATTTAAATCAAATCAGTTATATTTTTTCTTTTATTATAAAGGTACCTTCTGTAAAGTCAGGTCTACCTCTGTGATCGGCGGAACTTTGAAAATACTTGGATTGGATTGGACCTTTTTCAGCGCGCAGTGTGTGTGTGTGTGTGTGTGTGATATTCCCTGTCCCCTTTTCCCCTGTTTGTCCTCATTTTAGTGTCCCAGATCTATTATTGCCAACAGAAACGGGAGACTAGTTACGCGTTTTACAATTCTCTGTATTCATTCATGCGGTTAAAAAAAAAAAATAAAGAAGGATCAAAAAAGGAAATAAACTCTCGAAGTTGAATACAATTTCAGTCATGTGTGTCACTTGAGTGACTAACACGTCTGGTTTTCTTTCTTAACTCCCCCCCCCCTCCCTCCACACACACACACACACACACACACACTCACACCCCCCTCACCCTGCCCCCTCTTAAAAATTTTTTTTTAGTATGCTTATACAACTAAAAGCAACTGTCTTGTTTGCATTTATCCAAGTGCAGTTTGTTTCACAAAATTTATGTCAACTTGCAATGCTCTTTGCCCGTGGGTGTAGCCTATAATTATCACACTGAGTACGCATATACTCCGTACATGAAGAATATCTGTACGTCTGTCATTCTGCCGTCTGTCTGTTTGTCGGTCTCCTGTGCGCGGACGCACGTATTTTTCTTTTCAAGTCTCTTGGTGCATGTACTGGCACACAAACGTAATGGAGGCCAATATACCTGCCTAGTAGACCTGAATAACTTGCTCATACAGCTTACAATGAAAGATTCTCTCTCTCTCTCTCTCTCTCTCTCTCTCTCTCTCTCTCTCTCTCTCTCTCTCATATGGGGGACGGGATAGCCTAGTGGTTAGAGCATTGGGCTTGCAATCTGACCACCGGGTTCGATTCTCGTTCAAGGGGGTATTTTCCCCTGTTAACATCAGTGCAGACTCCACTCTCCCCAAAAGCCTTTCGGATGAGACTATAAACCGAGGCCCGTGTGCCAACCCATGCAGAACATCTTGTGCACACGTTAAATCCTGTTCGGCTTTTCATAAGAGTAGGCCATTATGGGAACAGATGACATAATTTACAAAAAGCGCATACATACGGGGACTGGATGTAAAAAAGCACATAAGTGCTTATTCCATTATCCTCGATATAAAAGAATAAAATAAAATATGTAAAATAAAAATAAATAAACATGAAAGACCTCTCCCTCTCTCCACCCTACCCCACCCCACCCCACTGTCCCCTTGTGAAATGGACATATTTGCTTAACACAAACCTCTCTCTCTCATTCGTGTACCTGTGTAAAAATCCTGACAGCAACTTAACAAGCTTGACAAGATTGAAAGACTGCAAAACAGAAAATGGGTTCAAAATAGGGGTCGAAT
>CM054137.1:35336851-35349351 GCA_028751875.1 Rapana venosa | reverse complement strand
CCTGGGTTTCACAGGTTTTTGACCTGCTAACTATATTCCTCCCCACCCCCCACCCCCAACCGATTTGTGTCTTCAGTGCGAGTTTTCTTTAACCTCAGCTGTTATGACTTTTACCAGTCCGACAGGTTTGAGGTCACATCAAGTGACAGAGCTGTCTGGGCTAGGGTTCATCCATGCACATCTCTCTCTCTCTCTCTCTCTCTCTCTCTCTCTCTCTCTCTCTGTCTGTCTGTCTGTCTGTCTGTCTGTCTGTTATTATGTCTCTTTCTCATTATGCTGTCGTGGGGTCGCAGGATTTTTTCCCCTGTGGATTTGTTTGCATTTGTTTGTCTTAGATGTGCTTCACTGTGGAATCCTATCGTCATTCAGTGTGTTGATCCCTCCCTCTCTCTCTGTCTCTCGTCTGCTATTTTGGACATGTTCTCACACACACACACACAAGGGGGGCAAGTTCACGGACGTTGCATACAGTCCTGATGTCGATGGACAACGCAGTAGGCTACAGCAGCGTGGGCTGCAACAGCTGGAGCTACATACGCTCAGATGCCAGCTGTAGCTGAAACAACCGTTTCTGAACCAGTCAGATGTATGGCACTGGTGGTGGACTGCAGCAGTTCACGATGGTTTGACTGACTAACAATATTCACTGCCTTCTGAGGTAAAGTCTTGAGAAAACGCACACTAGGAACACAGCACATTTCTTTTTAAAAAAATCAAATCAAATCAAATCACACACACACACACACACACACACACACACACACAATCAGACGTAGCCCATTGTGTACTGCCAGGTTCAACAAGCCCAAAAGACACGGCCTGAAAAATTCAGTTACAGTGCCCCAATCACTCCCCAAGGAATCACGGGAGAAGAGTTTTTAAAAGAGCCTACATTGAAAATCTCATTTATACATTAGGAGGAGAAAATGAGAAAGGACCCAGAGAGAACGTGTCACCCAAAGAACCTCAAAGAGGATTTGGAATCTGCACAAAGTTTGGTCCTATGGTTTGGGTTTGTATGTTTATTACCAAGCATTAACCAAGTGCTAAGTCATTCATTCATTCACCCAACCTGACCCACACAACTTGAGTCAATTCTAAGTAATAAATTGAGGTGCTCCGTCAAGTAATTGATTCATTGATCGATTGGTTGATCGATCTTGTGAAGTTTTTGTCTTTTTTTCCCCTTTCAGAAATGGGGAGACAAACGGCTGTCATGGACGTCAAAGGCCAGTTACTCTCCTATCAAAGTGGTCCAGGTGCAGAGTTCAGATATCTGGACTCCTGCTCTCGTGGTTGATAACTCGTGAGTCTGCACTGTGTGTGTGTTTGTGTCAAGTCAAAGTCAAAGTCAAAGTGAAACTTTTATTTTCAGATGGTACATTGAATAAGCAAATAAGCAGTGTGTGTGTGTGTGTGTGTGTGTGTGTTGGGATATGTGTGTGTGTGTTTTGGGGTGGGGGGTACGGTGCACACACATAATTATATATGTATACTGGAGGAAAACTATTGTCGACGACCAATTCCAACTTCTTCAATATTGTAACAATGATTCAAAGGGAAGTAACAGATCAAGCCTTTCCAAGACAACATTTGAAGCAATATTGAGTAAGTCTATGCCTTTGGCTTGACCCGACTCGAATTTTGTCTCCTAGATGAGCAATTTAATAGAATAAATTGATGTTCTTTTGGCTTACCCAAGTTACAGCGGAAAGAAGAAAATATAAAGAGAATTAAAATATTCTTCAAATAATTGTTGTGTAAAAAATATAGAACATCTAGTGAGTCTTTGTATCTATGTTTGGGGATCATGTGCGAAAAGGATGGAAGGGAGACAATAAAGTTGTACCCATCCAAAGGGCCATCTTAACTGGTTAATAGTCTGAACATTGCAAGACAGCTTAAGCCCTGACACAGATAATAGAAGTTGAAAAAAAAGGACTTCACTCGGATCTCAGAAGAGATACTAATCCCCACCTGACCAGTCAATATAGAACTGAGAAAGTATGTAGATCTACAGCCTACACCCTATCATTCCATTTGATAAACGTTGTGTTCTCAGAGTCAAAGATCTTTCTGCCATAAACGAGGACACCATTCCACTCAGAGTACGTCAGGATGGCAATGTGACCTGGAACCCACCCGGTATTATGGTGACGTCATGCGACATGGACGTGAAATACTTCCCATTTGACACACAGACGTGTTCCATCGAAGTGACCAGCTTTGGCTACACAATAAATGAACTGGATATCACTGTGCATGTAAGTGAAGAGAGAACACGAAAAGGAATTTTGTTCTTCTTCTTCTCTTTCGTTCTGTCTCTTGTCAGTGTGTAGCTTCAGCTTTCTTTTATCGACAGGTTGTGTGTGTGTGTGTGTGTGTGTGTGTGTGTGTGTGTGTGTGTTCATGCATGTGTATGATAGAACACTTAAGAAAAGTTAAAATAATGACTGTTAAAGCTTTACAAGTCGTTCAGCAACGCGCCATGCGTGTCATTTATACATGCATTTTTGCTTGTTTTTAAGGTTTAGGCTATTAAAAAAATAAACAAAAAAACTGTGACGCGAAAACTCGACATGGAAACCACAGTCTGTCTTTAAAATCGCTAGACAAGACAAACCAGTTAAAAAAAAAAGGCATGAGGAGAGAGAGAGAGAGAGAGAGAGAGAGAGAGAGAGAGAGAGAGAGAGAGAGAGAGAGTTATTGTGGCTTAATATATATTTACATAAATAATTCAAACAGACTCTAGGAAGGAGGGGGTGGGGGGGGGGGGGGGGGGGGGGGGGGGTAGCCTTGTGATTACAGCGTCAAACTTAAGATCTGACAGCACGGGTTCCAGCTACCACCGAGACGCCCGATTGAGGGGATTTTTTCCCTGGTGTTAACATTAGTACTGAATCCACTTCCCCGAAAACCCCTCGGATGAGACTGTAAACCAAAGTCCCTTGTACAAACGCACACAGAACATCTTGCCCACACACGTTAAAACCAGCTCCGCCTTTCAGAAGAGTAATCCATACTTACTATCACAAGGCATCCCGGCGTCAACCGGGCCAGAGAGTTACAGACACCTGCAGTGGTGGTCAGGTAATTTGAAAAAAACCTCTCAAAATCGCAATCGCAGAGTGGATGAAGCTTTGCTGTGTAGTCCCGTTCTTCTTAACGAGCTCATGGAACACTCACTCTGGGTAGGAGCCGGCTTGAGTCCGAAAAATTCCTTACTCTTATGGGATTCGAACTCGCGACCGTCCAGTCTGTAACCCTAGGCAGTAACCACTGCGCCAAGGTAGCTAGTTCTGTTTTTCTCTGTGTATAACCAACCCCCCACTCTCTACTGTCTTTATAGTCCGGGTTGAACCAGGCCTATTTCCAAGAGAACGGAGAATGGAGGCTGTTGGAGACATGGAGCGGGCGCTATGAGTACACCGACGACGACTTGAAATATGCCAAAGTCCAGTTCTCCTTGAAGATACAGAGGCGTGCAGCGTACTACGGGATGAACACGATTCTTCCAGTGCTGCTCAACTCTCTGCTGATCCCTATGGTGTTCATGCTGCCTCACCACTCTGACGAGAAGACTGTCTACTGCCTGACAGTGCTTCTGGCCTATGTCGTCGTCCTCACCATCGTCACTGATGACTTGCCCACCACTGCTAAGAACCAGTCCTTGCTCGGTTAGTACCGCCTGTTTTCTATCGCTTTCCTTTCCAGATTTATGTACTTTTCTCCTTGATGTTGAGACCCTATTTTTTCATAGAAATTACTTCATTTTTGTTATTGTTTTACTTTTGTGACATCAAAAGAGCTGCTTCTCGCATGCCACCTTTCCAATTCTTTTTTCTTTTTCATAACACACATCTATCTATCTATCTATCTGTCCCGTAGTCTGACGACCGTGGGGGCACCCTCAAAGACTCAGCAACCAGTTCCCTCCATTCGTCTCTCTGTTCTGCCTTTCTCAGGGTTTTGTTGAGTTCTAGGCCTGTCCATTCACTGATGTTATCCTCCCAGCTCTTCCTTGGTCTGCCTCTTTTTCTTCCTCCTTGGACAGTGCCTTGCAAAACTGTCTTTGTAATTCCTTGGGATCTTGTGACATTGCCCATACCACTTAAGTTTACGCTTTTTCACGATCGTTAGAAGGTTCTCATAGGGTCCAATGGTTTGCTGGATTCTGTTATGCACGCTTTCGTTGCTTATGTGGTCTTTGTAGGAGATGCCAAGGAGTCTCCGAAAGCATCTCATCTCCACTGCCTGTACTCTTCTCTCCAAATCTGCAGTCAGGGTCCATGATTCACAGGCATACAGAAATATGGATATGACAAGGGAGCGCATTAGTCTGATCTTGGAGATAAGTGAGATATTCTTATCTCTCCAGATGGTGTTTAGTTTTGACAAAGCTGTTATTGTCTGTGCAGTCCTGCATACTACTTCTGGCTTGGATCCCTGGTCGGATACAATGGCTCCCAGGTACTTGAAACTTTGAACTGTTTCCAGCTTCTGGTCATTAACCCTGATATCAGTGCTAATGCCGTTGGTGTTATTAGTCATCAGTTTGGTCTTCTCTGCACTGATTTCCATGCCGTATGTTTTGGAGGCCTTATCCAAGTGTTCTGTTAGGCTGGCAAGCTCTTTTTCTGATCCTGCTATTCCATCAATGTCATCTGCGAAGCGGAGGTTTGTGATCGTTCTGCCACCGATGCTGACTGATCCTTCATGATGTTCCAGTGCATCAGCCATGATTCTCTCAAGGAAGATGTTGAAAAGAGTGGGTGAGAGTAGACAGCCCTGCCTTACTCCAACTGTTGTTCGAAACCATTCTCCAATGTTGTTGTTGTAGTACACTGCACTGGTGGCCTCGCTGTACAGCTGTTTGATGACTCTGATCAGGTTTGCATTGATGCTGTACAAATTCATGGTTGCCCACAAAGCTGCATGCCACACCCTGTCAAATGCCTTCTTAAAATCGATAAATACGTGGTAAAGGTCTTGTTGATGTTGAAGGTACCGCTCACATAGTATTCTGAGGTTGAATATCTGTTCTGTTGTGCTGCGCCCTGCTCTGAAACAGACTCTAGGAAGGTATGTGAAAAGACGGTTTCAGTCTAGCGTTAACATCGCACAGACACGAAGTTTTCCAGGAGCAGACATAGGGAGTGATCATGATCTTGTGATGATGACTTTCCGACTACGTCTAAAGAAAATCCACAAGCGGAACAACATCAGGATCAAATTTGACCTCGAGAAGCTGAAGGACCCAGAGGTATTAGAAATTTTTCAAGCAAGGATAGGTGGAAAGTTTGCAGCACTCACTGTGATAGACTCAGACATAGATACACTGACGAATAGTATCAATACAGCAGTGACTGAAACAGCAAACGAGCTTCTTGGCAAACGCCGACCAGTCAAAAAACCATGGGTCACACCTAGCATCCTACAACTATGCGACAAGCGTAGAGAGTTGAAGAAAAAGAAAAATGAAACAAAAGAAAGAGCAGAACAATATAGGGCAGTCAACAAAAGAATCAGGAAGTCCATGACGGAGGCAAAAGAAAAAATGGATCGGTGAACAGTGCCAAGACATTGAAGAGAACATCAAGAAAAACAATAGCAAGAAAAGCATATCAGCTGGTGAAAGACCTGACTAGCACGAAACAGAGAAAAGGTTTAACAATCCAAGACAAAAATGGGAAGTGTCTCACTGACGACCAGGATATTCTGAACAGATGGACAGAATACTGCTCCGACCTGTATAACTATAGAACCGCAGGAGATCCAGAAGTCCTTAATGTACCCGACAGCAAAGACACAGACAGTCACCCTATCCTCCGAGAAGAGAGTGGAAACAGCAGTCAGATCGCTGAAAAAGGGGAAGTCAGCAGGGGCTGACAACATTCCAGCTGAGCTGGTCCAAGCTGGAGGGGAAGCCATGATCAGCGCCCTACTAAGAATCTGCAACAAGATCTGGCAGACAGGAAAATGGCCAACACCATGGACGCAGTCACTCATCATCACCCTCCCCAAGAAAGGAAATCTACAACAATGCCATAATTACCGCACAATCAGCCTCATATGTTACCCAAGCAAGGTCATGCTGCAGATAATATTGAATAGACTGAAGCCACAAGCAGAGACCATTATTGCTGAGGAACAAGCAGGTTTCAGAGCAGGGCGCAGCACAACAGAACAGATAACACACATACCAGTTTGTATTGCATACTCCATACCAGCTATGCACTCGGAACTATCAGGTTTTGGTTTCAGGCAAGATGCTACCAACGAGAAGCAGAGGGTGAGAACTTTGAAATATTGACACTAAAGTGAAATGGAAGTCTTCCGACCCTAGGGATGAGACACAACGAATCTGGGTATGGCTGTGACGGAGAGATTGAGATAAGCAGCGTGGAAGCAGAAGAACGGGGACGTCACAGAAAATGAGGCAGCAAAAAAAAGTGAAATGGAAAAAGCAGTCTAATAACAAAAAAGTTATAATTCCTCCTATTTGACATATTTATTCTTTCATATCATTTTTAACTTAGGAATTCATACTAAGGATCAAAAGATAAAAGTTAATGACATATGGTAAGTTTTTGAAAGATATTTTCAAAGCTTATGATACATTTTCTCAACATGTAACCTTTTGTTCGAGTTGTAAACTTTAATTAGTGTTTCCAAAAAAAAAAAATCTTCAATAAACAATATTTCCAAACATTTAGAAAACAGCTTTCCAACGACTCCTTAAGGACTTACAAGAGAGAGAGAGAGAGAGAGAGAGAGAGATGAGAGAGAGAGAGAGAGAGAGAGAGAGAGAGAGAGAGAGAGAGAAAATTCTTTTATTTCGAGGATAATGTATAAGCACTCATGTGCTTTTTTTACATCCAGTCCCCGCCCGTAGGGATACATCTTAATAATAACCCAATACTCATTCTCTCACACAGTTGAAACAAAGGGAAATAACCCTTTCAAAAAAACAAAAAACAAAACAAACAACAACCCCCCCCCCCCCCCCCCCCCCCCAAACAATTAAAAGAAAAACTCCAAAACAACCCGAACCCCAAAAAAAGAATAAAAAAACAACCCAAAAAAGAAAAAAAAGAAAAAATCAACGGGGGAAAAAAGAAGAAGAAAAAACAAAACCAAAAACCAAACAATAACAACAAACCCAAGGGGAAAAAACCCACAACCAAACTTATAAAGTCATAAAAATAAACTACACATTGTAAAATGGTACGCATAGTTATTACACGGAGAGAGAGAGAGAGAGGAGAGAGAGAGAGAGAGAGAGGATGAGAGACGAGAGGAGAGAGAGAGAGAGAGAGAGAGAGAGACTTACAAGAAAGAGAGAGAGACAGAGAGAGACAGAGAGAGAGACAGAGATACAGAGACAGAGACGGGCAGACAGGTAGAAAGAGACAGAGAAACACAGGACAGACAGACAGGCAGGCAGAGAGACAGACATAATTATAGACAGGGGCGATAACTAGCTGGCGGCTGGCACGTTTGGAAAGCGAAGGGTACTGAAGTCAGTGAGATAATGGTTCAAAGCCTGGAAAAACACAAGGCCCGTTTCAGAGGGGCTACCCCTTCGCTTCCAGCCGACCAAAACAACAACACAGCGCTTCCAAACGTTTGAGAAACCCAGAACTATACTCTTCTTCTTCTTCTTCGTCGTCGTCGTCGTCGTCGTCGTCAAACACTCAGGCAGCAACTATTGTTATCTGTCATATGAGCAAAAACGCTGCCGTTAGGCGCCTGACAAGTCAGGCCCAGCTCATCCGATTTCGGCATGGGAGAGAAAATCTTTTAAGTTTTTCTGTAAAAAAAGGGTAGGAGAATGGACCAAGAAGGCAGAAAATAGACGAGAAGGAGGTGACAAGAACCAAAAAAGAGGGATAGAAAAGAGGGAATTTCTTAGCACCGAATTGTTTGTGTAGTTCGCACGGTTTAGTATAAAACATACTTGATGAATATTGTTCATTAAAAAAAAGTTAATGGCATATGCAATCAGAATCTCTGTCTCTCTCTCTAATATATATATATATCTGTATATCTATCTATCTATCTATCTATCTATCTATCTATCTATCTATCTATCTATCTATCTATCTATATCTTGACGCTTCATGTGTTGGACAGGCGTCTACATCGTCATGGTGCTGTGTCTGGCGGCCCTCTCAGTCTTCCTGACCATCCACTCTCTCTACCTCTTCCACATCAGCCCCGACACGCCCGTGCCCACCTGGCTGGCCAAACTGACGCGACGCTCTCTCAGGATCATGCGCTGCCAGTGCACCAAGAAACAGGACGAGAGGAACATCTCCCCAGGTGAGGACGAGCCTATGGGAGCGAGGCGACGTCAGGCGGATCCTCCAGACACCAGAGAGGCCTCCAACAAGGGCGCCATCAGCCCTTCTGATCTGTCGGTGGAGGAGAGGGAGTTCACGTCCTGGCAAATGGTGGCCGACGCGTACGATGCGTTTTTCTTTCGCGTCTACTTCGTCGTCATTGTCATCAGCACCATCGTTTTCCTGGCAATCCTCGGCTCACAACAGTGATAGCTTCTTGCTGGATTTTGAGGCTGCCAGACGTATGAGTGCTTCCATTCATGAAAGAAGTTCTCACATCCCTGTCCATTTTGTAGAATTAGTAAAAATGAAGACAAATCTGTAGTTTTACCTGCAAAGGTCGAAGGTATTTGCTGTTATGTAAGCTTTCGGTTCTTTCCTGACTTTGATCAGCCTGGTACAAGAAATTGGCCACAAGCTGGATCTTGTATGAATTTCCAGTCAAGGGGCATGCTTGCGAGCAAGTGGCAACCAGCAACTGGCTGAATAAGAGAAAAGGAGTAGTGAAACAAGTCACCTGACGGATGTTCCACATGAGATGATTGCAAATTTTCCAGTGCGCATTAGTCCTAAAGCTTATGCACAGCATCCCAAAAGTAAAAGCACAAGCAGTGCAGAGATCCTGAGCTGATCAATTTTCTGTCCCCTTCTACAAAACAAGGACACATTTCAATTTAGTACCTTACGATATCTATCTATCTATCTATCTATATTAACAAGCACAGATTTTCTCGATAACTTTACTTGACCTTTACTCGTAAAAAATTTTTAAGCGTCTTTTTTTTCTTCTTTTTTATTTTTTATTTTTTAGCAATGTCTGTGCAGCAGAGTTAAAGTATTCATAATTTACGCTGTTATGGACCAGAGTTCAAGTGTAATATCTCAATGTATCCAGGTAAAAAGACTTTCTAATAAGTGTAGTATTTTTTTTTCAATGTTTCTGGAACATATTTTTGAAGAATGCCTACCATTCATCAGCGATCGTAAATCAAGGGAAAGAACTGCTAGGAATTAAGGTGGAGTGTAGCCTTTGCCTCGCACGAAAGATTTTTGTTATGTTTTCTCGCCTTACCAAGCAAGTGCTTTGCCACACTTGCAGCTAAGTGCAACTGAGAAATGCATTTCTATTGAATATCTGACCAGAATTTTGTTTATTTGGAGATAATGAATCCTCTTCCCTCCTCTTGTGTGTGTGCTGTGGATATTGCTCGGTAGCGTACTGAAATGTTACATCTGATTTCTTTGTTCTGTGAGAAATCATCCTTTGCACAAACTTAATGCAAAAAAGTGGACATGGCTCCTTCACCTGAACAGGTCAGCCAGATACAACCATCCAAATGATTACCGAACAAAACTGGACACATCACTCCAGACAGGTCATCATCATCATCATCATCATCATCACCATCATCATCATCATCCACAAATGGAGCAGCTTCCCCATCAACCACATACAGGTCCCTGCCGAGAGGCTGAAAGCCAGCATAAGAAAAATACTTTGAAACCAACAATTTTTCTCTATGTGTGTGTTTATATGTAGTAGGACTAGAAAATAGCCTTTTCTTGCATAAGAAGAATGTTTGCAACTTATTTTTTCTAATTTATGTAGGCCTCAGAGTAGAAAATACAAAACAGTATTTTATATATACATATATTTTGAGAGAAACACATTTAGGTCTGTTTCTTCTGTTTGAAGTTATTTCTAAAACAGCATTGTTACCATTCATGCATTATTGAATTAAGAAACAATCACCTTTTTCAGTTTGAAACACTTTTGGGTCTATTGTTTGATAAAAAAAATGTTCACAGTGTTTCATTTTCATTTATGTATAGTAGAATTTGGAAATGATCCCCCCTTTTTTGTTTGAGAGAAACTATTTCAAATCTGTGTTTGTTGTTTGAAATTATTTCTGGTATGGTGTTGTCATCATTTATATAGAAGGATTAGGAAAACAGGCCCAAATTTTGAGAGAGAAACATTTTAAGATCTGTATTTGATGTTTGAAATTATTTTTTAATACGGTATATCATTTATGTATAGCAGAATTATGAATCAACAGTTTTGAAAGAAACGCATTCAGATGACTATGGTTGTATTTGAATTTTAAAAAAATAATAATTATGGTATTATCATCATTTCTGTAAAGTAAACACTTTCAGGTCTGTGTTTGTTGTTGTTATTTTAGGAGCTTTTTAATGTGGCTTTTCAATGACGGAAAAAGGTTTGTTGGTATTGTAGTGCAAGCCTTATATCTGAAGTTGCTTGCGCTATTTTGAACCTTTAGCATCAATACTTTTCATAATGAAGAGTCATTGTTAGAATTAGAAGTCCTGTTGATTAACAGTGGCTTGATGTTTGGGTTTTTGCGTGTCTTTTCTTGGTTCTGCTTTCTTTAAAAAATAGTTTGTGAAAACTAGTTGTTCCATGTGCATTTATATATGCTATCTAGCATGTGCCATACAAAATGTGGTTATGTTAGTTTTAGCCATTAAAGCATGAGTAGTTGGAAGTGTCTGTTCAGGCTCTTGCTTGTGTGTGTGTGTGTGTGTGTGTGTGTGTGTGTGTGTGCGTGTGCGTGCGTGCGTGTGTGTGTGCGTGCGCGTGTGTGTGCGTGAGTGTACATGCGCGTATTGCCATGTAGATGTATGCATATCATGTGTGTTTAAAATTAAAATACAAAGCAGAACGGGAGATAACACAGGAAATATGGTGCTCTTCAACATTTAATGACTTAACCTGTTGATTCCTTTCAAATGTTCACAGAAGCTGCCCAAATGTACATCTCTTGTTCAGACAAAAAACATAAACACTCCATCCGAAGAACTTTTGGGAAACTGGAATCAACAGCAACGGTAAATAAATAACAACCATTTGCTAGGCCTGATAAAATGAGAAGCAGTTCACTGCAAAGGGAAAACGAAGCCCATGTGATACATCTACATGTGAGGTAGCCTTGCCCAGGAAATAATGACAAAAGGGCAGACGGTTAAAAATGGACTGAACAATATTTGGGCCAAACACTTTGTAGAAACCCAAGAATGGTAGACAGTCATACAGGGTGTAAGGGACTGGTAAAGCGAGTGTGATTACAATGCCTCTGCTGCTCCATTAAGTTGAATCTTTCAGACACCAGTTTTTATATGACGGGAGAAGTTGTAACTGGTTATCTGCTCTTGTTTTCCTCCACCACTGTTTTCTGAACAATGCCAGGAGAGGTTTGTGGCAAAAACCAGATGCATGTGTTTCATTCTTGGGATTATTTGTTTCGTTTCTCGGCTAGACCTACGAGGTTCACCAATGGTGAGAGTTTACGTATGCGACCGTTTTTACCCACCATTAAGGTAGCCGCATTCCGTAGCCTGGCCATGTCAGCCACAGAGAATTCCCTTTATCAGAAGCAGAACAAGCTAACTTCCCCAAGATGTCTGCTGCCTCACTTGCTGCTTGAAGCTGGCTGTGAACATCGAGGTGGAGTCAACAGAGGGCGAAAATGAGCACACTGGACTCAACAGGAGACAGCTTTTCTGTTTATTTAAACCGTCTCTTGGTCTGTGGGAGTTTCATCCCTGGCTTCTGTTGCACGTTTTGTTTTGATAAAAATAAATTATGGAGGTTCTGGGGTTTTTCTTTGCTCTTTTGTTTGACAAATTTTCAGCCATTGCCAATTGTCAGAAGGTTTTTTTTATAATGAAGGTGGAAAAAAAGGTGCAAAACCCGTAGGGCTGCTTTTTAAACTATACTGTCAAAGCGAATTATTTTACTAAAAATGTTTTGATGCATGGGTCATTGAATAATGCGAGTTATAATGCTCCGAGGGCAAGTTTTTCTATCATTTTATATTTGAAAAAATGATAATAATGTAACAACTAATATCGTTCAATGACTTCTTCTGATAGGGATAAATATGATGCTTAAGTGACTAGGTGGTAGGTCGCTGGTTCGAGTCCCATTGTCATAGGGATTTTATTTACCTCCGACCCGCTGCTACTCAGAGTGAGTTTGCTAAAGGCTTACTTGCGAGACTGGGATCACACAGCCCAGTTTCTTCCACTTTATAGAAGGGATTTTTAGAGTGTTGCTCAAACCATCTGACCAACATCGCATGTGTCTGTATCTCTGGGGCCTGGTTGACGCCGGAATATATTATGATAGAG
>CM054137.1:35326851-35331851 GCA_028751875.1 Rapana venosa | reverse complement strand
ACAAGCACAGGAGAAGACCTGGCACTACACACCCCTCCCGTTAAGGGAACGCAGGAGAGAGAGAGAGAGAGAGAGAGAGAGAGAGAGAGAGAGAGAGAGAGAGAGAGAGAGAGAGAGAGAGAGAATGACAATGACAATGACAAATTTTAATGAATTTAGGCCTCTGCCCATTTTCATGGGGTACATAAATCTCTATAAACACAAGGCTGCGTATATCAGGGGAAAAAAGTGAAAAATGTGGAAAGAACACACAAGCATAAATGATTAACATCAAGAGTTGCAAAATTCTAGGTGGACAAGAGAGAGAGAAGAGGAGAGAGAGAGAGAGAGAGAGGAGAGAGAGGAGAGAGAGAGAGAGAGAGAGAGAGAGAGAGAGACAATGACAATGACAATGACAATGACAAATTCTTTTATTTCGAGGATAATGAATAAGCACTCATGTGCTTTTTTACATCCAGTCCCCGCCCGTAGGGATACATCTTAATAATAACCCAGCACTTATACACTCTCACAGTAGAAACAAGGGGAAATACCCTTTTCAAAACAGCCCCCCCCCCCCCCCCACCAAAAAAACAACAACAAACAAAAAAACCAAAAAAAACCCCAACTTAACCCCCCCCCTCCATCCCCACCCCCCCCCCCCAAAACCCCCAACCAAAACAAACAAACAAACAAGAGTGTTTTCTTTTACTCTCAACTGAAAACCACGGACTCTCTTGTCTGTCTTAAATTAACTTGTCGGTGTTCTTTCAAGTGGAGTTAGTTCCACAAAGTTAATGTCAATTGTATTGCTCTTGTGCGTAGGCGTGCATCACTGACTATGCATATATATCTATGTCAAATACTCTGTCTGTATGTCTATCGGTTTGATGTCCATCTGTTTGTCACTCTGTCTCTCTCCTGTGCGCGCTGATGCATGTGTTTTTTTTTCCTAAGGTCTCTTGGTGCGTGTGCTGGCACGCAAACATTAATGTAGGCCAACAAATAAACAGGCTTCCAAAGGCCTGCTAAACCACCTCGCCCGTACACTTTATACAGCAAAAGACTCTCCCTGTCTATGTCTGCCTGTCTCTGTCTGTCTGTCTC
Organism: Rapana venosa; assembly: GCA_028751875.1. Classification (NCBI taxonomy): domain Eukaryota; kingdom Metazoa; phylum Mollusca; class Gastropoda; order Neogastropoda; family Muricidae; genus Rapana; species Rapana venosa. The sequence goes on along the minus strand of CM054137.1, from coordinate 35,330,765 downwards.
TCTTTCTCTCTCCCATTTTGTTGTCTTTTTTTCTTTTTCTTGTTTTTTTTTGGTTTTGTTTTGTTGTTGTTTTTTGGGTGTGTGGTGTTTTTAGGGTTTTCTTTAATTTGTTTGTTTTGTTGTTGTGTTGTTGTATTTTGAAAAGGGTTATTTCCCTTTGTTTCTACTATGTGAGAGTATGAGTATTGGGTTATTATTAAAATGTATCCCTAACGGGCGGGGACTGGATGTAAAAAAGACCATGTGTGCTTATTCATTATCCTCGAAATAAAAGAATTTGTCATTGTCATTTGTCTCTCTCTCTCCCCTGTGTGTACCTGTGTAAAAAAAAAAAAAAGAGACCCTGAGAGCATCTTTAAATGCTTGGCAAGATTGAAAGATAGCGAAATAAAAACATGTTTTCGAAATAAGAGGCAAAATACCCAATGTGTGTGTGTGTGTGTGTGTGTGTGTGTGTGTGTCCATCGTGTGTGTGTGTGTGTGTGTGTGTATCCATCGTGTGTGTGTGTGTGCATGTATCCATCAGCTGCCGTTTTTCAATACATGTAAATAAAAGTTTGGGGGATTGCTTACACTACGTTTCAAAATCAGACTTTGCTTGCTATACCCAAGTAAAACCTCTATGGTTGGTATGTTGTATCAATGTAGGCCTATTCACAAACGGACCGTTTTGTAGGCTCTGCTGTGTGAAAGCTTTTTGTATGTATAAGTATTTGACAGTGATCAGTCAGTCAGAACGGTGTCCTTGTTCAGTTCGTATTGATTTATGTTTGCCAGCCCAGCCTCTTTCATTGGGATCCTTTCTCTATTTCTTTACCTGATACTGGTAACAAACACAACAAAAATCAAAAAAAAAGAAAGAAAGAAAAGGCCTGAAAATATAAGATGTGAATTATTGGTGACAGAGTTTGAAGCATTCTCTAGCCAAGCGTTCAAGATAAGTTATCACCCATGCTCGCGTCCAGGGAGGTGACACAATTCCAATCTGTGTTTTCGCATTTTAATTGTTTCCCTGCGTGCAGTTTAGATATTTTCTTTAAAAGATATATGGATATAATGTGTGTTAGTATTGAAGAAAGAAACCACCGTTTGTAACTTGGTAAAACACCATAAAACCATCCAGTAATAAGATCAACGAATTCAGTAAGAAAGCGTGCGATTTTGTAAAGACACCATGTTCGGTGTATGAGCTACCACGTCCTCGAACAATTCGGAGACAGCTTTTGTTCACCTTAAAAACCTTTTTTTTCTGTTAAACAAAAAAAAAAACAACAACAACAAAAAATAATAACATGACTAACACCTATTTAAAAAAAATGTTTTATTATCATCTATCTTTTTATTTAATAAAATTTTGAAAAAATAGTTTTGTTTCACGGTTATAGCGAAGTTTTAAGTTTACAAAAAGGGACTATTTTACCAGGGACAGTATAACCTGTTGGTACAGTATAGTAGCTATCATACACACCTAAGTCAGTCGTCAAGCTGTGCGCAACTGATCGAGAATCACTGAAGACTTATTTAAAAGAACAGATCTGGCTCCAGAACTCTGTGTGTAGCTTTTTTTCTCTCTCCAGGTCCCCCCCCCCCCCCCCCCCCCCCCCCCTCTGCGACGTGGTGGTCTTTAACAAGGGAAAAGTCCTGATATGGTCTCTTGTTGTGCATCGGTCTTGCTCAGAAGAAGCATACAGTGGATCGATGTAAGAAATGACACTAGTGTTTATTTGTGCATTTAGTATATGACCAATGACCTCCCTAGACAATTTCCTCAGAGAACTGATCGGGCTTATGAAGTTCTGTCACATCTCACAATCGATCTCTAAGGGCAGAAACTTCGTAGTCTGTCCATTTTTAACTTTTATGAAACCAATTTGTAATTCCTTAATCTTTTAAAGAACAATAGGAGGCAGTTTTTTCCGGCTTCGTACCTCTCTCTCTCTCTCTCTCTCTCTCTCTCTCTCTCTCTCTCTCTCTTCTCTCTCATCTCTCTCTCTCCTCTCTCTCTCTCTCTCTTAACTTTTATGAAACCAATTCGTAATTCCTTAATCTTTTAAAAGAAAAATACGAGGCAGTTTTTCCCGGCTTCTTACGTCTGTCATCTTTCTTTCTGTATAGAAAAACGTCAATATTAGTTCTAATAAAGTAGTAAGTGAACTGAATACTTATCATCATTGTTGCTGTGGTTATTCTGTTACTATTGTTGTTCAGAAAACAAAAAAACCCAGCCAAAACAACACCCCCAGTTTATTTGCATTTTCAAACATTTTGTGTTCTATACCTGGTAGGAGAGTGGCATGATAATTGCTTGTCAATTACGATCACACAAATGCACAGCCTTTTAGTGCTGATGAGGGTTCTTTATCAAGTGGAACATCTCACTAGTACACATCAGTTTGATGTGATTTGTATCCCATCAACTATTTCGACGAAAACTCCACCCATTAGAAATGGCCCACTTAAAAAAAAGGGAGGGGGGGGGGGGAGAAAGTTTGTCTGCAGCAAATGACACCCATGTAAGTATAAACTGCACGAATGACGTCAACAGAAAAAAGCCACTCTGATAGGGAAACAAATACAGCTGCAGAAAAAAAAAAAAAAAAAAAAAGGGTGAAAGGGTGGCGCAGCGCTAAGTGGCGACGCGTTCTCCCGCTCTCCCCGGGGAGAGCAGCCCGAATTCAAATCTGAGCGCTTTGATTTGTTGCTTTACAAGATTCAGCGCTATATAAATTCCATACATTATTATTATTATTATTAACAGCACTAGGCTATGGTGATCGCATTTGCGTAAGTTCTTTTTTTCCGTTCAGTTCAATGTCTTTCCTTGTCAGTAATATCACAGAGAGAGAGAGAGAGAGAGAGATCTGAGAGAGAGAGAGAGGGAGAGAGATCTATAGTTTATTGTCTATTCATATACATGGATTTTATACAACAACAACAAAAGAGTCCAAACAAGAAGAAAGGAAACAATAACTGAAACAATGTCAGACAACAGCGCTGAATATAAACTAACTTTAACATAAAGCCAAAAATCAAAACAAAAAGCCCACTGAATTATCTTATTAACGCTAACACAATGTCCGACAAAAGCGATGGTTCAGTCGTGCGTGCGTGCGTGCGCGCGTGTGTGTGTGTGTGTGTCCGTGTGTGTGTGTGTGTGTGTGTGTGTGTGTGTGTGTGTGCGTGCGCGCGCGCGCGCGTGTGTGTGTGACATTGTCAAAATCGAATTTGCAAGCTAGGGTTCTTTAAACTTGGTGGGCCATACTAGATCTAAACAACGCACATTCTGCCATATCTATATTGACCATTTCCTGTAACAGTTACTCTTTCGCCATTCTTTATACGATATAAACGGGGGGGGGGGGGGATGGCCCAGGGGGGATGGCCCAGCGGTTAGAGCGGTGAGTTCGCTATCTGACGACCCGGGATCGGCCCCGCCGAGACGCCTGTTCAAGGGGATTTCCACCTTGGAGTTAACATCAGTACCTACTCTGCTATGCCGAAAGTCTTTTACAGAGAGACTATAATTATATCAAGGCCTGTTTACGAACACACGCAAAACATTTCGTGCATATGTTAAAATCCGTTCTACCTTTTGGATGAGTAGACTATTGGATGCCAGTGGGAACAGCCCCCAAAAACCAACCCAGCCAAAAACAAACAAACAAACAACAACAGCAATCAAACATCCCCCCCCAGCAAAACAAAACACACAATAAAAACAAACAAACAAAACGCAAACAAAACAAATAGCCTGTGTGTGTGTGTGTGTGCAGGAACGCAATGGGCAGAGGCGTTTACCGTGGACGACGAAGTAAAACTGAAAAACGTTCTGCTGAAAACCTCGGCCATCACCACTGTCCGGCCTGAGAGAGTGACCCGAGTCCAACTGTCCTTCAACCTCGTGGCTATCAATG
>CM054137.1:35306851-35321851 GCA_028751875.1 Rapana venosa | reverse complement strand
AACATCTTCTGGCTGATTGTTTGATCTCTGATTACATTGGCGTGAACAACACCTTCTGGATGATTGTTTGATCTCTGATTAGAATGGCGTGAACATTTTCTGGCTGATTGATCTCTGATTACATTGGCGTGGACAACACCTTTTGGCAGATTGCTTGATCTCTGATTAGATTGGCGTGAACAACACCTTCTGGCTGATTGTTTCATCTCTGATTACATTGGCGTGAACAACAACTTCTGGCTGATTGTGTGATCTCTGATTAGATTGGCGTGAACAACACCTTCTGGCTGATTGTTTGATCTCTGATTACATTGGCGTGGACAACACCTTCTGGCTGATTGTGTGATCTCTGATTACATTGGCGTGAACAACAATTTCTGGCTGATTGTGTGATCTCTGATTACATTGGCGTGAACAACACCTTCTGGCTGATTGTTTGATCTCTGACTACATTGGCGTGAACACCTTCTGGCTGATTGTTTGATCTCTGATTACATTGGTGTGGACAACAACTTCTGGCTTATCTCTGATTAGATTGGCGTGAACAACAACTTCTGGCTTATCTCTGATTAGATTGGCGTGAACAACAACTTCTGGCTTATCTCTGATTAGATTGGCGTGGACAACACCTTCTGGCTGATCTCTGATTAGATTGGCGTGAACAACTTCTGGTTGATTGTGTGATCTCTGATTAGATTAGCGTGAACAACACCTTCTGGCTGATTGTGTGATCTCTGATTAGATTGGTTTGAACAATGGCTGATCTGATACGAATGGTGCCGAAAAAAACTACTATCAGTTGATCTCTGATTAGGTCTGAGTGAACGACAAACATTGGTTGACTGTTTAATCTCTCATCAGTGTTTCAGAATTCATAACCTCTACTCTCTACTGTCATTTTAGTCAGGGTTGAACCAGGCCTATTACCAAGAGAACGGAGAATGGAAGCTGTTGGAGACATGGAACGGGCGCTATGAGTACACCGACGACGACTTCAAGTATGCCAAAGTCGAGTTCTCCTTGAAGATACAGAGGCGTGCAGCGTACTACGGGCTGAACATGATTCTTCCAGTGCTGCTCAACTCTCTGCTGATCCCGCTGGTGTTCCTGCTGCCTCACCACTCAGGGGAGAAGATTGGCTACTGCCTGACAGTGCTTCTGGCCTACGTCGTCATCCTCACCATCGTCGCTGATGGCTTGCCCACCACTGCTAAGAACCAGTCCTTGCTCGGTTAGTGCCTCCTGTTTTCACCTCTATATTTCCTTTCAAGATTTCTGAACTTGTTTTCTTGTTGTTGAAACCATTTGTTGCTGTTTTTTTTACAAAACATACATTATTTTTGATGTTATCTTAGCTTCTGTAAGAACAAAAGTGCTGCTTCTCGCATGCCACTCATCCAATCCTTATGATTATCACACACATACCCAGGCCTGTTTGTGTCGCATGCTCCATACCAGCATTCCACTGGGAACTATCAGTTCTAGGTTTCAGGCAAGAGGCCATCCAACGAGAAGCAGAGGGTGAAAACTTTGAAATATTGACACTAAAGTGTAAATGAAAAACACATTCCATTCAAAAGGGGCAATTCTTCACATTTGACCTTTTTTTTTCTCTCTCTCTCTCATAAACTTTTAACTCAGAATGATGATCAAAAGGTAAAATAAAATAAATGAATATATATATATCACCACTTGATAAACATTGAACAGACGAGTCATTCCTTATGTTGACACACTTCATGTGTTGGACAGGCGTCTACATCGTCATGGTGCTGTGTCTGTCAGCTCTCTCAGTCTTCCTGGCCATCCACTCTCTCTACCTCTTCCACATCAGCCCCGACACACCCGTGCCCACCTGGCTGGCCAAACTGACGCGACGCTCTCTCAGGATCATGCGCTGCCAGTGCACCAAGAAAAGGGCAGAGCGCAGCATCTCTCCAGGCGAGAACGAGCCCATGAAAAGAAAGCAGCATCAGCCGAATCATCCCAGCACCAGAGTTTCCATTGTGTCCTACACCAAGAGACAGAGCGCGATCAGCTCTTCTGCCATCAACGCGGAGCTGTCTGAGGGGGACACGGAGTACACGTCGTGGCACACGGTGGCCAAGGCATACGACGCTTTCTTCCTGCGTGTCTACTTCAGCATCATCCTTGTATGCAGCGTTGTTTTTCTGGGAGTGCTGGGATCCAGAAAGTGATCCCTTTTCTGAATTTGCGGCTGCGAGACAGATTCTCTTTTTCATGAGGGAAGTAATCCCCACCCCCACCCAGTAGAATAGAATAAGTAAAGAATAAAAAGAGTCTAGTTTTACCTGCAAATGTCAAAGATTTTTTGCTATTTTGGAAGATTTTAGTCCTACTGTTTTATGTGATGTATTAATTTGTAGAAGCCTGAAATATTATATGTCATTTCTTTATGTTCAGTGAGAAAAGACGCTTTGCATAAACTTGATGTGACAAAACAGTGCACATGCCCCCTATACTTGAACAGGTCAACCAAATACAACCATCCAAATAATTACCAACCATGATCTGATGTCACTTCAGACAGATCATCATCATCATCATCATCCACAAATGAAGCAGCTTCCCCATCAACAACATAAAGGACCATGCAGAGGGACTGAAAGCCTGCATAGAAAAAAAGCATGCAGCTCAGTAGACCTTTAGGGTGGTTTTTACATAGCAAGATTATGAAACAGTCTCTTCTTGCATCAGCAAAATGGAATTCTTTTTTAAATTTAGGTATGCCCTATAGTAAGATTAGGAAACAGTTAAAAAAAATTATTATTATTATTTTTACAGTTTGAGAGAATAGCTTTTCGGTTTGTATAAGATGCTTGAAATTACATGTAACTGGGATTTATGTATAGTGAAAATTGAAACCATCCACCACAAAATGAGTCAAACTGTGCCTGACCCGCTTTTCCACTGGGAGCCATTTTTGGCAGGTTATTGATTATGAGATGTAATCTGATGATAAAGGTATAAGCTTTCTTCTACCATTTACTCAAGGATTAAGGTGTGATTTTATTTTTCCTTTTGCTTTGAAAAAAAGTTTAAAAACACCCATCCCTTCATCCTCACTAAATATTACGATGTAAAATTTGTCAATTTACCATTTTGTCATTTCGTGGAGTATAGCATTTTAATTGGTTATCACTTTTCATAGAGTTGTTTGATTTTCAATCTGTGGGTTTTTTATAATAGTATTTTTTCTTTATTGTATATCATTAACATGATAATAATTAAAAATGAAACCTCCTGTACATAGTGACTCATCATGAGATGGATGGTCACAGTTACAAAGGTATCCCTGTTATTAGTTCCAGAGAAACACTTCAAAGTCTGTGTTTGCTGGGTTTTAAAATTTAAAAAAAATTTCTCAACTAGATTTCAAGGTTCACAAATGGTGAAAATTTTTGTGTGTGCACGTCTGTTCGATGTTTGAAAATATTTATGATGTGGTATTTTCTCATCATTTATGTAGAGCAAAATTAAGAAACAATGTTTTTAGTTAAAAAGAGAAACACATTCAGGCCTGTCTCTGTTGTTTGAATTTTTTTTTCCATATGGTGTAGTGAACCTTTCTGTAGGATTTGGATAAGGATATAATCCTTGTTTGTTTGTTTGTTTGCGAGAAACATTTTTAACTCTGTCTTTGTTGTTTAAAATTACTTCTAATGTGGGTATTATGATGACAATAAAATATATGTTGGTATTGTAACATGATATGCTTTATATCTGCTGTTATCTAAACTGTTTTAAAGTTTAGGCATCATTGCTGTTTATAGAGAAAACAAACAGCTAGAAGCCTAGTTGATGAAAATCGTTTTGAGAGTTCCTTTTTTCTTTGTTGATTTTTTCTTTGTTTGATTATTTATTTTTTTCCATTAAAAATGAGCTAGAGCTCTGAGGTCACCAACAGTGAGATTTTTGCGTATGTGACTGTTGTTTTTCCCCCTCACCAATCAGCTAGCAGCATTCCCACTTTGGGGATGGTGTCTGAACACCACACCTGTGTGCATGCAGTTTTCTTTGTTTTGGTCCTCTGTTCCTACCGGCACAAAATGGCCTGCTCTTCTGAAAGGCGGAACAGGTTAAAAATGTAACGTGCGCAAAATGTTCTGCATACATTCGCACACGGGGTCTTGGTTTATAGTCTTATCCGAAGGACTCTGAAATTCAGTTTGATGTTTTGGGTCAAACTAGTAAGAAAGGGTGAGGCTGGAAATCAAACCCAGAACCTCAGGGTTTACTTTTGTTGGCAGGTGAATGTCTTGAATGTCCTGCCCACCTTCCTTATTTAGGAGAATGATCTGTATAATGTATATTACATACATCATCTTGCATTTATTATGCAAAACATAGTTATGCTAATTTCAGTCATTAAAATAAGTGAGTAGTTGTATGTGTTTGTTCAGGAACTTGCATGTGTGTGTCTGTGTATATGTGTGTGTGTGCACATGTGTGTGCATGCATGTGTGCTTGTGTGTGTGCACTTGCATGAGTGCACCTGCATGCACATGTGTATTTAAAATACAAAGCAGTACAGGACATAATACACAAAAGACGATGCTCTCCAACATTTAATGACTTCATACAAAAACTAGCAAACTGTTTGATTCCCTTCAAATGTTTCTCATTTGCACCGAAGCTGCCCAAAGTTTCCATCTTCTGTTCGGACATGAACACAAAAAACACAGAGGTGTAGAAAAACAAAAAATATAACTGTGTTTTTGTAGACAAAAAAAAAAGAATGCCTCAACAATGCAGATCAACACAAAAAACCTGACTTTTTAGGAAAAAAAAACACCAAAAAAACTGGCACCACTAGCTTGGTGTAAAGAGCGTGTGCCATCCTAATCATCCTCAATCTGTCCTTCTCCATGTTGTGTTTGTCATTTTTCACACAATGGCGTACTGCTCATACAGAAGCTCTCGGATTTTGAAGTAATCGTCGCACAGCGTGCCTTCCACCTGTATTCTGCCTGTGTCCTGTGGACACACAGAGATGGAGAGACGATGAATTAATGTGAGTATCCATTGTATTACATGTGAAAGTTAATCATATAGCGATGGAGAGATGATGAAATAATGTGAGTATTCAATTGTTTTACATTTGAAAGTTAATCCTACAGCGATGGAGAGACGATGAAATAATGTGAGTATTCAATTGTTTTACATATGAAAGTTTATCATACAGAGATGGAGAGATGATGAAATACTGTGAGTATTCAATTGTTTTACATTTGAAAGTTAATCACACAGAGATGGAGAGATGATGAAATAATGTGAGTATTCACATATTTGAAAGTTAGTCAGTGAAATGACAGTCTCTGATGATGATGATGATGATGATAACAAATAATGCAAATGTTCAAAATGTTTTACACTTGAACCTCGTTTCATTATGTATAGATAACCACTCTGTTTCACTATATAAATGGAAATTATTGGAAGGGTCAGATAACTCCTCTGTCTCACTATATAGATAACTGCTCTATTTCAGTGTATAACTGGAAATTATTGGGAGGCTCAGATAACTATTCTGTTTCATTATTTATATATATATATATATAATATATCTTGTGAGGCTCAGATAACTATTCTGTTTCATTATAATAGATAACTACTCTGTGTCACTATATAGATTACTGCTCTGTTTAACTATATAACTAGGAATTATTCAGAAAGTCAGATAATTGTTCTGTTTCTCAATATAAATATCAACTCCATATCATTATATATCTGGAAATTATTGGAGGGTCAGATAAATGCTCTGTCTCACTCATCTTTCCTAAGAATTACTGAGAGACTGCTAACTATTTATTTACTTTTTTGGTGGATATTAAGACATTGTATACTGATGTTGACAAAGTTATTGTCTTATCTCCTTATGATTCTAACTCATCCCCTGCTGAAACCAGCAATGAGAGTGTCCTGAAGTAATTACTCTGGGGTTTTTTGTTTTTTGAATTTCACAACTCACAATAGTTTATTCCCATGAACTTTTTTTTTGAAAGATGTGTGTACACTAATGGAAGGGACACAATTCATACTTGCACACATTACTGTGCAAAATTTCCCTCCCTTTACCTCTGGAAGGTTTTTTTTTTCCTGATTGTCTCCCCTTTTTGAAAAACACAAAATCTGCCAAAGAGAATTGAGAAAATGCTGTTTTCATGATAAGAATAAAGGAAGAAGACTATTTCTAACCCATTGAGAAATTTTTTGGATATATATTAAAAAATAATCAGGAGTGCCTGATGTTTTCAATCTCTTTGCATTGGGGACCAACAGCATTAGCCAGAAATGGTAATGATCTTGTTTCAGTGTGTTGATATTAATTCATCAATGGTAGCCTTTTCAAGGATGGAAAAGTGACCGAAGGGTCATTTCAACAGTTTAACTTTTACTGAGCATGGGTCACACTTTTAGCGATTCTTTAAATTTTTATTCCTTTATTTTGAGGATAATGGAACAAGCCTTCATGTGCTTTGTTTACATCCAGTCCCCAGCTCCTACATGATGGAATTGCTTGTCACATGAAAATCAATAACTTCTATAATACCTACAGCTCCACATGAACTTCTATAATACCTACAGCCCCACATGAACTTATATAATACCAACAGTTCCACATGAACTTATATAATACCTACAGCTCCACATGAACTTCTATAATACGTACAGCTCCACATGAACTTCTATAATACCTACAGCCCCACATGAACTTATGTAATACCTACAGCTCCACATGAACTTCTACAATACCTACAGCTCCACATGAACCTCTATAATACCTACAGCTCCACATGAACCTCTATAATACCTACAGCTCCGCATGAACTTCTATAATACCTACCCTTCTATAATACCTACAGCTCCACATGTACTTCTATAATACCTACAGCTCCACAATAACTTCTATAATACCTACAGCTCAACATGAACTTTTGTAATACCTACAGCTCCACATGAACCTCTATAATACCTACAGCTCCACATCAACTTCTATAATACCTACAGCTCAACATGAACTTTTGTAATACCTACAGCTCCACATGAACCTCTATAATACCTACAGCTCCACATGAGCTTCTATAATACCTACAACTCCACATGAGCTTCTATAATACCTACAACTCCACATGAACTTCTATAATACCTACCCTTCTATAATACCTACAGCTCCACATGAACTTCTATAACACATACAGCTCCGCATGAACCTCTATAATACCTACAGCTCCACATGAACTTCTATAATACCTACAACTCCACATGAACTTTTATAATACCTACCCTTCTATAATACCTACAGCTCCACATGAACTTCTATAATACCTACAGCTGCACATGAACTTCTATAATACCTACAGCTCCACATCAACTTCTATAACACCTACAGCTCCACATCAACTTGTATAATACCCACAGCTCCACATGAACTTATAAGAGGATAATGATACAAAAGCGCTTCACGATAGTAGCTGTAAACAAAGAATGGCAAAGTCAAGGTCTGCACTCACCCTGCGGACGGCCACACAGTTGTTACAGATGAGGACACCGGCCACAAACTCGCAGTGAATTCCTGATTTGGTCAGAATCAGTTTGAAGTCTGACAGGCGTGGCTCATTGATGAACACAGCTGTGTGTGGTGGTACCTGGTGAACACACACACACACAGAGAAACATGATTTATATTAAATAACAAAACAAAAGGAGAAAAAATGGTTGCAGTTTGTGTATACAGACTCTTGCTCTTCTCTCTCTCACACAAACACTTAAATACAACATGTCCACAACTAAGAAACATTGGTACAAGCACCCATGAAACATACCCACCAACATCCACACACATGCCGCCACCATGCACCCCTTGTCTCTCCTCCCCCACCTCCACATTGGTCACACACAACACACACACCACACACACACACACACACACACACACACACCACACACACACACACACACACACACACAACACACACACACACATCACATAACTAGACAGACCAGGTTAGGAGCCAGAGGTTCCAGTGTGGGGACGATGTCTGCCACAGGCTTCAGGTCTTCTGCAACAGTCACACCCTTGCTATGAAGTATAGGAGTTATCACCAGATTACATTACTATCATCTACATAGGTGGTGCATAAATAGACATATATATGAAAAATGCAATTAAAAAATCCTGTTCATAAATCGAAGCTGACTTGCCACCTCCCTCCCTAAAATGTATGTAATATTGTGCACCTACATAAAAATTAATATGGACAGTATTATCCACCCATGTATTTCATTTTCTTGATTTGGGCATGCACACGCATGAACACACCTACATGGAAGTAAGCACAAACACTTGGATGAGTGTTCAAATTCTCATCCATGCTTTTTCACACAAACACATGTACACATACACACGCAGGCATGCACGCGCGCGCGCACACACACACACACACACACATTCACGCACACACAGAAAAAAACACACATTCACAAATGCGCGCAAACACACACACACACACACTCAAACACATGCACACACAAAGCAGCCCCGAGTAAATACTAAAAAACTAAAAAAAAACCCATCACATACATACACCCCCCCCCCCCCCCCCCCCCCCCCTCAACATCATAGTTTTATCACAACAGATACTTGAATACGCAAGAACATCACCCACCTCGCCACCTGAAGGTTTAGCAACAAACAAACAAAAAACACATAACACAAACGTCCCCTCCCCATCCCCCAAGCCACCACCATCCTCCTCACCATCGTCATCAGCCGATTTTTTCTCAGCAGCGTCACCCCCAAGGATGCTGCTGCCAGCGCCAGGGGTAGCGGAGGAGGAGGAAGAAGAGGAGGAGGTAGGGATTTCCGGCAGGCCGGAGGTGTCTGTTTTCTCCTTCACCATGCTGATGGTCCCGTCCACCCAGGCCAGCTCCATGTCCCGCGCCTTGGAGAACTTGAGGGAGCTGACCAGGTGGTCACGAAGACGTACCTGCACACAGCAGAGGCCTGGGAGGTAAGAGTGTGTCTTCACAGAGTGTGACAGCCTAGTGGTCAGAGTGTGTGTGCCTTGGAGAACTTGAGGGAGCTGACCAGGTGGTCACGAAGACGTACCTGCACACAGCAGACGCCTGGGAGTTGAGAGTGTGTTTTCACAGAGTGTGACAGCCGAGTGGTCAGAGTGTGTGTGCCTTGGAGAACTTGAGGGAGCTCACCACCAGGTGGTCACGAAGACGTACAAGCACATTAGCAGAGGCCTGAGAGCTGGACAGAAGGGTGTTGTGAAAAGAGGATGGGACTACTGCTTAGTGGTTTGAGAGCGCTGAATCTGTGATACAGTCTTTGTCTTCCTCTTGTTCGTCGAATGCTCTGACAGTGGTGTATCTGTCATGTGAGCGAAAATGCGTTGCTCTGCCGTTCAGCGCCTGACAAGTCAGGCCCAGCGCTTCCAACTCTGGCATGGGAGAGAACTGTTATCTTTTAAGACTTGAGAGTAAATGAGGGTATGAGTTTAAGCTTTCATTGAGGTGTCTGTTCAAGGTTGTTTTTTTCTTCAGAGTTAACGCTGGCACATTTTTCTACTCTCCTAAAAGTATTAAAAAAAAATCATGAGACAGTAAAATGGAAGAGTCCCATAATATGTGAACATATGCAAAACATCTTACACATGTTTAAACCTCATCCTAGGGGGGCGGGACAGCCTGGTGGTTAGAGCACTGAGCTCGTGATCTGAGGGCCCGGGTTCAAGCCACCACTGAGATGCCCGTTCCTGGGAGTTCCAATCAGTATTGATGCTGTCTCCACAAAGGGACAGAAGTGGTTTACAACACACACACACACACACACACACACACACACACACACACACACACACACACACACACACACACACACACACACACACTACAACACACACACCCACTACAACACACAACACTCACACACACACTCACACACACACACACACACACACACACACACACACACACACACACACACACACACAACACACACACACACACATACATACACACACACTACAACACACACACACACTACAACACACACCACACACTACAACACACACACACAAACACACTACAACACACACACACAAACACACACACATACACTACAAACACACACACATACACACTACAACACACACACATACACACTACAACACACACACATACACACTACAACACACACACATACACACTACAACACACCACATACACACACACAAACAAACACACAGAGTACAACTACACACACACACACACACCCCACTCTCTCTCTCTCTCCCAATACACCACACCCTTTCACACACCACAGACCTGATAGATGTGTCTCCTCAGTGGTGGCATCGATGCTGTCTCTCCACACACACACACTTCACCCCTCCCCCCTCCACACAACACACACACACACACACACACACACACACACACACACACACACACACACCCCACACACACACACACACTCTCTCTCTCTCTCTCTCTCTCCAATACGCCACACACACATACACACACACACACACACACACACACACAGGGACAGACCTGATAGATGTGCCCTCTCAGTGGGCATCGAGCTGTCTCCCACCACACACACACACTACACCCCCCTCCACATACACACACACTCTCTCTCTCTCCAATACACCACACACACACAACACACACACTTGTTTGTTTGTTTGTGTTATGACGGATATTTTTTCAAGATTTTTGAATTATTTGAATTGTATGGTCTAATATTTTTCTGTTTTTTTTTGTTTGTTTTGTTTTTAATTCCACATATGCATATGTTATTGTTTTTCTTGTTTAATTTGTATAGTTTATCATAGATTAGGTTTTTTATTCTATGTCTGCATATACATAATCTTTTTTGCTTTTCTTGCTTTTTTAATATAATTTTTTATTTTTTAGATAGATGGCTTGATGAAAAAAAGCAAATACACTGCTTATTCAATGTACCATCTGAAAATAAAAGTTTGACTTTGACACACACCAGACAGGGACAGACCTGATAGATGTGTCTCTCAGTGGTGGCATCGATGCTGTCTCTCAACACACACACACTTCATCCCTCCCCCCTCCACACACACACACTCTCTCTCTCTCTCTCTCTCTCCCAATACACCACACCCTTTCACACACCAACAGGGACAGACCTGATAGATGTGGGCTCTCAGTGGTGGGATCGATGCTGTCTCTCAACACACACACACTTCATCCCTCCCCCCTCCCACACCACTCTCTCCTCTCTCTCTTCTCCTCTCTCTCTCTCTCTCTCTCTTCTCCTCTCTCTCTCTCTCCAATACACCACACCCTTTCACACACCAGACAGGGGCAGACCTGAAGATGTGTCTCTCGGTGGTGGCATCGATGCTGTCTCTCAAAACACACACACACACACACACACACACACACACACACACACACACACACACACACAAAACACACACCAGACAGGGACAGACCTGATAGATGTGTCTCTCGGTGGTGGCATCGATGCTGTCTCTCAACACACACACACACACACACACACACACAACACACACACACACACACCACACACACACACACACCAGACAGGGACAGACTGATAGATGTGTCTCTCGGTGGTGGCATCGATGCTGTCTCTCAAACACACACACACAACACACACACACACACACACACACACACACACACACACACACACACACACACACACACCCAGACAGGGACAGACCTGATAGATGTGTCTCTCGGTGGTGGCATCGATGCTGTCTCCCACAGAGGGGCAGAAGACCTTGCCCTGCACCACTCCCGCGCCCTGACAGAACTCCTCCAGGGAACTGGTGGCCTCCTCCGTGCCGTGAATCAGCACCTGTCCACACACACACACACGCACACACACACGCACACACACACACACACACGCACGCACACACACACACACACTCGCACGCACACGCGCACACACACACACCATGGGACATGAATGATTGAACGACTGTATGATTTCTATTCGTGTGGTCGTAGCTTGATAGATACTGTTATGTTGTTTTGTATTGTATTATAATTATGGAGTGTCAAAGCCAAATCTAAATCTAATCGCAACAAACAAAAAAAGACACCCCCCCAAAAAAGAAAAGCAAACACACACTCCAGCCCCACAAAAAAGCAAACAAACGCAAATAAAGCAACCAAACCAAATAAAACCAATCCCCCCCACAAACAACAAAACCCACCCCCACGCCAACATTGATATTTCACACACACACACACACACACACACACACACACACACACACACACACACACACACACACACACACACACACACACACACACACACACACACAAAGACGTTCACGAAATGAATATTCATAAAGAGCTAACATAACACCATCAAAATGATGACTGTGGATCGGGCTGACACCATCATTCAACCCATCCCCACCATGAGTAAAAAAATGAACAGTGACAGGTAAATCACATTAGATAGATCCCCCAGAATGGAAGCGAAAAAAACCCAACACCATGCCACGAGCAACGTCTGTACTATGAAGAGAAGCAGACAGACTGGGCATATATGGTAAAGTGAGGCAAAGGTGGCGTGCTGACTGCGATGATTGGACCGGAGATAACCACACTGGGATAACTGGGGCTAGGATAATCGGACTGGGATAATCACTGGTAAGTTTTAGGTCGCAGTCTCTCAGACACTGGACAGAGTCAATAATAAAAGTCTGCAGCAGTGATTAGTCCACGAAAGACCAGGTATTAAACGGTTTGTTGGGTATTATCTGGTTTGTTTTCTTCATCTATTTCGTTAGGTATATATTATATATATATATATATATATATATATCTATATATCTATATATATATATATATATATATATATATATATAGAGAGAGAGAGAGAGAGAGGAGAGAGAGAGAGAGAGAGAGATTTCAAAACAAAACAAAACTTATTTTCGTTCCTCGGCTAGAGATCAGAGCGAGGTTCACTAATGGTGAGATTTTGCGCATGCGACCATATTTGCACATAATGAGGGTAGCCGCATTCCGACTTCGGGGATGTATGTAGGTCGCGTTTGTGTTTCTGCAACCCACCGACGTGAATGACGGGGTCTTTAACGTGCATATTTGCTCTTCTGCATGTGCATAATTATGCACGTAGGGAATCGCGGCACTGGCAGGTCTGCACTTGAAGTTGACCTGGCGGATCGTAAAAATACCCACCCCTAATTCACTAAATTCCGCCGAAATTCGAACCCACGACTTCATGGACTAGGGGAATGAAGTCGAACGGTCGGTTTAAACTCGGCTATGGGGTCCGTCGTTGGGTATATGATTATACAGTTTCGTTATCTTCATCAGATTTATCGGATCACACGAAACGTCTGTGTTGTGTCGTCAGCAGACTTTATATGCCGCGGAAGATGAAATAGTTCGTGGATTTTGCTTCTGGCTACATATGCCTTTGCCTGCGTTCTGCAATCTATCAGGGAAGAAGCAAAGCATCACCGACTTCAGCTTCTGTTAGGGGCAGCATCATGAAGACTGGTGCCCCATCTTCTCCCTGCCCTTGAAGAGGACAGGTGCCCATTACAGTTAGTTGGGGGTAAAGTGGGGGGTGTCTATAATCAAGCCAGGGGGACAGTAATAGGCGCCCTTCCACCCCAGCAATCAGGCTGGATAGTCCTAACCGTCAGGAACCGAGTGCTGTAGCTGCTGAGATAAGCTGACGTCCTGGTCGTTATCGCTGTTGCCACTGTAGACCAATCTATCTATCTATCTATCTATCTATCTATCTATCTATCTATCTATCTATCTATCTATCTATCTATCTATCTATCTATCTATCTATCTATCTATCTATCTATCTATCTATCTATCTATCTATCTATCTATATGCACTGATAAGGCTGAAGAGGAATCCTACATTACACAGGACAGACAGAACACTGCTGTGGCACGATTGTTGTCGATGATTCAATAAGTACAGTACAGGGTTATCCGACTCTGCCTACATGAAAACTGACACCCCCCCACCCCTTCCCCCCTTTTTTCTTTTTAGCTGTCTCGTGATCATTCTCAGCAGCTGTCAGCTCCAAGACTTTTCAACCAGTACAGATATCTCATCGCGTGCCACACCACACACACCACACACACCACCACACCATCCCCCACCCCACAAAAATAAAAAAAAATCAAACAACACAACAACCTTAAACAAAAACAAACATCCCCATCCGCCCATAAACCCCCCTACACACACACATCACCAACACCCTTCTTCCTCCCTCACCCCCACTACCACCAACCCCCCTCCCTTCGCCCCCCCCCCCTCCCCCAACAACACAACACACCCTACCCCAACCTCCCAAACCAAACCAACGTCAAAGCCAAATAAAAGTAAGAAGAAGAAGAAGAAGAGAAGAAGAAAGAAGAGAAGAAGAAGAAGAAGAGAAGAAGAAGAAGAAGAGGGAGGGCGGGAGGGATGGAGGGCGGGATGGAGGGAGGGACTGACCAGCTGTCGAGGCTTGATGGTGGAGAGGTAACGGCGGATGGCATCGCCGTCAGAGCGGCCCTCGAAATCGATGTACTGCACACTGGCGTTGATGTCCAGCGTGATAGTGGACGACACGCACTTGGTTGGCACGTCCGATACCTCTGTTGTGTCAAACACACACACACACACACACACACATGTATGTTATGTTATGCAGCACGCACACGCACGCGCGCGCGCGCACACATATGCATGCACGCGCGTGTACACACACACGTCATGTCAAGCAACATACACACACAAACGCACACACGCGCGCGCCCACACACACACGCCATGTCAAGCAACGCACACACACACGCCATGTTAATAATGTATGGAATTTATAATAAGCGCTGAATCTTGAAAGCACAAATCAAAGGCTCCAGATTTTATTTCATCCCCACTTTAAGTCATGGCAG
>CM054137.1:35274351-35291851 GCA_028751875.1 Rapana venosa | reverse complement strand
AAGAAGAGAGAGAGAGAGAGAGAGAGAGAGAGAGAGAGAGAGAGAGAGAGAGAGAGAGAGAGAGAGAGAGAGAGAGAGAGAGAGAGAGAAGGTAATGTAATAACTCTTATCGTCTTTTGATACTGTGAAATATGAAAATCTCTACAATAACACTCCCTGGTTTATAGCGAGCACACACACACACACACACACACACACACACACACACACACACACACACACACACACACACACACACACACAAACAAACACAGACACACACACAGATATAGACAGATACACACACACATTCACACACATACACCACACACACCACACAATACAACACACCACACAAGACAGATACACACATTCACACACATACACCACACAATACAACACACCACACCACACAATACAACACACCACACACAATACAACACACCACACACACACACCACACAATACATTACCCACACACACACACACACCACACACACACACACCACACACAAAACACCACACACACACCAAACACACATTTTCAAAAGAGTCAGAGTTTACGTTGAAAACGAGCTTAGAACCAGCTGCATTAAATTCAATTAAGATCCATGGACGTGAATGAACGAAGCCAGACAAAAATCCAGGGTGATCCATTCTCATTGCTCCGCCACAGTGTTGATGTGTGTGTTGTGTGTGTGTGTGTGTGTGTGTGTGTGTGTGTGTGTGTGTGTGTGTGTGTGTGTGAGTGTGTGTGTGAGTGTTTGTATGTGTGTGTGTGGAGAGTGTGATGTGTGTGTGTGTGTGTGTGTGTGTGTGTTGTGTGAGAGTGTGTGTTGTGTGTGTGTGTGTGTGTGTGTGTGTGTGTGTGTGTGTGCTCCACACATCCCTATTCTCAGTGCACAGACATAAGAAATGACACGGGGGAAAAGAAAACAGATAGCAGACGCAAGGTGACCAGGCCAAATGAGAAACCCTGTAGAGATAATAATTATTTGCATTTTGCCGTAACCTGATTTTCCCTGACGCATTAATTTGCAGGGTCTAGCTAGCGCCTGTCTTCTGGCAAACAACAGACTTCTTCTGCATGACATTTAAACTATTCTCAACATGGAGACATGGAATTAAGATATAATGTTGGGAAAAAAATGAAAGCAGGCCTCTCCCTAAAACAAATACAAATCCCTCCCCTAAAAACACACACACACACACACACACACACACACACACACACACACACACACACACCACAAAACACACACACACACACACACACACCATACATACACACACACACACACACACTTTTATCAGTGTACATCACTTTTAGCCAAAATAGATAATAATTTTAATTGATGTTTTTGTTCTGTCAAATATGTCTGCATGACTTAAATGGCAATAAAATATTCTGAATCTGAATCTGAAACTGAATCACACACACGCTTTTTATTAGAAATAACGAAACGAAATCAAACAGCCAACCGACACAAAAAAATACATCCATCCAAAGACAACAGCCATTCACGTACGTACGTACGTACCTACGACCTCCTATTCTATACACAGACAAAATCATGGCACTCCCTTTTCTTCTGGATCCACCTCTCCACTGCCTGTTTGTTCCCTTTCTCCCCCCCTCCCACACACTGACTGTCCAGTCACTCTGTGACCTCCCCAGTCCTGCCCTGAACTGGCCGTGAACCCCTAGAGCTATCACAGCCACTGAAAGCCGGCACTTCTGTAACTGTAAGAGCAGAGAGTAGGGACAGATGTGTAAGGAGAGTCTCGCCGCTCAGTTTCCCTCCGCTATTCACTAAGGCAGCGTGGTGGTGTGCTGACATGATAACAGCTGCTGAAGCTCTTTTTCAACTCACGAGAATCTCAAGGTTCAGAGGTGCAAGAAACAAGAAGATCTGACCGAGAAAAAGAAAAAAAAAAGATTGTGCCAGAGAAGCTCTCCACTCTATTAGAAGATTGTGCTAGACAGTCTTTCTATTTAAAAGATTGTGCCAGAAGAGTCTCTCTACTTAAAAGTAGTGCCAGAGAGTCTCTATACTTAAAAGTAGTGCCAGAGAGTCTCTCTACTTAAAAGTAGTGCCAGAGAGTCTCTCTACTGAAAAGTGGTGCCAGGGAGTCTCTCTACTCCAACAAAAGATAGTGCCAGAGGGTCTCTCTACTCCATCAAAAGATAGTGCCAGAGGGTCTACTCCATCAAAAGATTGTGCCAGAGGGTCTACTCCATCAAAAGATAGTGCCAGAGGGTCTACTCCATCAAAAGATAGTGCCAGAGGGTCTCTCTACTCCATCAAAAGATTGTGCCAGAGGGTCTACTCCATCAAAAGATAGTGCCAGAGGGTCTTCTCCATCAAAAGATAGTGCCAGGGAGTCTCTCTACTCCATCAAAAGATAGTGCCAGAGGGTCTACTCCATCAAAAGATAGTGCCAGGGAGTCTCTCTACTCCATCAAAAGATAGTGCCAGGGAGTCTCTCTACTCCATCAAAAGATAGTGCCAGGGAGTCTCTCTACTCCATCAAAAGATTGTGGCAGAGGGTCTACTCCATCAAAAGATAGTGCCAGGGAGTCTCTCTACTCCATCAAAAGATTGTGCCAGAGGGTCTACTCCATCAAAAGATAGTGCCAGGGAGTCTCTCTACTCCATCAAAAGTAGTGCCAGGGAGTCTCTCTACTCCATCAAAAGATTGTGCCAGAGGGTCTACTCCATCAAAATACAGTGCCAGAGAGTCTCTCTACTCCATTAAAAGATTGTGCCAGAGAGTCTCTCTACTCTATTAAAAGATTGTGCCAGAGAGTCTCTCTACTCCATTAAAAAACAGTGCCAGGGAGTATCTCTACTCCATCAAAAGATTGTGCCAGAGGGTCTACTCCATCAAAATACAGTGCCAGAAAGTCTCTCTACTCCATTAAAAGATTGTGCCAGAGGGTCTCTCTACTCCATTAAAAAACAGTGCCAGGGAGTATCTCTACTCCATCAAAAGATAATGTCAGAGGGTCTAGAGGTCTATTTCATTAAAAGATAATGTCAGAGGGTCTATAGCTCTATTTCATTAAAAGATAATGTCAGAGGGTCTATAGCTCTATTTCATTAAAAGATAATGTCAGAGGGTCTAGAGCTCTATTCCACCAAAAGATAATGTCAGAGGGTGTTCTTTTCCATCAAAAGAGAGCGCCAGAGGGTCTCCTACTCCATCAGTTCCATAAAGAGTTGTTAGGGAGCTGCACTGGAGTTTTCAGGCTGTTTCTTTGGGCAAGATGAACCTGGCGGAGCCCATCCCAGTCCAGGGTGCATGCTGGGTATGTTCGTGGTTTCATAATCTACCAAACGCTGACATGAATTGTGGCACCATGCATATCATTTTGATCTTCTGCATACGTGTATATATATATATATATATATATATATATATATATATGTTTATATATATATATATATCTATATCTATATATCTATATATACACACACACGGAGGAATTTCAGGCACTACTGACAGGTCTGTCCTTTATGTTAACCTGGGCGATCATACAAATCCCAACCCATCACAGCCATTGACGCTGATGAGAAACCAAAACTGACATTACCAAAAGAAAGGGCTGGAAGGACTACAGAATCCAAGACATTCTATTTTGTGTTGTTCGTGATACGATGATCAATGGGTGTAAAGACAATAGTGGTGATGCTACAAAGATAAAAACTGGTTTGGAGTTTGTGTGACAGCACTGTACTCCTCGCCTCCTTTTTTATAATCATAAGACAGCAAAACAGCACAGAGCCACACCGCTGTTGTGGTCAGAAGACCTCGTGGAGCTTCGTGGTGCACCAAGTGCTTTGATTATGAGAGAGATCTGACAGGAGATACATCGACGCTGTGTCTACCACAAGACAGGGAGTACTTCAGCACTGTCAGAAAAAGTAGTGCAGTCTGATATTATGTTCGTACCGTAAATACGACTGAGTGCTGTCTTGTGTCTTAGTACCGCATCAGTGTTGACATGGGTTGTCATCAATGACTCCCTTAATACCCAACGCATAAAATGGACCGCAACTTAATACTACGACACCAGTTTAGAAATCATGGTCTGGATAACCAGGCAGAAGACTTGGTACAACACAAAACGCCGTCGTTATGAGACACAGACATTTAGTGGCTTACACAAACGGCACGATCAATGCACGATGTCTGATGTACAGTACAGCCAGAGAAGGGGGTCATCAACAACACCATGGCCAATGCCAAACTGGTCAGAGAGGAAGGAGGCTGTGTGAAAAGCACAGGAGAACTGTAGCTGACGGTTCACGGATGTATGGGGGGAGTACCACAAGGACGCTTCTCCAGGCATGCACTGTGGTTTTCTTTTTCCTCCCACAGCCAGAGCTTCGAGCTTCACCAACGGCTAGATTTTGCGTTTGCAACCGTTTTTGCCCACCATGAAGGTAGCCAGCCGCATTCCGACTTCGGGGATATAGTGTATTTGTTTTCGGACGAGAAGCAAACACAGAGAGCCTGTTACATCCTCTCAGAATAAACATGACTATGAGCTCTTTTGCTGCAATGGCACAAGATACCCGCCCCCCCCCCCCCCCACCACCCTTAACACTTTCTAACTTTGTAGTTCTTGCCAAATCATGATCGAGAAACTAAAAAAAACCGTTAGATAAAACAACACGTGGTTGTAATATAAGTATTTCTCCATCTACACTCCTCAAATTTAGTTGTACGAGAAGACATCGAAATGGCGTTAGCAACGGGTTAAAAAAAATCAAAACAACCAAAGCAACCCCCCCTTCCCCCCCCCCCCCAAAAAAAAAAAAATCCAAACCACAATTTACAGAAGACTATTGTCTTTCTCCTCCGTGCATAAAGTTTGCCAATGGCATACGACTATTGGCTTACATGCTGTGTAAATCGCCATCCAATACAAAAAAAGGACACAAAAATACACACAACAAGAGACCTCTGAACAGGCCAGCTGAGCTAGTTGTCAAAGAGCTCTTTGAGTTGCCTGTGGCCTTCTACACAAATCAGCACCTTCAAGTTCTGCAAAACCCAGCCCTTCTTCAGTTCCCTTCTCTGAACACGATACTTCAACTGCTTCAGGACATATGTAGAAACAACACAGAAAAAAAGAGACAAAGCGAAACATAAAAACAACAAGGACAAGAACAACTAGAATTAAAATGCTCATATCAGCATTGCTTGTTGAACTCGTTTCATGTATTCGTACTACGTTGTTTCTGAACTAATATAATTTCGTTTAAGAACAACAGAGTGTTGGAAACAGAATACGGAGCATGTAAGACAAAGAGATCTATTGCATTGTGTTTGAATACCAGACAAGCGCTTTGATGCCTTGGTTATCAATTTCGCCGTGTAGTCACAAACGAACGCATACATACGACCCCCGCCAACACCCCCCCCCCCCCACCACACACACGTACGCGTACAGCGTACGCTGGTCTATCATCACCTTGAGCGAACAAACGTTAAATTAAAGAAAGTAAACACGTGCGCGCACGCTGAGTGTGTGTGTGTGTGTGTGAGAGAGAGAGAGAGAGAGAGAGAGAGAGAGAGAGAGAGAGAGAGAGAGAGACAGAGACAGAGAGAGAGAAACAGAGAGCAAAAGCAATAACAGAAAGCTACAAACATAGAGAAAGAGATTAAAATCCGCAATAATTTATCCCAACAAAAAATGACTATTAAAGATGGAACCCAAAGATGCTACCCCTCTCACCTCTCTCTCTCTCCACCCCCCCTCTCTGTGCTGGGAATCTATCACACCTTTCAGAACGAATGACATGAAGGGAATGAACAAACACCACAATTGAATCCAGATTTATTCACCGTGCAGTGCCAGCCAACACAAGAACTCTCCCAGCGATCCATTCTGATTGTTCCACCATTATTATTGTGGATGTGTTGACCGTACATCAATCATTTAAAACCCAATAACCGAAAATAACAATGGGAAGGAATGAATGAATGAAGGAAAACAACAGAAGAAGAAATAGTTAAAACCATAAGTTCGCTCTCTCAAGGTGAACAGGCCAGATAAGAGAACTGCATAAAGCAATAATAATAATAAACTGAAAGAGAGAGAGAAGGAAAGAGAGAAGGAGGGAGAGGAAGAGAGGGAGGGCAGAACAATGAACAACAATGAACAATGAACAAATTTTATTTATAGAGGGCAGAGAGTGAGAGAGGGGGAGGGAGGGAGAGGGAGAGAAGGAAAGAGAGAAGGAGGGAGAGGAAGAGGGAGAGAGGGAGAGGGAGGGAGAGAGGGAGAGGGAGAGAGAGAGCGACAGGGGAGGGAGGGAGAGAGAGAATATTGCACAATACAAACTTTCAAATTTCCTCCCGTCTTCGCCCCCCCCCCCCCCCCCCCATTCCCAACACACACCATATACCACACACATACACCATGTACCACCCCCCTCCCCCCCCACACACACACGCCTCCTCACCCCTTTCGTTACAAATCCTACACCACTGCACAAGCATTCTCTTCACTCGGGCTTCTCCTAAATGAACTGTCACTGCTGCTGCCCCTCTGTGCATGCAAACACCCCCGCCCCACAAAGACAGCCCCATAAACTCGTTATTTGGCTCTCTGTCTTTGTGCCACCTCACAGGGCTGAGGCAGCTGTCTAAGAAACACAAAAATGTCCGCGGTTCGAATCTTGAGTAGACCCCCCCCCCCCCCCCCCCCCTACACACACACCTCTCATGTTTTTTTTAAACGAAATCCTCTGAAATCATAGTTGGATGCCAATAATAGGGCGTGGAGTTCGAAAGCCATTCATACGATCTGCAAAGAAGGAAGGTGGGAAGGATGATGGTTAAGACGTTCGCCCGCCAACAAGTAAACCGTGAGGTTCTGCGTTCGATTCCCAGCCTCGCCTTTTTTCTTCCTGGTTTGACGACAAATTCGGATGTTGAAGTCCTTTCCGGATGAGACTATAAACCGAGGCTCCGTGTGCGGAACGCACGCAGAACATCTTGCACACACGTTAAAAACACTTTCCGCTTTTGGGAAGAGTGGTAGGCCATTGTGTACCGGTTGGAACGGATGACAGCAACCCCCTCCCAAAGAAAAGAAGAAGAAAAAACCCCCAACAAAACCAAAAACAATCAAAAAACCCAACAACAAACAAACACAAAAACAAACAACAAAAACAACCCAGCATGCGCACAGGTGTCGTGTTTAGACACCACTCCCTAAGTCGGAATGCAGCTACCTAAATGGTGGGTGGGGGGGGGGGAGGGAGAAGGGGGGGGGGGGAACGGTCGCATACGTATAAATCTCACCATTGGTGAACTTCGGAGCTCTAGCCGAGGAACGAAAACAAAAAAACCCTGAAAATTTCATCCATTATATATACTCTTACAGTGAAATGAGGTGAGTAAGACAGAGTGCGGAGTCTGGGTAATCCCCAGGCATGCTTACATTGAGGAACGCTCGGCCCCAGCAATTGTACTATATTTTCAGAAGGGGGTCTGGATAAAAGATTACCAAACAAAAAGAATCAAGTAATAAGTACAGTCTTGAAAGCAATATGATTTTTAAAAAACACTCTTTAGTCTGCAACAGCAACTTGGCCGCTGTGCTCTGGACAATTGTTCAATAAAAAGTCACTGTCGCAGGAAAACCACTGTGCATAGTAAAGAAAGACAAAGCAGTTTTATATGCACAATATCCATCCATCCATCCATCCATCCATCCATCCATCCATCCATCCATCCATCCATCCATCCATCCATCTATCTATCTATCTATCTATCTATCTATCTATCTATCTATCTATATCTATCTATCTATCTATCTATCTATCTATCTATCTATCTATCTATGTGTGTGTGTGCATGTGTGCATGTGCGCACGCGCGATGTACAGGCATGCAGATAGCCCATGCGCACATGCACATTCAAGATTCCAAGCCCGGGACCAGTATTCATATTTCTTGTGTTTTGCACCAAAGGACATCAGCCCTAATAATACAGCGTGCACAGTGCTGTGGACACAACCATCACGGACAGCGTATGTAATCATAGTTCTCAAATATCGCGCCACTTTCCTCGCAATGACAATTTAGAAACCTTCCAAGCTGCATGTATATGCGCGCACCTGTGTGTGTATGTGCGCGCGTACGCACACACACACACACATACACACACACACACACACACACACACACACACACACACACACACACACACACACACACACACACACACACACACAAGCACTTCATGCTACAGACATAAAGACATAATAATGTTGTTTGGAGAACACTGTGTCGTGTTTCTTTTCCACTTAGTATTCTTCGAACTACTCGCATGTTTATTCCTTCAAACAGAACGACATAACGTTGTTTCAGGAAAAATAAAATGTGCATGTTTTTCTCTCTTTCTCTCTCTGTGCACCCAATAATATTCTCTGCTCTGCTCTTTTATTTCCCTCCACCGCTATTCCCTAATGGAAAGCAAGGTAAGTGTTGTAAGATTGCCTCATTCAAATGCGCAAACACAACAACAGGACCACTCCCCCCCCCCCCCCCCCCCCCCCCCTTTTCCAATTTTGACGTCAACAGACACTTAAGTGATTTGGTTTACAAGAATAATCATCTTAGAAAATAGGAGGGGGGAAGGGGAAGGGGGAGAGGGGGAGAGGAGAGAGAGATTGAAAAATACTCCCTCCCTCTACCCCCTTCCCCTTTCAATCACTTTTGAAGAATTCTTCTTCTTGTTGTGATTAGATTTACGTCCGTCCCAGCGGCGATTTCCGAGTTAGGGTCTGTTCTACTCTTGAAGAACTGGGTCACCTAGCTTTTATTGATGACCTGTTATTCATGATTGGCTGTCTTGCCATTTTCATTTTCTTTTTAGTCTGACTTGTAAACAAGAATCAAATACTCAACTATTTGAGTCTGGGAAATGCATGGTTCATTAAAATTGCCCCCTCCCCCAAAAAACAACAACACAAACAACAACCAAAACCTAGAAATCTTTCAGGGAAATGTACACACACACAGTGACACACATTGACACACACACAGTGACACACACACAGTGACACACACACACACAGTGACACACACAGATAAACACACACAAAACCCAGAAATCTTTCAGGTAAAGGTACACACACACAGTGACACACACAGTGACACACACACACACACACCTGCCAATGTCTTAGCTACTGATACGGGGAAACAATATGCATTCAGCAGGTCTCAATAACGCGTGCATGCCATAATTAACAGGCATTCGAGGCTACGCCTGAGGTTAGGCTGTGCGTTGGTCAAACATATACCACGTACATTTTTAGTGTAGTGCACAGGACTAGAATAGAACCTTCTG
Source organism: Rapana venosa (assembly GCA_028751875.1). Taxonomy (NCBI): domain Eukaryota; kingdom Metazoa; phylum Mollusca; class Gastropoda; order Neogastropoda; family Muricidae; genus Rapana; species Rapana venosa. Next base: position 35,282,494 of record CM054137.1, on the reverse strand, counting down.
CACGTACACAGTGTCACTTCCTTTGAAACACGAAACCAACCAACAAGACCATCAACCAACAAACCAAACTGTCCAACAATGTACACAGCACATTAATTTGCACAATGAGTGAAAGCCCAGGCGTGCTTACTTCATAACAGCAAAGAAATATGAGTGAAAAAACGGGAAACAAATATTCAACACTGTCTCTTCAATACTTCCCAACTCCTGTGTTTTTTTCTCTCTCGCATTTGTCACGAATCAAGCACAACCGAAAAGGAAGAATATGATTTGGCACCTTCTTTTTTTTCCAAAGACAGAGAGAGAGAGAGAGAGAGAGAGAGAGAGAGAGAGAGAGAGAGAGAGAAGGAGGAGAGAGAGAGAGAGAGAGAGAGAGAGAGAGAGAGAGGAGAGAGAGAGAGAGAGAGAGAGAGGAGAGAGAGAGAGAGAGGAGAGAGAGAGAGAGAGAGAGAAAAGAAGACTGAGTGGGAGGAAATGCAAGTTTGAGTAACTCCTACAAGCTTTCAGGATCTCTGTAGGCGGCCACAGGAAGGCGCAAGAGTGTGATTGCAGCAGAGCAGGCGATGGTTCTTTCATACTGGTCCCATTTCCTGGCCACACTCCGCTCCGCAGAGAAGCCCTGTATAGGTGCCTGACACACGGCAGACAAATCTCATCCAGAAATGTGTGTATACCCTTGACAGTCTTGTCTGGACATGTCATCTTCATTCAAACAGATAGGGCGCTGGTACAGCAGACAACGTCTGTCTGACAAAATGCAGCGATTATGAAGCATTACGCTGCATTTCCGCCAGGCGTGGAATTCAGGGGCAAACTACTCACAGCCCATTAGATTACATCCCCTGGCATGACAACCGTTTCCCGTCATTTGTGATCTACAGAGTTACAGGAGGCTCCTAAACTTTCGCCTTGTCGCATACACCCCCCACCCTACTGCTTTACATAACAGTTTGTTCAACGCAGAGTGGTTTTGCATGCAAACACAAAAAGCGTTTTTAATGAAAAAATGATTTAGATGAGAATACAGTTTCCTTCGCTGAAAGATAGGTGAAAGTGTGGAGGTAATTTTGACACAATCACACTTTCATTTACGAACCAAACTTAAGAGAAAGCAGTCTCTCTCTCTCTCTCTCTCTCTCTCTCTCTCTCTCTCTCTCATTTATATATATATATATATATATATATATATATATCTCTCTCTCTCTCTCTCTCTCTCTTTCGGCCTCCCTCCCTCCCCTTCCCCCTCCTCCCCGAAAAGAGAACGAAAGGGAATGACAACTGCAGCAGGGTAGGGATGGTATTGACAGCAACTTTCCCACTGCAGTGTGACAGATGCCACCAGCAATTTCAGTAAAATCCTGCTGGACACCATGCCAGACATCCGCAACATTGGTATCTGTGGTGGCTAGTTAAACGAACGAACAAGCCACGAGAGAAGAGATCTGCCGTTTTCTTCGAGATCAACTCCAAACAATGAGGATGAACTTTTATTAGCAAAAGAACAAGAACTTGCTTGTTCCAGGCAATTATAATTATTCAACCAACCACTAAAGGCTAGGCCAGGAATGACAACAAGAAATTACTAAGCGATATATAATAATTGGCTAAATAAAAAAAGCCTCACACAGAGTAAATTGATACTTACGACTGTAGAAAATGCCCCGTCCCGAAATCGGAATGCGGCTACCTTAATGGAGGGTAAAATTGGTCGCATACGCAAAATCTCACCATTTGTGGGCCTCAGAGCTCTAGCCGAGGAACAACTCCCACTCCCCCCACCCCCATCCCCCAAAAAAGATGCTTCTGAAGTACTTTTTGTCACGGGATGAAAAAACAAACCCAAGTATATGCAGAAGTGTACAGCCTTACACAAGAAGAAAATAAAAACAACACGCAGAGAAATCCCTTGTGGATAATTTAAGCACCCTGAATGCTAATAACAATAAGCAAAAGCACCTAGTCAAGTCATTCACGAGGAAAAGTACTGCTAAACTCTGTGGAAAATGCGCACCAAAGCGAAGTCAGCAGAAAAGAAACGACGGACAAAAGGGATTATCTTGCACAGAATTGTCTGAAAGCTGGGATATATACTCTTATTCAGAATGAATCTTGGACATGTTTATAGGGGAGCGCCAAGAACAGAACAAGTTTTAAAAGTTGTTTTTCTTTAAGATTCAGAAAGTTTCAGTTCAGTCTGTAGTTGAGATATAACATATGGGCTATTAATTCACAATATATCAATTTCGATATTAATACCGGGTCAGACATTTTGCTTTAAACGTGGTCACCCATTTTCTTCCGTTTGCAAATGACAGAAATCAAAATGCATTTACATCGTATGCATTCTAATAACGGGGACAATTACAATTGCAGATTTCAATGTCTATTTTGCATTGACATTTATCTCCTGATTTTTGCTATTGGGTTGACATGTAATTTTAGTTTTGTTCTATGTCAGCCTCGGAATGGATGGGTGACCCATATTTTCCTTGAACACACACACACAAATACACCACACACACACACTTCTGACACTGAATATAATAATAATAATAATAATGTATGGAATTTATATAGCGCTGAATCTTGTAAAGCAACAAATCAAAGTGCTCAAATGACTTAAAAAAATATCTATCTAGCTCCTGTGTGGCAGCCTTTCTTTTCGCTGACCTATGAAACCCAGTCTATACCTGGTTGTGTGGTCAAATGAAAAGAACCTTGGTCATCAAGCCCCTACAGCCATACAGTTTCTTCCACAGAAGTGGAAGACAATCACTACTGTAACCTGTATGGCATTTACATTTTTTTTTTACAGAACTAATGGCTTTTTAAGGCAGATAATTGTCAGGTTCAAAGCCATGTTCTCGCAGAACTTGGGTCTTGACATAAGCATCGCTAAGATAAATGACAAAACCATGATGAAAAAGCAAAAAATCCCAAACCTACAACAAAAAATTCAAACAAACAACCCCCCAATCCAAACCAAATGTAAAAAACGAAGCAAAAAATGAAAGAACCACCAAAATATTGCCATTTCTCTTAAAAAACCACCACACCCCCCACACCAAACAAATACCCCACCCCTAACTTAACAAAAAACAACAAAACAGTCGGCAGATAAAACACCAAATGAGAGGCAACCTCTGCAATGCTTTCAATACTACAAGTGTCAAATGTAAATCCTCCGGGGGAAAAAAAGTAGTCCGACAGTAAAACCGATCGCTAAATGAATCATAGAGCTCAACCCAAAAAAAGAAAGAAGAGAGAGAGAGAGAGAGAGAGAGAGAGAGAGGAGAGAGAGAGAGAGAGAGAGAGAGAGAGAGAGAGAGAGAGAGAGAGAGAGGGGTGGTGGTGGTTCAGCACTTAAAAGGATGAATTACATATTGTTGATATCGGTATTCCCCCCAAAAAACCAAAAACAACAACAACAACAAACAAACACACAAAACCAACCAACAATAACCAACCAAACAACAACCAACCAAACCCATAACGCGCAAAAAGTGTTTGCCGATGCTATCAACAACATCACAGACAGAATGTTTTCCAACACGGATAATTATGCGGCAATAATGAACCACTATGAACATTTAAAATTAATATGTTTTGAAAACAAAAAGGTCAATGGAAAAAACTAAGACAAAAGTTTTTGATTGTTGGCACAGAGAGAGAGAGAGAGAGAGAGAGAGAGAGAGAGAGAGAGAGAGAGAGAGAGAGAGAGAGAGAGAGAGAGAGAAGAGAGAGAGAGAGAGAAAAGAGAGAGAGAGAGAGAGAGAGAGAGAGAGAGAGAGAGAGAGAGGAGAGAGAGAGAGAGAGAGAGAGAGAGGATTCCAAACATAGACAGGAGGCAAGTTACCATCAAAGCTATAAACGGTGTGTGTGTGTGTGTGTGAGGGTGTGTGTGAGAGGGTGTGTGTGTGTGAGGGTGTGTGTGAGAGGGTGTGTGTGTGTGAGGGTGTGTGTGTGTGTGTATGTGTGTGTGAGAGTGAGGGTGTGTGTTGTGTGAGTGGGTGTGTGTGTGTATGTGTGTGTGAGGGTGTGTGCTTGTGTGTGTGTGTGACGGTGTGAGTTTGTGTGTGTGTTTATGTGTGTGACGGTGTGTGTGTGCGCGCGCACACACGCACGTACCTGCTAAGTTTCTCTGTCTGTGTGCATGTATGCGTGCATTACACACGCATCTGCATACGTGCCCACGTCCCCCCAACACTCCCCCCCCCCCTCTCTCTCTGTGTGTGCATGATCCTGTCTGCAAGCGTACACGCAGGCTTCCTCTCCGCTTTGATGTCTCCGATAACGAGCACACTATTTGCAGTCTCTACCCCGGCAGCTGATCCCCACAGCTTGAACAAGCAGTTTAGAGGCCATTAGTGAAGGAAGCAAAGAAAAAAACCACACCAACAAGAAACCCCCAACCACCCCTCTGATCTTCGATGCCCCAAGCTTGGCATGATGGAGTGTGTGGACTCACGATGGCCTCCACAGATATTGCGTGTCACAGGATGGATTTTTAATACTCGGGCCACCTCCAGAAACTAGAAATCATTCATATTCTCAGTCCTGTCTCTGCAGTTGTTGTTTTTATCTCGCGTCACTTGGACTACTGCTGCTGCTGCGACCTCACTCGCGAAGTTCCACGATGAATGTGGACTTACTCTCGACTCTGAACTCTAAAGAGTATTCGTTGTTAAAGACCTTTAGGCCTATTCATGTCGTATGGAAAAGTTTTAAGTTCCCGCTCCGTATCTTAATAATAATAATAATAATGATATATGAAATTTTTATAGCACTGAATCCCGTAAAGCAAACAAATCAAAGCGCGTGATACATGTCAAACATTCAGTCATGTCTTCTCTTACACCATTTCCAATAATCCCTCCTCCACTCTCCCGCTCCGTAAAACCATTAATATATCCCTCACTCTTGCTTTTTTGCAAGTTTGTAAGTACATGGGGATAGAATTTCCACAGAAAACTTATGCATAAGGTTAAGAAACGTTAGTACCTGTTCCTATTAGAACTATATTGTTTTAGTGATTAGTTTGATGATTGCTATTTACAAAAAGGTCAAACTGTGTTTCATAGCGCTAGTTACAGGAAACATGTAGCACTCTCATGAAGTCAACTTCGTGTAGACCTGCAAGTGACTACACAACTCCCTTCGCGTATATACACCTGCAGACGATTACATACGCCCGTTAAAGATCCCATAAATCATGTCAGCGTTCGTAAGGTTACAGGAAAACGGAACACACCCTACAAGCAGCCTGCACTACGAAATGAACTACTCTGAAGTCTGAATGTGACGACTGAGGCCCGCTGGGCAGAGCTCCTGCACAGTTTCAAGCACAGGAGAAGACCAGGCACTGCCCATCCCAGCCGGCAAGGGAACGCAGAGAGAGATTTATTTATTTATTCTTTTATATCGAGATATGTGCTTTTTTACATCAAGTCCCTGTGTGTATGCGGTTTTGTAAATTTTGTCATCTGTTCCCACCGTACTCTTACGAAAAGCGGAACAGGGTATAACATGCGCGCAAGATGTTCTGCGAGCGTTCGCACACGGAGCCTCGGTTTATAGTCTCATCCGAAGGACTTTTGGGGAGAGTGGAGTCTGCACTGATGTTAACTCCAGGGGAAAATATCCCCTTGAACGGGAATCGAACCCGGGTCGTCAGATTGCGAGCGCAATGTTCTGACCACTAGGCTATCCCGTCCCCCCAATACACAGAGAGACAGAGGGAGAGACATAGGGGGAGAGAGAGAGAGGAGAGAGAGAGAGAGAGAGAAGAGAGAGAGAGAGAGAGAGGAGAGAGAGGGGGGGGGGGGGGGAGGGGAGGAGAGAGAGAGGACCCTACAACATTTTTTGAACTGAAATTTCGATTTTGTTTTTGCCATCGCCCATCACCATAGACTGAGAAAGACAGGTATAATGGCACTGCCTGCAAAAAGTAGAGAGAGAATAAGGGGACACAGTCATGCAGGTTACAGACCTCTCTCTCTCCTCTCTCTCTCTCTCTCTCTCTCTCTCTCTCTCTCTCTCTCTCTCTCATTTAGTCATCATGCACATAACACATGGACGTGGCTGTGCATACGTGCATAAAGTCCTTTGTATTCACAATGGTAGGCAGCTAACACAATTTCTGTATCAGACGTCCGGATGGGGAGAGAAGTGTGGAATTGCTGGGCAATTTCTGACGAGCCGTCAAACCATAACGGGAAAGAAGGCGCTGTGCATAGCAGTCATGATTTCTCCTTCTTTTCCCCATCACTGGCCGCCTCTTCCTCGTGTGTGTGTGTGTGTGTGTGTGTGTGTGTGTTGTGTGTGTGTGTGTTGTGTGTGTGTGTGTGTGTGCGTGTGTGTGTGTGTGTTGTGTGTGTGTGTGGTGTGGTTGTGTGTGGTGTGTGTGTGTATGTGTCTGTGTATGTATGTGTGTGTGTCTGTGTGTGACGTGTGGTGTGTATATGTGTGTGTGTGTGTGTGTGTGTGTGTGTGTGTGTGTGTGTGTGTGTGTGTGTGTGTGTGTGTGTGTGTGGTGTGTGTGAGACGTGTGTGTGTGACGTGTATGTGCGTGTGTGTCTACGTGTACGTGTGACGTGTGTGTGTGTGTGTGTGACGTGGTGTGTGTGGTGTGTGTGTGTGTTGTGTGACGTGTGTGTGTGCGTGCGCACGCGCGTGTGTATGCGTGTGAAAGTGCATGTGCGTATGTGTGCGAGCGCGCGTGTGAGTATATGTGTGCGTTTGAGTGCGTGCGCGCGTGTGTGTATAAGGGTGCGTACCTAAATACACACCACCACCACTTCCACTATCATCACTACCGAAAAAAACACCCAATACCACCATCAACAAAAATAAAAACGATTTTTGTTTTTACACAGGCCACCTGGTCTATGTCACTATGAAACGGCGCAAAAAAAGAAGAAGAGTGAAATGTAATGGAAGTTATACACACACACACACACACACACACAACACACACACACAACACACACACCACACACACATACACACACACACACACACACACACGCGCGCGCGCGCGCGCACACACACACCAGACAGAACGCTGCCAGCAGAAGTACGATTGCTATTAGGCTTAGCCAGTAGATATCACGGCCTCATTTGGGAGCCATTTTCAGAACGCAGCAGAGTGACTCGGACCAAATTAACCCGTGCTGGGCTGGGCTGTGTGGAGCTGCCTGATAAAAGTTCTCCCTGTCTGTCTGTCTGTATGTCTCTCTCTCTCTCCCCCCCCCCCCCCCCCCCCCCCTCTCTCTCTGTGGACACTGCAGAGGGGCAGGTGATGGACCGAGTAGTGTACACACTTAAACACTGATCAGGTTTTATTTTAATGGAGCATTTCCAATTGACCACCCCTCTCTCTCTTTTCCTCCAGTTTTGTGTTTGGAATGAAGTTAACCCTCAAAGGGGACACACATCTCCAACGAAAAATTCTCTATGAGGTAAACAATCTTAAAGGAGACACACAGACCAATGACAGATTGAAAATGAGGTAAAACCTTAGACAGAGCCGCTTAGTTATCTGATAAAAAAAAACCAACCAAATTTGTGCAGTCTAAGGCTTTAACGTTTTCTTACAAAGAAGATCTTATTTTTTCCTACTGTGTAAATTTGTCGACAGCAGGTAGTCATTCTATCGTGAAAGGGAGACAATAAGTTTGCAGTTCTTTGTAGACAGGAAGAAGAGTAACATCACAGTCTTATTTCGGTAAGAGTCACAGTGGAGTTTCTTACTATTTCATCAAACAGGCAGTGATAATTAAACACTGGGCGATGAAAGTCTGCTTTCTCTGCCATATTGACTGCAAGTTTGTGGGGCATGGTAAAATCTATTAGATGTGAGTTTAACAAATGTGAAAAAAAACACCCCACCCCACCAGATGATGTGGTATTGCTATAATCACAATCACTGTTCATGGCAGTAATAAGACTGTCTCACATCATTTGAGATTGGTTTTTGCAACTCTGACAAAATCTGACTTTATTTTCTCTGAATATAAACTCTTATGAAGCTGTTCTTTGATTCTATGGTTTTCAAGTTGAAGACAGTCCGAAATCTATATAATGCTATTGAAAAGGTGGTTCAGTTATACATAGTTAACTGCAATTCCAGATTGAAAACATA
>CM054137.1:35269351-35271851 GCA_028751875.1 Rapana venosa | reverse complement strand
GAACGGTGAGCATACGCAAAAAATCTCATCACTGGTAAACCTTAGAACTCTAACCTGAGGAACAACAACAACAACAAAAAAAGGAGTGATAATAGTGGCGTCTTTCAATTTATGTGGGAAGAAATCCAAAACACACGGACTTAATCAAAAGAAAAAAAGTTTCTTAAAACGCCCACCCATTTTAATAGCAAAAACACGCCCATCCCCCTCTTTATATAAAACAAGTGTAAAAATAACAATCACAAGCCCTCATAGCAACAGATTACAAGGTGACTGACAGCAGAGACAATATCATGACAAAAGAAGGAAGCACAAAAAAAAACAACCAAATACGAAGAAAAGGGAAAAGGCGCACCAGGACAGAACACGAGAGAATGATAGCGTCCATCATCTTCACCAGCCAGCCACTAATTCCACATGGAAGCCTTCCAGCTGAAGGATCATTTACACGGAGCTGGCAGCCAAAAGGAGCACTGGGAGCACACAGCTAAAGGGTTTACATGGCGGTGGGAGTGGGTTTCATGGTAGTTTGAGGTAATGGCTGGATGGATTTTTTAAAATGGAGACAGTCACTTAAGGGATTTTAAGGTAGATTATGTTTAAGGAGAGTTGCATGCCTGTAAATGATTGAGTGCAAGCGCTTCGATTTGTTTTTGTTTTTTTACAAGATTCAGCGCTATATAAATTCCATATATTATTATTATTATTATTAGATGAAGGGATTTTTCGATGGATGTAACAACTGAAGGGACTTTTAAGATGGTTGTAACAGTTGAAGGGATTTTACGACGAATATAAAAGTTGAAGGGATTTTTAAAGATGGATGTAACAGCAGAAGAGAGTTTGAAACTGAGGAAACAGCTGAACAGAAGGGATGTTGAAACTGAAGAAGTAGCTGAAGGGATTTCGAGATGTAGGTAATGATTGATGAGTTTTGAGATGAATTAACTGGCTGAATGGACTAAAAAAAAAAAAAAGAAAAAAAAGAAGAAAAGAGCTGGTTGGTGATGAAGGCAATTATAGCAAAGATGATTACTTATTAAACTTATTAGAGCCTGAAAGTTACACAACTGAATATCTGACTGAACACAGCCATCAAACAAACACAATGGTGTATAGTATAGTATAGTATAGTATAGTATAGTATAGTATAGTATAGTATAGTATAGTATAGTATAGTAGAGTAGAGTAGAGTAGAGTAGAGTAGAGTAGAGTAGAGTAGAGTAGAGTAGAGTCGAGTCGAGTCGAGTATAGTCGAGTAGAGTATAGTCAAGTAGAGTATAGTCGAGTAGAGTATAGTCGAGTAGAGTAGAGTAGAGTAGAGCAGAGTCGAGTAGAGTCGAGTCGAGTATAGTCGAGTATAGAGTAGAGTAGAGTACAGTAGAGTAGTACAGAGTAGAGTAGAGTAGAATAGAGTAGAGTACAGTACAGTACCTCTCTCTGAACTCTCTCCTCCTCGGCTGGGGCAGGCTCAGCAATGATGTAGTCTTCTGGCCTGAAACACAGTCACCATTCATTGTCACAACAAACAAGTGACAGTGGCAGCAGAGTAAAGGCTATACAGTTCTGTTTGTGAAATGATGTAGGTGACAAAAATATACACAGTACGCAACATGTATGCTGTGTAATGGTCTGAATGAAAACTGAACGCTTCGAGACAGAATAATATCCCCATTGGGAAACAAAGAAAGTCAATGAATCAAATAATATGGGCACTCATAGCCCTGTCAACCACTGAGGCCGTATCATGGCTGCCGTTTTGCTGAGGATTAAAGCTGAAATAACAACTGTTAAACCATTTACAAATTAAAATCATCTTCGTAGATTAGAAACACCTATTCTTGTCTCGTCTGGTTATAGCGGTCTTTTCATTACACTATGGTAACTGTGGTCTTTGAATTTTACATATGTTTAAAAAAACAGTAAGCTTAGGTTTCAGTCATCTTTTCATTGCAATATTATTATAGTGGTCTTTTCATTATACACTATGATTCTAGTGTTGTTGTTTTTTTAACCATTCAACTGTGATTCTAGTGGTATTTAGAAAGACAATTAAAAGATAAAACCAAAAACTACACACAGATAGTAGTCTTTTCAACAGATAATTTTTTTTAAAAGCCATATAAACAACACAGATAGTTCTTTTCAATAGGAGAACACCCCCCCCAAAAAAAGTCTAAAGACAAGTTAAGATAATCAATCAAATTCCTCATTGGCAATGCCGGGCAGCAGGGGACAAAAAAATGTCGTAGAATTTATGAAAATGCAAATCTTTTCAACCACTCGTCATAATGATGTCCGTGGGAGGATGATAGCTTGGCTTGGCGGGGAGAAGCACCCCATCAGCTGCACGCACCCTGCAAACACTGCCTCATGATCAGGCTGATGAACGCGGGCACAAAATGGCAATTTCCTCTGACATGAAGGGGCCCTGATCATATATATAACGCCAGGCAAGAATGCTTAAGTCACACGGTGCATTCCCTCTGCATGGGCGTTG
>CM054137.1:35229351-35264351 GCA_028751875.1 Rapana venosa | reverse complement strand
CAGACACACAGAGACAGCATACAGACCACACAGAGACAACATACGGACACACAGAGACAACATACGGCACACAGAGACAAACATACAGACACACAGAGACAGCATACAGGTAACAGAGACACAGAGACAGCATACAGGTAAACAGAGACAACATACAGACACACAGAGACAGCATACAGGTAAACAGAAAACAGCTTAACAGGTAAACAGAGACAACATACGGAACACCAGAGACAACATACAGACATACAGAGACAGCATAAGGTAAACAGAGACAACTACGACACAACATACAGACCAACAGAGACAACTACAGACACACAGAGACAGCATACAGGTAACAGAGTCAACATACAGACCCCACAGAGACAAACATTTCAGACACTCAGAGACAACATACAGACACACAGAGACAGCATTACAGGTAAACAGAGACAATATTTCATAAGACAGAGACAGCACACAGGTAAACAGAGACAACATACAGACACACAGAGACAGCTACAGGTAAACAGAGACAACATACAGACACACAGAGACAACATACGGACACACCGAGACAACATACAGACACACCGAGACAACATACAGACACACAGAGACAGCATACAGGTAAACAGAGACAACATACGGACACACCGAGACAAACATACGGACACACCGAGACAACATACAGACACACACAGAGATAACATACAGACACACAGAGCCAACATACACACACAGAGCCAACATACACACACAGAGAAACATACACACACAAAGCCCTAGACAACATACAGACACAACACACAGACACAACAGCTTAGACAACATACAGACACACAGTCTAGACAACATACAGACACACAGCTCTAGACAAATACAGACACACAGCTCTAGACAACATACAGAGACAAACATACAGGCACACCCGAGACAACATACAGACACATCAGAGACAACATACAGACACACAGAGACAACATACAGACACACAGAGACAAACATACAGACAACACAGAGACAAATACAGGCACACAGAGACAACATCGGACACACAGAGACAACATACAGGAAGCAGAGACAACATACGGACACACAGAGAAAACTACAGGTAAACAGAGACAACATACAGGTAAACAGAGACAACATACGGACACACAGAGACAGCATACAGGCATAGCAGAGACAATACGGACACACAGAGACAGCATTCAGGTAAACAGAGACAACATACAGACACAGAGACACATACAGGCAGACAGAGACAACATACGGGACACAGAGACAACATACAGACACACAGGGACAGCATTTCAGGTAATACAGAGGACAACTACAGGTAAACAGAGACAACATACAGACACACAGAGACACATACAGACAACAGAGACAACATACGGACACACGAGACAAACATTACGTCACACCAGAGTACATCAGACACACAGAGCCACATACACACACAGAGCCACATACACCACACAGAGACAACTACACACCAAAGCTCTAGACAACATACAGACACAACACACAGACACACAGCTTAGACAACATACAGACACACAGCTCTAGACAACATACAGACACACGCTCTAGACACATACAGACACACAGCTCTAGACAACATACGGCACACAGAGACAACATACAGGCACACAGAGACAACATACAGACACACGAGACAACATACAGGGCACACAGAGACAACATACAGGGCACACAGAGACAACATACAGACACACAGAGGACAACATTACAGGCACACAGGACAACATACGGACACACAGAGACACATTTCAGCAGACAGAGACAACATACGGACACACAGAGACACATACAGGTAACAGAGACAACATACGGTAAACAGAGACAACTACGGACACACAGATGACAGCATACAGGTAAGCAGAGGACAATACGGACACACAGAGACAGATACAGGTAAACGAGACAACATACAGATCCCCACAGAGACACATACAGGCAGACAGAGACAACATACGGACACACAGAGACAACATACAGACACACAGAGACAGCATACAGGTAAACAGAGACAACATACAGGTAAACAGAGACAACATTTCAGACACACAGAGACACATCGGACACACGAGACAGCATAAGGTCAACAGAGGAAACATACAGACACACAGAGACAGCTACAGACACCACAGGACAACATACGGACCACAGAGAACACATACGGACACACAGAGACAACATACGACACACAGAGACAGCATTTCAGGTAAACAGAGACAACATACAGCACAAAAGAGACAGCATACAGGTAAACAGAGAAAACATACAGACACACAGAGACAGCATACAGGTAAACAGAGACAGCATACAGGTAAACAGAGACAACATACGGACACACAGAGACAACATACAGACATACAGAGACAGCATACAGGTAAACAGAGACAACATACAGACACACAGAGACAACATACGACACACAGAGACAGCATACAGGTAAACAGAGTCAACATACAGACACACAGAGACAACATACAGACAGAGACAACATACAGACACACAGAGACAGCACACAGGTAAACAGAGACAATATACATATACACAGAGACAGCACACAGGTAAACAGAGACAACATACAGACACACAGAGACAGCATACAGGAAACAGAGACAACATACAGACACACAGAGACAACATCGGACACACGAGACAACATACAGACACACAGAGACAACATACGACACACAGAGACAGATACAGGTAAACAGAGACAACATACGGACACACCGAGACAACATACAGACACACAGAAAACAGCATACAGGTAAACAGAGACACATACAGACACACAGAGACAACATACGACACACAGAGACAGCATTACAGGGGACACACGAGACAACATACAGACACACAGAGACAAAAATTACGACACACCGAGACAACATACAAGGACACACCGAGACAACATACAGGCACACAGAGACAACATACAGAGACACAGAGCCAACATACACACACAGAGACAACATACACACACAAAGCTCTAGACAACATACAGACACAACCCCACAGACACAACATACAGAACACAGCTCTAGACAACAGACACACAGCTCTAGACAACATACAGACACACAGTCTAGACAACATACAGACACACAGTTAGACAACATACAGACACAAGGGACAACATACAGGCACACAGAGACAAACATACAGGCACACAGAGACAACATACAGAACACAGAGACAACATACAGACACACAGAGACAACATACAGACACACAGAGACAGCATACAGGTAAACAGAGACAACATACAGACACACAGAGACAACATACAGACACACAGAGACAGCATGCAGGTAAACAGAGACAACATACAGACATACAGAGACAGCATACGGTAAACAGAGACAACATACAGAACAAAACATACAGACACACAGAGACAACATACAGACACACAGAGACAGCATACAGGTAAACAGAGTCAACATACAGACACACAGAGACAACATACAGGACACACAGAGACAACATACAGACAACAGAGACAGCAAAACAGGTAAACAGAGACAACATACGGACACACCGAGACAACATACGGACACACCGAGACAACATACGGAACACCGAGACAACATACAGACACACACACAGAGATAACATACAGACACACAGAGCCAACATACACACACAGAGCCAACATACACAACAGAGACAACATACACACACAAGCTCTAGACAACATACAGACAACAAACACACAGACACAACAGTCTAGACAACATCAGACACACAGCTCTAGACACATACAGACACACAGCTCTAGACAACATACAGACACACAGCTCTAGACAACATACAGAGACAACATACAGGCAACAGAGGGCAACATACAGCACACAGAGACAACAGTACAGACACAACAGAGACAACATACAGACACACAGAGACAACATACAGACACACAGAGACAACATCAGGCACACAGAGACAACATACGGACACACAGAGACAACATACAGGCAGACAGAGACAACATACGGACACACAGAGACAACATACAGGTAAACAGAGACAACATACAGGTAACGAGACAAAAATACGGACACACAGAGACAGCTACAGGTAAGCAGAGACAACATACGGACACACAGAGACAGCATACAGGTAAACAGAGACAACATACAGACACACAGAGACAACATACAGGCAGACAGAGACAAAATACGGACACACAGAGACAACATACAGACAACAGAGACACGATACAGGTAAACAGAGACAAAAAATACAGGTAAACAGAGACAACATACAGACCACACAGAGACAACATACGGACACACAGAGACAGCATACAGGTCAACAGAGACAACATACAGACACACAGAGACAGCATACAGACACACAGAGACAACATACGGACACACAGAGACAACATACGGACACACAGAGACAACATACAGACACACAGAGACAGCATACAGGTAAACAGAGACAACATACAGACACACAGAGACAGCCATACAGGTAAAACAGAGACAACATACAGACACACAGAGACAGAATACAGGTAAACAGAGACCGACATACAGGTAAAACAGAGACACACTTCGGACACACAGAGACAACATAAGACATACAGAGACAGCATACAGGTAAACAGAGGGCAACATACAGACACAACATACAGACACACAGAGACAACATACGACACACAGAGACAGCATACAGGTAAACAGAGTCAACATACAGACACACAGAGACAACATACAGACAGAGACAACATACAGACACACAGAGACAGCACACAGGTAAACAGAGACCAATTAACATATACACAGAGACAGCACACAGGTAAACAGAGACAACATACAGACACACAGAGACAGCATACAGGTAAAACAGAGACAATCATACAGACACACAGAGACAACATACGGACACACCGAAAACAACATACAGACACACAGAGACAAATACAGACACACAGAGACAGCATACAGGTAAACAGAGACAACATACGGCCCACAAAAACCGAGACAACATACAGACACACAGAGACAGCATACAGGTAAACAGAGACAACATACAGACACAGAGACACATACAGACACAAGAGAGACAGCATACAGACACACGAGACAACATACAGGGCACACGAGACAACATACGGACACACAGAGACAACATACAGGACACACAGAGACAACATACAGGCACACAGAGAGACAACATACGAGACAAAAGAGCAACATATACACACAGAGACAAATACAACACACAAAGCTCTAGAAACATACAGACACAACCACAGAACAACATACAGACACAAGCTATAGACTACAGGGCACACAGCTCTAGACAAACATACAGACACACAGCTTAGACACATACAGGAACACAGCTTAGACAACATACAGACACATCAGGGACAACATACAGGCACACAGAGACAACATACAGGCACACAGAGACAACATACAGGGCACACAGAGACAACATACAGACACACAGAGACAACATACAGACACAACAAAAGACAACATACAGACACACAGAGACAGCATACAGAGACAACATACAGGACACACAGAGACAAACATACGGACACAAAGAGACAACATTACAGGCACACAGAGACAACATACAGGCACAGAGAGACAACATACGGACACAGAGACAACATACGGACACACAGAGACAACATACAGGCACACAGAGACAACATACGGGCACACAGAGAAAACATACGGACACACAGAGACAACATACAGACACACAGAGACAGCATACAGGTAAACAGAGGGCAACATACAGACACACAGAGACAACATACAGACACACAGAGAAAACATACAGACACAGAGGACAGTATACAGGTAAACAGAGTCAACATACAGACTCACAGAGACAACATACAGAAACACGAGACAACATTCGGACACACAGAGACAGCATACAGGTAAACAGAGACAGCATACAGGTAAACAGAGACAACATACGGACACACAGAGACAACATGCGGACACACAGAGTCAACATACGGACACACAGAGACAACATACAGACACACAGAGACAACATACAGACACACAGAGACAGCATACAGGTCAACAGAGCAACATACGGACACCAGAGACAACATACAGGACACACAGAGACAGCATACAGACACATAGAGACAACATACGGACACACAGAGGACAATACAGGTAAACAGAGACACATACAGACACACAGAGACAGCATACAGGTAAACAGAGACAACATACAGACACACAGAGACAGCATACAGGTAAACAGATACAACTACAGACAACAGAGGACAGCATACAGGTAAACAGAACAGCATACAGGTAAACAGAGACAACATCGGACACACAGGACAACAAACAGACTACAGAGACGCATAAAGGTAAACAGAGGACAACATACAGACAACAGAGGCAACATACAGACACACAGAGACAGCATACAGGTAAACAGAGACAACATACAGTTACACAGAGACAAACAAGGTAAACAGAGACAACATACAGACACAAGAGCAACATACAGACACACCAGACAGAATACAGGTAAACAGAGACAACATACAGACACACAGAGACAGCATACAGGTAAACAGAGACAACATACAGACACCAGAGACACATACGGACACACAGAGACAGCATACAGACACACAGAGACAACATACAGGCACACAGAGACAACATACGGACACACAGAGACAACATACAGGCACACAGAGACAGCATACAGGTAAACTGAGACAACATACAGACACACAGAGACAACATACGGACACACGAGACAACATACAGACACACACAGAGAAACATACAGACACACAGAGCAACATACAAACACAGAGCAACATACACACAAGAGACAACATACACACACAAAGCTCTAGACAACATACAGACACAAACACACAGACACAAACAGCTTAGAAACATACAGACACACAGCTCTAGACAACATACAGACAACAGCTCTAGACAACATACAGACACACAGCTCTAGACAACATACAGGACACAGAGACAATACATGGCACACAGAGACAAATACAGACACACAGAGACAAATACAGACACACAGAGACAACATACAGACACCACAGAGACAACATACAGACACACAGAGACAACATACAGGCACACAGAGACAACATACGGACACACAGAGACAACATACAGGCAGACAGAGACAACATACGGACACACAGAGACAACATACAGGTAAACAGAGACAACATACAGGTAAACAGAGACAACATACGGACACACAGAGACAGCATACAGGTAAGCAGAGACAACATACGGACACACAGAGACAGCATACAGGTAAACAGAGACAACATACAGACACACAGAGACAACATACAGGCAGACAGAGACAACATACGGACACACAGAGACAAACATACAGACACACAGAGACAGCATACAGGTAAAAGAGACACATACAGGTAAACAGAGACAACATACAGACACACAGAGACAACATACGGACACACAGAGACAGCATACAGGTCAACAAGGACAACATACAGCACACAGAGACAGCATACAGACACACAGAGACAACATACGGACACACAGAGACAACATACGGACACACAGAGACAACATACAGACACACAGAGACAGCATACAGGTAAACAGAGACAACATACGACACCAGAGACAGCATACAGGTAAACAGAGACAATACAGACACACAGAGACAGAATACAGGTAAACAGAGACAGCATACAGGTAAACAGAGACAACATACGGACACACAGAGACAACATACAGACATACAGAGACAGCATTACAGGTAAACAGAGACAACATACAGACACAACATACAGACACACAGAGACAACATACAGACACACAGAGACAGCATACAGGTAAACAGAGTCAACATACAGACAAACAGAGACAAATACAGACAGAGACAACATACAGACACACAGAGACAGCACACAGGTAAACAGAGACAATATACATATACACCAGAGACAGCACACAGGTAAACAGAGACAACATACAGACACACAGAGACAGCATACAGGTAAAACAGAGACAAACATACAGACACACAGAGAAACATACGGACACACCGAGACAACATACAGACACACAGAGACAACATACAGAACACAGAGACAGCATACAGGTAAACAGAGACAACATACGGACACACCGAGACAACATACAGACACACAGAGACAGCATACAGGTAAACAGAGACAACATACAGACACAGAGACAACATACAGACACACAGAGACAGCATACAGACACACAGAGACAACATACAGAACACACGAGACAACATACGGACACACGAGACAACATACAGACAACAGAGACAACATACAGGCACACAGAGACAACATACGAGACACAGAGCAACATATCACACAGAGACAACATACACACACAAAGCTCTAGACAACATACAGACACAACACACAGACACAACATACAGACACACAGCTCTAGACTACAGACACACAGCTCTAGACAAATACAGACAACACAGCTCTAGACAACATTACAGAACACAGCTCAGACAACTACAGACACACAGGGACAACATTACAGGCACACAGAGACAACATACGGCACACAGAGACAACATACAGACACACAGAGACAAATACAGACACACAGAGACAACATACAGACACACACAGAGACAACATACAGACACACAGAGACAGCATACAGAGGACAACATACAGGCACACGAGACAACATACGGACACAAAGAGACAACTACAGACACACAGAGACAACATACAGGCCACAGAGAGACAACTACGGAACAGAGACAACATACGGCACACAGAGACAACATACAGGCACACGAGACAACATACGGCACACAGAGAACAACATTACGGAACACAGAGACAACATACAGCACACAGAGACAGCATACGGTAACAGAGACAACATACAGACACACAGAGACAACTACAGCACACAGAGAAACATACAGACACACAGAGGACAGTATACAGGTAACGAGACAACATACAGACAACAGAGACAACATACAGAAACACAGAGACAACATACGGCACACAGAGACAGCATACAGGTAACAGAGACAGCATACAGGTAAACAGAGACAACATACGGACACACAGAGAAACATGCGGACAACAGATGTCAACATACGGACACACAGAGGACAACATACAGGACACACAGAGACAACATACAGGACACACGAGACAGCATACAGGTCAAACAGAAGACAACATACGGACACACAGAGACAACATACAGACACACAGAGACAGCATACGACACATAGAGACAATACGGACACACGAGACATACGTAACAGAGACACCATACAGACACACAGAGACAGCATACGGTAAACAGAGACAACATACAGACAACAGAGACAGCATCAGGTAAACAGACAACATACAGACACACAGAGACAGCATACGGTAAACAGAACAGCATACGGTAAAAGAGACAACATAGGACACACAGAGACAACAACAGACATACAGAGACAGCATACAGGTAAACAGAGACAACATACAGGACACACAGAGGCAACATACAGACACAAGAGACAGCATACAGGTAACAGAGACAACATACAGATACACAGAGACAGCACACAGGTAAACAGAGACACATACAGACACACAGAGAAACATACAGACACACAGACAGAATACAGGTAAAACAGAGACAACATACAGACACACAGAGACAGCATAACAGGTAAACAGAGACAATACGACACCAGAGACAACATCAGGACACACAGAGACAGCATACAGACACACAGAGAAACTACAGGCACAGAGACAACATACGGACACACAGAGACAACATACAGGACACAGAGACAGCATACAGGTAAACTGAGACAACATACAGACAACAGAGACAACATACGGACACACAGACAAATACAGCAAACAGAGACAACATACAGACACACAGAGCAACTACGGAAACAGAGACAACATACGGACACACAGAGACAACATACGGACACACAGAGACAGCATACAGGTAAACAGAGACAGCATACAGGTAAACAGAGACACATCGGACACACAGAGACAACATACAGACATACAGAGACAGATACAGGTAAACGAGACAACATTACAGACACAATACATACAACACAGAGACAGCATACAGGTAAACAGAGAAACATACAGACACACAGAGACAAATACAGACACACGACAGCATACAGGTAAAAGAGACAACATACAGACACACGAGACGCATACAGGTAAACAGAGACAACATACAGACACACAGAGACAACATACGGACACACAGAGACAGCATACAGACAACAGAGACAACATACAGGCACAAGAGACAACATACAGGACACACAGAGACAACTACAGGCACACAGAGACAGCATACAGGTAAACTGAGACAACATACAGACACACAGAGACAACTATACGGACACACAAGAGACACATACAGACAACAGAGACAACATACAGACACACAGAGACAACTACGGACACACGAGACAACATACGACACACAGAGACAAATACGGACACAAGAGACAGCATACAGGTAAACAGAGACATACAGGTAAACAGAGACAACATCGGACACACAGAGAAACATACAGACATACAGAGACAGCATACAGGTAAAAAGAGATAACACAGACACAACATACAGACACACAGAGACAACATACAGACACACAGAGACAGCATACAGGTAAACAGAGCAACATACCGACACACAGAGAGAATATACGGACACACAGAGACACATACAGACACACAGAGACAGCATACAGGTAAACGAGACATACAGTAACACAGAGACAGCACAGGTAAACCAGAGAAACATACAGCACACAGAGACAGCATAGAGGTAAAAGAGAAACATACAGAACACGAGACAACATACGGACACACGAGACAACATACAGACACACAGAGACAACATACAGACACACAGAGACAGCACAGGTAACAGAGACACTACAGAGACAACATACAGACACACAGAGGACAACATACAGACACACAGAGACAGCATACAGGTAAACAGATCACATACAGACACACAGAGACAACATACAGACACAGAGACAAATACAGACACACGAGACAGCATACAGGTAAAACAGAGACAATTACATATACACAGGACAGCACAAGGTAAACAGAGACAACATACAGACACACAGAGACAGCATACAGGTAAACAGAGCAAACATACAGACACACAGAGACAACATACGGACACACGAGACAATACAGACACACAGAGACAACATACAGACACACAGAGACAGCATACAGGTAACAGAGACAACATACGGACACACGAGACAACATACGACACACGAGACAAATACGGTACAACGAGACAAACATACAGGACACCACCAGGATAACATACAGACACACAGAGCAACTACACGACACAGAGCCAACATACACACACAGAGACAACATTACACACACAAGCTTAGACAACATACAGAACAACACACAGACAACTACAGACACACAGTCTAGACAATACAGAACACAGCTCTAGACACATACAGACACACATCTAGACAAACATACAGAGACAAATACAGGCACACAGACAAATACAGGCACACAGAGACAACATACAGACACACAGAGACAACATACAGACACACAGAGACAACACTAGACACAAGAGACAAATACAGACACAAAGAGACAACATACAGGCAACAGAGACAACATACGGACACACAGAGACAACATAAGGCAGCGACGAGACAACATACGGACACACAGAGACAACATACAGGTAAACAGAGACAACATTACAGAAACAGAGACAACATACAGGAAACAGAGAACATACAGGTAAGCAGAGACAACATACGGACACACAGAGACAGCTACAGGTAAACAAAGACAACATACAGACACACAGAGACACATACAGGCAGACAGAGACAACTACGGACACACAGAGACAACATACAGACACACGAGACAGCATAGGTAAACAGAGACAACATACAGGTAAACAGAGACAATACAGGACCACAGAGACAACATACGGACACACAGAGGACAGCATACAGGTCAACAGAGACAACATACAGACACACAGAGACAGCATACAGACACACAGAGACAACATACGGACACACAGAGACAACATAGACAACAGAGACACATACAGACACAGAGACAGCATACAGGTAAACAGAGACAAATAAGACACAAGAGACAGCATACGGTAAACAGAGACAACATACAGACACACAGAGACAGATACAGGTAACAGAGACAGCATACAGGTAAACAGAGACAACATACGGACACAGAGACAACATACAGACATACAGAGACAGCATACAGGTAAACAGAGACAACATACAGACAACAAATACAGACACACAGAGACAACTACAGACACACAGAGACAGCATACAGGTAAACAGAGTCAACATACAGACACACAGAGACAACATACAGACACACAGAGACAACATACAGACACACAGAGACAGCATACAGGTAAACAGAGACAATATCTATACACAGAGACAGCACTACAGGTTAAACAGAGACAACATACAGACACACAGAGACAGCATACAGGTAAACAGAGACAACATACAGACACACGAGACAACTAGGACACACGAGGACAACATACAGACCACAGAGACAACATACAGACACACAGAGACAGCATAAGGAAACAGAGACAAACATACGGACACACGAGACAAACTACAGAAACACGAGACAGCATACAGGTAAACAGAGACGAGAAATACAGAAGAGCAATACAGACACAAGAGAAGATGAGGGAAGACGAGCAGATAGAGACAGAGACAAATGGGAACGAGAAACAGTACAGACACACAGAGACAACTCGGGCACAAGAGGAAATATAGGCAGCACCATCCAACAAACACATACACAGTCTAGCACTACAGACAAACCTACACAATGAGACACTAGAAGAGAGAACAGAGACAGAATACGAAGCAGAAGAAAGAACAGGAGAAGACACCGGACAGAAGAAGGCAAGAGACAAAAGGAGACAGATGAGAATAGAGACCAGAGACAACATGGAAGAAAGAGAGAAATACAGGAACACGAGAGGAAACAGAGACACAGAGAAGATACAGAGAAACATACGAAGAGAGACATACGGAACACAGAGACAAAAGACACACAGGAGAAGACATGAGAACAGAGAAGAAGGAAAGAGAGAACATACAGAAGAAAGAGGAAAATACAGGCACGAGGACAGTAGGAAACAGAGAGCAAAAGGAAGGAGAGAGCACAAGAGAGAAGAAAGGGAAGAGGAAAATACGGAGAGAGAAACATAAGAAAGACGACAGATAGAGTAAAGAGAAAAGAGAAGACAAGAGACAACAAGGACACACGTGAGACACACTAAGACCACAGAAAGATACAGGGAAAACAGAGTAGAAGACAGAGAAAAGGGAACAAGGAGAAACGAGAAAAAGAGGGAGAATAGAGAGAGGAGCGATGAGGAAAGAGGAGAGAGAAAGAGACAGACGACAGATGAGAGCAGGGATGAGGAGAAGAAAGAGACAGAGAAGAAGAAGACGGAGAGAAGGAAGAAGAGAGAGAGAGAGGGGAGAGAGAGAAGAGACGAGAGAGAGATGAGAAGAGCGAAAGGAGCGAGGAGAGAGAGAGAGATAGAGGAGAGGAGAGAGAAGGAAGGGGAGGAGAGAGAGAGAGGAGAGAGAGAGAGAGAGGGGAGAGAGAGGGAGAGAGAGAGGAGAAGAGAGAGGAGAAGAGGAGGGATGAGAGGCAGAGAGGAGAGAAGAAGAGGAGAGAAAGGGAGGGGAGCGAGAGGGAGAGAGAGAGAGAGGCGAGAGAGAGAGAAGAGAGAGAGAGAGAGAGGATGATGAGAAGAGGAGAGAGAGAGAGGGAGAGAGGAGAGAGAGAGAGAGAAGAGAGAGAGCAAGGAGAGGAGGAAGAGAGAAGGGCGAGAGAGGAAGGAGGGAAAAGTGGAGACGTGGAAATGAGAGAAGAGATACACTAGAAGGGAGAAGAAGAGACGATGGAGAGAGAGAGAGAAGAGGAGACGAAGAAGAGAGAGAGAAACAGAGACTGCAGACGAATCAGAGCAGGAGAGAGAGAAGGGAGAAAGAGAGAGGAGAGAGAACGAATAGAGAGGGAGTAGGAGACAGAGAAGGAATAAGCATGCAAAGTGCAAGGTAGAAGAAGACATGGCAGAGGTAAAGGCAGAGAGACAGAGGAACGAGGGAAACAGAGAGAGAGAGGCGAGAGGAAGAGAGGAGAGAGAGGAAGAGAGAAGAGAGAGAGACAGGCAAGGCAGCAGAGAAAGAGTGCAAGCAATAAGCATGGACAGATTGTAGAGAGAGAAGCTTGACGAGATAAAGGAGACGCAGACAAGTGTGACGAGAAGAGGGGAAGGAGAAGAGAGAAAGGGGAGAGGAAAAGGAAGGATGAGAGGAAGGGAAGAGGAAGGAAGAGAGGAGGCAGAAGAGACGATGCAAGAGTAACTGAAGAGCTAAGAAGAAGAAAGAGACACGCAGAGAGAAAGAGAGAGGAAAAAGAGAGACGAGAGAAGAAGCTGAGAGATAGACGAGCAAGAGAGGACAGAGACGGAGAAAGAGAGCAAAGAGGTAAGCTAAGGGAACAAGAGTAAACTAGACATAAGATCGACAAATTAACGAGAACAATACAAAATCAGGACACAGAGACAACGAAACAAGCAGTAAGACAGTACCAGGTAGCAAACAGACACAAGAGACAAAACAGACAGAGCAAAGGAACGGACAAAGACAGAAGCAGACAGAAGGGAAACAGAGACAACTAGGAACAGAGACAAATACAGAACACAGAGAAACATAGGACAAGAGAAGACTACAGAGAAAAGAACACGACCTCAGGAACATAAGAGATACGGACAAAGATACATAGGAAAAACAGAGAGCCAACAGAAGAGACAAAACGACAGCAAGCAGAACAGAGAAAGACACAGAGACAACAGAGAGACAGAACAGAAGAACAAACAGACAACAGGACAACACTAAAGACACAAGAACACACAGTAAAGACAACAACAGAAAAGTAGACAGACAAACAGAGGACAACATACAGACACACAGAGACAACATTCAGACACAGACAGCTCTAGACAATATAGTGACACACAGAGACAACATACAGACACACAGAGACAACATACAGACTCACAGAGACAACATACAGACACACAGAGACAACATACAGACTCACAGAGACAACATACAGACACACAGAGACAACATACAGACACAGAGAGCTCTAGACAATATAGTGACACACAGAGACAACACAAAAGACGCACATACAGACAGCCCTAGACAACATACAAACACGGACAGAGACACCGCACAGACGCAGAGCGTACCTGATGATTTCTCCATATTCGTCCCACTTCAGTTTTTCCTCGTGGAAGGGGAACATGGGGTAGGCCTTCTTGGCTTGCTTGAAGAAACCGGGCTTGCTCTTGCCCTGCAACAAGACACCATCACCACACCATGCCACTGTGCTGCTTCTGTATCTGCATCTATAGGGCAGTCCTCCTTACCTACAGCATCCATGTCTACAGCAGTAGCAACTACAGCCGATACAACAACAATAATATTATTACTATTTGATAATGATAACAACAATGTATGGGATTTATATAGTGCTGAATCTTGTAAACAAATCGAACCGCTTTTCATTCAAATCATTTACACGTATGCAACTGTCCACAAATATTAGGATTAACAGATATCAAACTTACACACACACACACACACGCGCGCGCGCGCGCGCGCGCCTAGGTAGGGTGATGGAGATGAAGGTAGCTGCTGAAAAGTAGGAACAGATCTCAAGAAAAAGTGTTTTGAGGCTGGATTTGAAAATATCAAATGAAAGCTTTTGGCGAAGAGAGAGAGAGATAGAGAGAAAAGAGAGTAGAGAGAGAGAGAGAGAGAGAGAGAGAGAGATGGAGAGAGAGAGAGAGAGAGAGAGAGAGAGAGAGACAGAGAAAGTGAGAGACAGACAGACACAGACAGACAGACAAACTACCTGTTTAGCCATTGAATGACTTAATTCATGGCATTTCATCCCAATTAAATCAGCTGTGCTGTGTGTGGCGAGGCTTTTCAGGAAATTGGGCCCGACAGGAACAAACTCTTTGTCACCGTGGTTTGTGAGCACTGGACACAGCGGGCCTGTCTGTCTTTGTGTTTTTGCCCTACAGACCTGGGGCTGGCTGACTGGCTAACTGACTGACAGTGCCTCAAAGGAGCTCTGCCTGCATCAACACTTTGCAGGAAACCCCCCCCCCCCCCCCCCCCCCCCAACAACTTCCGTGCCAGCTTCGTGTTACGGTCATTAGGGAGGCCGGACATTTTGACTTCAAGTGATCCTTTCTTTTCTTTTTTGGTATTGAAGATAACTGAATGTCATCTTGGCTTTGGGAGTTCTGCTGCATTGCGCTGTGGTCATTTGTCGAGTTGTGAGTCATAACAACATGAAGAACTGATCCAGGCCAAAAGCTTTGTCTGTTATTGATGTAAACAAGATACCTGGGATTTTAGCATTAAAATGTTATCATTGTTTGAAAGATGTATAGATATAGATATTTATAATATATATATATATATATATATATATATATATATATATATATATATATATATATATATATCTCTCTCTCTCTCTCTCTCTCTCTCTCTTAAGGGCAGCATATATATATACTGAGAGTGTCTCCACTGAAGAACAAAACCCCTCTAAAGACGGAGTACGGCTATGTGCTACAGTTTGAAAGGTTATATTGAGATTGTCTCCATCGAAGAACAAAAAACCTTCCAAAGTCGTAGTACGGCTATCTATATCACAAGGTACTTGAAAACAGTCATCACACACTGAAGACTTCTCATCCAGTATGTACTTTCGGGCTCGCAGTCTTCGTCTTCTTCTCTCGTTCATTTTACTCCATCAGATGTGTCTGGGGGAAATACTGGCATGTCCTTTCCAGCTGCTCTGCGGTCTCGCAGTGATTCTAAGATAAAGGTAAAAGGTAAAGGAGTCCCATAACCTATGTGGTCGTAGGAAAGCGAGGCGTCAGAGACCTCAACTTCTCTAGGGGCCAGCATATTGAGGGCGGCGCCCATCTCCTCTCCCTCGCTGCTTCACCTTCCCTGACCCTAAAGAGGGCAGGTGCCTATATACAACTGGATGAACTGGGGGAGTGTACTGAAGCCCAGGCGCGCAAACGGTCACCCATCGAAGTAAGTAAGATAGGATATAAAGTGAAACAAGAATGTATAACCTAGGTGACTCTCAAGGGGAGAATGACATAATTGACAACTGACACACAGTACTGGGGAACACCCGACAACAACAAAAGACGTTATACCGTACCTGCTACATCATAAAACAGACTACAAGAAGTGCAATGTACTGACCTCTCCTTTGCTCATCAGGTCGTGTCTGCCTTTAGACGTTCCCTCCACCTCCATCTCGATGTCACTGTCGTCACTGGACTCCATGTCCACGTCTCTGCACACCAACACACGCCGTTACAATAGGAGCACACACACACAGACAGACAGACAGACACAGACAGACACACACACACAGACAGACAGACAGAAAGAGTATGGTATACAAAACTGGACAACAGTCAGACAGACAGACAGACTGAACGACAGGGAATGGGGGATCAGTGGTCTAGAGGTAACGCGCCTGCCTAGAAAGCAAAAAGTCCGGGTCGGAAGTGTGCGGTGGCTCGATCCCCGTTTGGGCCCAAAACTTTCCCCCATCCATTAGACCATGAGTGGTGGTCTGGATGCTAGTCTTTCAGATGAGACGATAAACCGAGGTCCTGTGTATTACACAATACTATTTAGCGAACGTATAGGGACCCACGGAACAAGAGAGTTGTCACTGGAAAAATTATGTAAAAAAAACAAAAAAACCCACTCTGATAGGGAAACAAATACAGCTGCAAACAGGAAAACAACAACAAAAAATAATGGGTGGCGCTGCTCCTGTGGCGACGCCCTCTCCCCATGTAAGGCAGCCCGAATTTCACGCAGAGAAATCTGCCGTTTCTTAAAGTGATATGGAATGAAAATGAAATGTCTTTTCAAAATGTTCATACTAGACGGAGAAAATCCGTCTATTCGGTCACATGACAATTGAGAGAATGATATATACACACAGCACGATTCGTTACTACATGAGAAAAGAAATATCGAAAGATGTAAAAAAATATTAAGACAGGTTTATGCATTTTTCTACCAAAAATATGTGCTGTGATGTTTGCAGGCACGCACCGTGACGTTTCTATTACTCGACAATGACTTGTTTGTGCTAGATATAATTATGGCAAACTGCTGTACAGGTTTTCCATCCAGTAAGGGGCCCCTTTGTTTGATGTGCACTTAAAGGGTTGAATATGACCTGCGATTCATGCAAAGACGCCTTTAAGGCGAAGTTTTTTTGAGGGCTCCATAACGCAATGAAAACTAAATAGTGCACTGAAAAATTACACAAAACCCTATTTCTTTAAACGTTATCTATACGACTACCCCCTCTTCCCCCACCAAAAAACCAACCACCCCCCAAACCAAAACAAAACAACCCCCCCCCCCCTCCCCACACACACACACAGCACTAAAAACCTAACCACCTTTAGTCTTGAAAAAAAAAGTAGCTTAAGGAGCCCTACAAATGTATTCAGCCTTCACTACACTGCATGAACATTGAAATGATGCATACACGGTCAGCTTATGCGGTTCCACTTTGAAGTAGATCTTCAATACTTTTCCCTTTTAAAGAGAGTTAACCTACATATTAGTTTGAGAACAGCGAATCTATAGTTCACTGAGTAGAAATTATATCTCCTTTCCTCTGTCGAGATGAATTAAACTTGTCTTTCGTATCTAATGTTAATTTGTCGGTTCCAATGAAAGGAAAGTGTTGGCTCAATGTTCCAGAGCGAACTTTATAGCTCTTCAAAGAAACTGAAGATGCTGTGGTAAATAAGAAGTCTCCAAAGACTTGACCCCTGTCACACATGATCAAATCATTCGTCTTATCCACTGCGTCATTTTAGGGTTTCTATAGTGGTTTTTGTGTGTGTGTCTGTTTGGTTTCTTTTGTTTGTGTGTGTTTAAAAAAAATTCTTTCTGTTGGTTAACTTTAAATTTATAACTATTTTCCGAATGCTGATTTATATTACCACACTTTATGATATACGCCTTGTCCATTCTGTTTACTCCATTAATTTATCATTTGTCTATCATCTATTTATCTTTTAATTTCTTTCCGTCCTTTTTTGTGTGGAAAATGACAACATTAAAATATGTTCTACTTTTTAAAATTCATGCTTTGCAATAATGTGATTAGTGGTTGTTTTTTTAATTAATTTTTTTAATCATATACTGATCTAATTACCATGCAATGTAATAAATCCTTTATATCCATGTTTGAAACACCCAAGGGATGTTGGGGGCTCTTTCAGAGTGAATGGCATCCCCACCTTATGGAAATTATGCGCTAGAAATATTCTCTTTTTATTGTTCTCTTTGTTTCTGTCTTTTTCCTTATCTTTCTGTCATCTTTCTTGCTTATTTTCTGCCTTCCCAATCCATTTCCTGCCTTTTTTCCCGATCAGATCTGAGAAACATTTTCATGCGTTACATGACATTGATTATGCCTGTATTGTTCTGGCGACCAGGTAGTGGTATTGTCAACACTGGTATGGGCACAGGGTGTCTATTCTACAATGTTCTTCGCCCACATAGCATTTTTCCTAAGTATATTTTGTACTTTGAAGTCTTCATTATTCTTTGTTTACGCTTTTCTGTAACCTGGTAATGATAAATTAAGCCAAATGGCTGGTGTCCTCAGTACGGACTGGCTTTATTGGCCTTAAGGAATACAATGATTAAGGTACTTTGTCATTTAATGCTTTTCTTTTCACAGTGACGGTGTTCGATACTGTGATATTGTGTGCCGGTGGGAACAGATGACAAATTTACAAAACCGCATACACACGGGGACTGGATGTAAAAAAGCACATAAGTGCTTATTCCATTATCCTCGATATAAAATAAATAAATAAATAAATAAATATTTGAAGGGATTGAATGTTTTTGATTTGGAATTTGAGGTGAACGTTACTGGAGTTGCTGAAATTGATGTACAGTGACAACCCTGATAATGATAATCTTCGTGGTCAGAGTGGCTATAAACAACATGAAATGGAACAAAATGCATCTTTGATTTTTTCTTCTTCTGTTGTACTACTTTATTCATGAAATAAAGTTACTTAACTGCCTGAACTCCAAAACAAACAAAAAATTTTTAAAGCCTACAAACTATGCTTCTAAACTAGCCGCGAGAGAGCATTAATATTACTAGACGAACTTACGAATTTTCTTGCTGATACAACATGCTACATATCTATCTATCTATCTATCTATCTATCTATCTATCTATCTATCTATCTATCTATCTATCTATCTATCTATCTATCTATCTATCTATCTATCTATCTATCTCTCTCTCTATCTCTATATATGGATAGAAGTTAAAATAAAACAGTCCAAGCCAGTTCTTATATGTTTTCTGTATAGAAATCCTACAGAAACTTCAGAGTGGATTGATAACTATTATTCTATGATGGATGACATTAATGAAGATTCCAAAGATATTATACTATTAGGTGACTTTAACATTGATTTATTTAAAGCTAATAACAGGTGAACGCAGACATATGAGTCTTTCAATTTAAAGCAATTAATAAAATCACCAACTCGTGTTACTAAAAATTCTAAGACTTTAATTGACCATATATATGTTAATAACCAAAATTCAATCATAGAAATAAATGTTCCAATATTTGGTTGTAGCGATCATTTCCCCATCTGTGTTACGTGGTGTAAAAAAGGGTTAAAATTTCCAAAAATGAATCACAAAATTATCACTTATAGGAATTTTTCTAATTTTGATAATAATGATTTTCTTTCAGATCTATTAAACTCGCCTTTAAACCATGTATATCAGTGTACTGACCCTAATCAGTCCATAGAACTATGGTGCAATATTTTTTTACAGTATTTATAATAAGCATGCTCCACTTCAAACTAAAAGAGTCAACTACGAATCCAAACCTCCATGGCTGACAAAAGAAATACAAAAACATATTCATCAAAGAGATTATCTTTTGAAAAAAGGAAGGAATCAAGAATATAAAAAGCAAAGAAATTATGTAACCTACCTACTACGCGCTGAAAAAAAGAAATACTTCGAAGATCTAATCAACAAAAAGAAAGACAGCAAGTCTGTATGGAAAGCTGTCAACCTTCTTATCAAAATGAATTGTAATAAAACAGAAAACGTTTTAGATGAAATCTCTGTTGATGACTTAAACCACCACTTTGCAACTATCTCAGATGGAATAATAAACAATGATAACTCAAAAACTAATGACTTGAATGTCTTAGAAGCATTCTGCTGCAACAAAAATATTAATTCTGAACTAAGAATTCCATGTATGAGTGTGCATGAAGTATTTACTGCTTTAAAAAGTATGAAGCAAACAGCAACTTGTGGCCTAGATGGTTTGAATGGTAAAATCCTGAAATTAGCTGCACCAGTTATAGCTGAGACACTCACATACATCTATAATCTTTGTATAAGCAAAAATACATTTCCAAATATGTTTAAGCAGAGTAAAATTATTCCTTTGTATAAATCAGGAGATCGAACAGACCTCTCTAACTATAGACCCATCTCAATTCTATCTGTCCTTTCAAAACCATTAGAGAAACACATTAATAAATGCCTACTTACTCATTTGAATGAAAACAGCCTTATTCACCCCAATCAGTCTGGGTTCAGAGCAAATCACTCATGCCACACTGCCCTTGTAAAACTTATAGACAGATGGTTAGTTAATATGAATAAAAATGAATTTACTGGAGTTCTTTTCATAGATTTTGCAAAGGCTTTTGATGTTATCGACCACAATCTGCTAATAAGGAAACTTGTATATTACAAACTATCGTCTGATACCTTAAATCTGATATATTCCTTCCTTTCTAACAGACAACAAAAAGTCTATGTCAATAAATACTTTTCGACTTTTCTACCCAATACATTTGGTGTCCCACAGGGTTCTATTTTGGGTCCCCTATTATTTTCTATTTACATTAATGATCTTCCCTTATTTACTAAAGCTTCCTGTGATTTATTTGCAGATGACACCACTATTGATATTAACCATGTTAACTCGTTTGAAGTCTTTCGCAATTTGCAAAAAGATATAAATGTACTTCTGGAATGGACTCACTTGAACCATATGGCCCTTCATCAAAAGAAAACTAAATTTATGCTCATTTCCACAAGACAGAAACGACAGAACCTTAATAGCAATCTACCATTTCTCTACATTGGCAATGAAAAAATTGAAGAAGTCTCAAATCACAAAATTTTAGGAATAACTATTGACAACAACCTATTATGGTCTGCCCACATCCAAAACCTGTCAAAAAACATTGCCTCAAAAATATACCAACTCCGTAAGATAAAAAACTTCCTAACTCTGCATGCCAGAAAAATATCTTTTATTCTTATATTCAAACAGCAATAGATTATGCATCTACACTGTGGGATATGGCCAGCAATAATTTACTTAAATTAATAGTGAGGGTGCATAAACGCGCCTAAAGCTTATCCTAAATAAATCATCATCTTTAACAGTTGCTGACCATTCAGATATTAATATTCTTCCCCTTAAGTCCAAGCTTCTTTTCAATAAAGGAGTTTTGATGCATAAGATCTTGCATGGAAATGCCCCATCTTTATTACAAAGCATCTTCACAGTAAATGATTTTAGACACTCTCATTTGATTAATCTACCTCTACCTAAGATAATAATAATAATAATAATGTATGGAATTTATATAGCGCTGAATCTTGTAAAGCAACAAATCAAAGCGCTCAGATTTTATTTCATACCACTTTAAGTCATGGCAGATTTCTCTCCGTGAAATTCGGGCTGCTCTCCCCTGGGAGAGCGGGAGAACGCGTCGCCACTTAGCGCTGCGCCACCCTTTCACCCTTTTTTTTTCTGCAGCTGTATTTGTTTCCCTATCAGAGTGGCTTTTTTCTAAGAATTTTGCCAGGGACAACTCTCTTGTTGCCGTGGGTTTTTTTACGTGCGCTAAATAATTACGTGTAACACACGGGACCTCGGTTTATCGTCTCATCCGAAAGACTAGCGCCCAGACCACCACTCATGGTCTAATGGATGGGGGAAAAATTTCCGGTCCAAACGGGGTACGAACCGCCGCACACTTCAGACCCGGACTAACACTATTCAAATCAAGTCTAGCATATTCTGGGGGCTGGCTGTGGAATAGGCTTCCCTACCAACTAAAAAATGAATGTAATCTGAAAAAATTTAAAACAATGTATCAAGATCTTTTGATGAAACAATGTGATACAACATATCTCCTTCCCAAGATGTATTAATACAACACTTATTTCCGCTTTCCATACTTCATGTTCCTCTCTCTGTCTCGCTATCTCTGTCTCTATCTCAGACTGTCTATCTGTCCCTCTGTTCTGTCTGTCTGTCTATCTATCTGTCTGTCTGCCTGCCTGCCTGCCTGCCTGCCTGTCTGTCTGTCCGTCTGTCTGTC
Source organism: Rapana venosa (assembly GCA_028751875.1). Classification (NCBI taxonomy): domain Eukaryota; kingdom Metazoa; phylum Mollusca; class Gastropoda; order Neogastropoda; family Muricidae; genus Rapana; species Rapana venosa. Next base: position 35,240,618 of record CM054137.1, on the reverse strand, counting down.
TCTGTCTCTCTCTCTCGTGTATTTATTGATATCATTGTGTGTGTACTTTCATATGTATCATAATTATGCTTTTACTTTTCTTGCAGCTTTTTTTTGTGTTTTCTTTTCTTTTCATTTTGAGGGCTGGATGAACAAAAGTCTTGTTACTTAATCTATTACCCTCGTGAAATAAAATTGCGTTTGCGTTTGCGTCTCTCTCTCTCTCTCTATATATATAACTTTTAAATGCTTTTCACTTTTTTACACTTGGTAGCGATTTTCACTAACTAAAGCAGTTAGTAAAGCACTCATATCAATGTGCACTACACTTGATACAAAAACTGTTCTTTCTTTCTAGGTCTGTCTTTCTACTACAACACTTTTCAAGTGATGAAAAAGATCGACTTTCTCCCCTTCGTGCACACACGGGCATAAAAAGTGACATCCACACGTTCAAGATCCCTCATCTTCTAGACCTCGAAGAGTGGTGATCTGGGTGCTAGCCTTTCGGATGAGAGGATAAACCGAGGTTCCGTGTGCAACACACATTTACCGCACGTAAAAGATTCAACGGCAACAAGACAACTGCCCTCCGAAACACACGCAAACATGTTACAGAAAAAAACCGGGAATCGGCATTTCTGGCGACGAGCTCTCCTCAGGGAAGACGGCACGGATTTCACACACACACAGAGAAATCCGTTGTAAGTAACTGAAAGCGATAATTATACACGACTACACAATACAAAACAACACGGCACAACACAAGACATACGGCAGTCAGAGGCTAGGTAGCCGTTATTCAGCTTCAAGGCATCGAATACGATACAGCTCATAATCTATCTGCTATAAATCCAGTACATATTTTGCAGACACAGTGTAGCACGTATGGAAAGTTCCAAGCGCACAAACGTGTTTGCGGGGGTGGGGGGTGGTGGGGGGGGGGGGGATGGTAGAAACCTGAAAGTGAAAGTGGGCAAGAGAGACAACTGACTTGGAGGGGTGCAGGTTCTTGCGCCTGCTGTCATCACCGTCATCCTCCTGCTTCTTCCTCTGGTACTCCTCCAGTTCAGCACCATCCAGCTTCACACGTCGTCGAATCTGAAATCATCCATACGTTTGAAGAAAAAAGAAAATGTTATCGGGTGCCGTCGAAACTGAAGTCGTCGATAAAAGGTACACTTGTTCTTTCTCAGACACCATCCAATCTGAAGTTAGTCAGAGACTTTTTATTTTTATTTTATCAGATGCCATCGAATCTGAAATCATTTTTTATCAGTTTCTATCGGACGCCTTAAATCAGATATCTATTGATGTTGTCTTATTATAATAATAATAATGATAATAATACATGGAATTTATATAGCGCTATATCTTGCAGAAAAGAAATCAAAGCGCTTAAGTCAAAGTCTTATCAGGAACCATCAAAACTGAAATCATCGTAAAGCATCCATAAGAAGCAGAAGTTAAAAAAAAAAATCATTACCGAAGAAAAGAATGCATTTACAAAGTCGTCACAAGTGTAAAAGTTGCAAGTTTCTTGTGACTGTTTCATGCACTGAAAAAGTACCCTATTCCACACACAAAAAAGCATTGACTATAGGTATTTGTATTTTTTGGGCACGTTCTTTGTTTTTGTCCTTTTCTGAGGAGGATTTTCTTTGTTGGTCTTTTTCCTCGGCTAGAGCTCTGAGGTTCACCAAAAGTGAGGGTTTTTTGTTTTTCGTTTGTTTATGAGGCAGTTTTGGCCCGCCGTTAAAGTACCCGCATGCCGACTTCCTGGATGATGATGAAACACGAGTGTGCTTGCGCTTTTTAAATTTTTATTTTGTCATCCACTTTTACCGGCACTTACGGCCTAACTTTTCCAAAAGTCATTTAACGTGTGCGCAAGTTGTTTGTTCGACACGCGTTCGCACACCGGGCCTCGGTTTCCAGTCTCAACCCAAGGATTTTCGGGGCTAGTGGAGTTGGTGCTGATGTTAACTCCAGAGGGGGGAAAAAAAAGATCCCCCAGAAAGGGTGTCTCGGTGGTAGCTCGAACCCGGGCCTCCAAATCGTGAACGCAACGCTCTGACCACTAGGACCCCCCCTCCCCGTACCCCCCGCCCCCCACACGTTCTCATAATAACAACAGCAGCATCTTCCACAAGGCACCTAAGCCTCTTGTCTGACACTGGCCTCCTTGTCACTGTGCACAGTGCAGTTTGTCAGACGGCGCTAACTTCTCTGTCAGTTCGGCGGCTTTCCGCTGTAGTGACCAGCTTTCTGAATTCTGACTGGGGAGGCCCTGGGGAGGGGCTTTCCCTCTGCATCTGTCTGTCTGCATTGTGAGCTTTCCTGTCCTGCATGTCTGCGGCTTTTCAAACCGTCTTACAGCAGGGATTTGGGGAGTCTGGGAGTGTCTGTCTGGTCTTGGGTCTCTCTGATGTGCGTGCGAGCATGTTCAGACAGAGAGACAGACAGACAGACTTGCGTACGAGAGAGAACACGGAGAGAGAGAGAGAGAGAGAGGGGGGGGAGAGAGAGAGAGAGGGGAGAGAGAGAGAGAGAGAGAGAGAGAGAGAGAGAGAGAGAGAGAGAGAGAGAGAGAGAGAGAGTAACAATAAAGAGAGAGTAGGAGAAATTAAGAGAGAGAGAGAGACAAAGGAGGGGGGGATGGAATATTTATACTACCAAATACCATTCATTTTCATTGTATCTGAGAATTTGCTTCAAGCCCATGAAGTCGCTAGTTCAAATCTCGGCCGCGTCTGGTGAATTCAAGGTGGGGTGTGTTTAAACCATTTTTTTTTTTAACGATCTCCCAGGTCAACTACGTGTACAGACTTGCCAGAGCCTTAATTCCTTTCGAGTATATACACGAAGAAGATCAAAATATGCACGTTAAGGATCCCGTAATTCATGTCAGCGTTCGATGGGTGACAGAACCACGAACATACCCAGCATACATACCCGAAGAATGAATGCGGTTCAAAAGCGCTGTTGTTATGTTGCAAGATATAGCGCTATATAACTTCCACGTATCATTATCATTATTATTATTATTATTAGATCATGGAGGGCTAAAACAGTCGTATACGCAAAATCTCACCAATGGTGAACCTCGGAGCTCAAGCCGAGGAACAACTAAAACAACAACAACAAAAACTAAAAAGAGTACAAAACGATAACTAAATTTCGTTTTAAATCAGTCATACAGAAAAAAACAACCACAACAACTCCCCCTTAAAAAAAGAAGGTCAGACGACCGATTTTTAAAGGGGAGGGAGAGGGGGAAGGGGGAGGAGATTCCTCGAGGAATGATAAACTCACAAAACAAATTATCGAGTCATGTAAAAACCAGACTACAAGAAACAGCAGACACTAATTAGCCTATCTCAATAACCTGCCGCCCCCCAAAACAAACACAAACCAAACAACCCCCCCCAAAAAAAAACCAACAACAACCCCAAACCTAACACAAACCCCCCCACCCCCAAACGAAAAACCCAAACCAACACGCCAAAAACGACCAAACAAACAACCAATAACAACGCACACACACACACACACAACACACACAACACACCACACAACACACACACACACACACACACGCGCGCCCGCACGCACGCACGCACGCACGCACGCACAAACACGGGAAGGGATAGCCTTGTGGTTAGAGTGATGCGCGTTGCGTTCGTGATCTGCTGACCCGGGTTCGATTCTCGTTCTAGAGGATTTTTCCTCTGGAGTTAATCCCGGTGCCAACTCTACTCCCCCTAAAAGTCCTCTGGATGAGACTATAAGCCGAGGTCCCGTGTGCGAACGCACGCAGAACATCTTGCGCACACGTTAAAACCCGTTCCGCTTTTCGGAGCAGGCCATTGTGTGCCGGTGAGAACAGATGACAAAATTTACAAAACTGCATACACACTGGGACTGAATGTTAAAAAAAAAGCATCACACAAGCACTTATTCCTTTATCCTCGAAATAAAAGAATGAAATAAATAAAAACAAACACACACAGACAAACAAACAGCCTCCCCCCCCCCCCACCTCAAGAGACACACAAAGACCAGTCACACTCACAATGCTAAATGATGGGTATATGAAGATAACTCCACGAGAACACCAAACAAACCCTGGACATTAATTCTATCAACAGATAACAAACCGGGGAAGAAGCGCTATGTCCTGGCTAGCCCTCACGCTCAGATACAAGCAAGAGGATGCATAGAGGATGTCGGGCAGCAGATTTCAAAAGCGGCGTGGATGCTATCTTGCGAAGCTGGTTTCCTGGGCGTAAGTAGTTTGCCCGTGTTTACAGTGTTCAGGGGAGCCATGGTCTCTGCTAATACTTTTGAGCTTGTCTTTGAATAAGACTTAAAGACAAGAAGCGAGATTTTTGGGGTTTTCTTTTGCGTGCAATTCAGGTCTCTATTTGTTCCCGAAGAAGGAATGCGGCTACCTCAATGGTGGTTTATGTCCTGATATCTCTTTGAATAAGACTTAAAGACAAGAAGTGAGAACATTGACAATTTAGGTCTCTTTATATATAAGACTTGTTCCCCAAGTCGGAATGCGGCTACCTAAATGGTGGGCAACGCCAGTGGCATACGCAAAATAAAATCGCACTATTAATGAACCTCGGAGCTCTAGCCGAGGACAGAGAAACTAATGACTTCAGACTAGAAGCAAGTTTTTGTAATCTAGTTTTTTTTCGGTTGCCTTCCTCAGTTTTTCTGCGGTTTATTTTTCTTACTGAGATAAGTGTTTTTTGTTGTTTCTTTTGTTTTTGTTTTGTTTCTGTGTGTGTGTGTTTTAAAATGTATTTATTTTTTTACTTCTCTTCATAGTATCAATACGTAATAGGTTACATGCGTGCAAAGATGCATGAACAAGCGGCGAGTAGTTCTGTTTTAAAGATGAAAGTAGGAATGAGAAAAGAGAGTAGATTAGTGACATGGACTGCTGAAGCATTAAAGTTCAGTCACCGAATAATACGTCCACTATGACAGATCCAACACACACACACACACAAACACACACACACACACACACACACACACACACACACACACACACACACACACACACACACACACACACACACATAACACACACTGGGATAGTCTGGTGGTTAGAGCGATGCGCATTGCGCTCGCGATCTACCGATTTGGGTTCGAACCCCGTTCAAGGGTCCCCCCCCCCCCCCCCCCCAAAGGATTTAACATCAGTGCCGTAAAAACAAACAAACAAGAAACCCCCTTAAGTGCCAAATTCATTTAAAACATGTTCCTCTTTTCGAAAGACTAGGCCATTGTGTGCCAGTGGGAACGGATGACAAATTTACAAAACTGCATGCACACTGGAACTGGATGTACAAATGGACACAAGTGCTTATTCCACTATCCACGAAAACAAAAGAATGAATTAAAAAAAAAGTAGAACAGCTACAAGCCATCTGAACTTTGTGAAAGCAAAGTGACAGGCACATAAAAGATAATGCCCAGTGTCCATTCAACTCCGACAAAATTCACTTTTATTCCACTGCTGTCACTTCAGCCCGGAAAAGACCAGAGCACACGAACAAACACTTCACGAAACACAAACAAGTTTTTGTGTTGTGCAGAATGATGATAAGGTTCAATAGGTATGAGAATGCACGATACTGTGCAGACTACTGCCAATATTTCTGGCAATATTCCTATTTTTCAGAACCTGAAAAACAATATAAAATTGTATACTGAATATTCATGCAAATCTCCCACTTCAAAAATAACTCAGAACCCCCCAAAAAGTTCAATAAAAAAACTTCTAGACAATGAAAAAAACAACAAGGGAAAACCCCCCCGAAAAGGGTGCTTGGATTCGAAACATGTCATTGAATCAGCTGTTTGTAACAGCGAGCGTACACACGACCCCCTCCTTCCCACCCGTGTACACACACACACACACACACACACACACACACACAAGCGAAAGCCCACGCACTTGCACATGCATACGCCCACATACATGAATTAATATATGAATGGCAAGTAAGGGACCCATTTTTTCTACCCACTAACACCCCTCTTCCCCCCACCTTGTTCCGACTGTTACACAGAATTCAGGCCACACAGTCCAACATATGAAGCCTGCAAACCACCACCAACATAAAATGGAAACAATTTACAGCCCGGACAGACCACGCAAGGCACATCATTAATTAGATAGCCACCTCATCATTTATTCTAAATACGGTGTTTTTGTGTGTGTTGGTTGTTGTTTTTTAACGAGGTTCCCTTTGTTTCTTGGGGTTCTCGTTTTACTCCACTGCAGCAAGATTCTCTCGTTTATTCCGCACGTGCATTCAATTAGCATCCGACATGTCTTTTATTAAAAGACAGCTTTGATTGCGAATGTCCCTTTTTCTCCCGTTAGCATTTCCTGTTGCAGCTGTCTAATTAAGAGATGCGCTTGCAGCGTTCGAGGTAGCATTGTTTCGAGTGGTTTTTATTCTACCCCTATTTGGTATGATGTAATCATTTCTTCACCTAGTAATAATAATCTACATTTTAAGAAGTATTGTGCTATGTGCAACGCTACGCCAACATCGACCCTTTTTGAATGGAATTTTAAACACAAGACTTGGTTATGTAATTTTCTGACCCCTTAAACTGTGTAGATGCTCGTATGCATGCTTTAATGTACAAGAAATAAAATCTCCAGGAAAATCCAGCCGCCATAGCGCAGTGGTCAACGCTGTGGGTTACGGGCTGGAAGGTCGCGGATTCGAATCCCATAAGAATGATAAAGAGTTTTCGAACTCCGGCCGCCTTCTACCCAGAGTGAGTGTGCTGTGGGCTCACTGGGAAGACTGACCTGGCCCCACAGTCGAACTTCATCCACTTTACGGATAAGAGTTTGAGTGCTGCTCAGATTACCTGATCAACACTGCAGATGTCTGTATCTCTCGGGCCCAGTTGACGCTGGAAGGTATTATGAAAACCTACAAAGCTCATGCACTTCCATAGCAGCATCACTACACCATTCCCATCATCACTGATCATCATGCAACACGAGAAAGTTGTCTCTGATTTACTGGCCCTGGTTGCTCTGATCCCAGGGTGACCTCACTTGCGGTTTCCCCTTGCACTTCTGTGTCTGTGATAAGTTTGTGTCAAAGCCTTTGGGGTTGGAAGTTCACGGTGGACTGTCGATGGAGGGATATTGTCAACACGCCGGGTGGGCTATCACTCAGTCTGGTTCCACGACTGAGCTAATAATGTCCTCAGCAGGGGACTTAGTAGGTGGTGTCCTGTAAATATGTCAGCTCAAAACAGGCAGCTCTGAACACCACCAAAGTGACCTAGCAGCAGTGCAGGGCCTCTATGCCTGGGGACCCACGGCAGTCTGACACTGATGGGCACCCTGTGGACTTCTTATCCTGAGGATGCGAACTGGCCGTTATGATTTTCAGCTGGGTCAGAAAGCTCAAAATGAGCGGCAAGGGAACAGCAGGACAGGAATGTCACAGAAGATGAAAGCTAAAAAAAAAATATCCAGGGGAAAAAAAACATTGGCCATTATTTTATTGCTACATTTTAGCTATCCATTATTTTGTTAGCTTTCAGTAAACGATTGTAATACTGGACATTTTCTTTAAAATATCAAGTCATTCTTCATTAAAGAATACATGCACTTGGAGGGGGTGGGGGTGGTAGTGGTGAAGAGGGCAATAGCTTAGTAGTTAAAATGTTGAGCTCGCGATCTGATAGCAGGGGTTCGAATCACTACGGAGACGCCTCTTCGAGGAGATTTTCCCCTGGAGTTAACAGCAGTACCAGTTCCACTCTCCTGACAGTTCCTCGGTTGAGATTGCAAACTGAGGTCCCATGTACGAACGCACTCACACAACACACATACACACACATACACGCACGCACGCACACAACCTATTTTCACAAACTCTCCAGCGGCTCTGTGGTCTGAAAGATAAGGGCTTACGTCAGGACAGATTAAAAGCCTGGCCTCCTGTTCTGTCCTCATCTTCATGACCACCTCAGCCCACAGGGACAGACAGTGGTAGAGTGTAGTGTCTGTAGCTAGGGAAGGTTCTCTGTCTTCACGACAACCTCAGCCCACAGGGACAGACAGTGGTAGTGTAGTGTCTGTAGCTAGGGAAGGTTCTCTGTCTTCATGACCACCTCAGCCCACAGGGACAGACAGTGGTAGTGTAGTGTCTGTAGGGAAGGTTCCCTGTCTGGGAAGCTTTCTGCTAGTACGTTCCATGTCAGACTTTGCTGTACAAGCTAATGGAGATAGTACTACAGCTGGGTAAAGCGCGCGCGCGCACACACACACACACACACACGCACGCACACACACACACGCACGCACGCACACACACACACACACACACAGAGTGACAGACAGAATGTGTGTGTGTGCGCGCACGCATATGTGTGTGTGTGTGCATGTGCACAGGAGCATTATTACCCTGCACTGGTATGTGCGTGTGTGTGCGCTTGCTTGCTTGTGTGTGTATGTGTGTGTGTGTGTGTGCGCGCGCACGCGCGTGCGTGTGCGTGTGTGTGTGTACGTGAATGAGACCATACTTTCATTCATCACTCCACGACTGTCTTTTTTCTTCATTGTCCCAGACAGTTGATGATGGAACATTATTTTCCTCTTGATTTTCTCCCCTCTCTAATCCTGCTGCTGTCAGCTTGTGTCTGAAGCACTAATCTAGGTTTTCACTGATAATGTCAACACCGATTCAAAGCTCCGAACCGCCCACCCCTTCTTTTATCATCCACAAAACTGATGCTTATCACAACCAGGGAAGCTGGGATGCGCCTAACTTACTGGTGGAAAAAAATGGTCACACACGCAAAATCTCACTATTGGTGAACCTCGGAGCTCTAGCCGAGAAACGAAAAAAATGCCCCCTTAAAAAACAACAACCCCGTAAAAAAACCAAACTTTGAGTATACCCAGACACCGACATACACAATACGACCACATAAATTTAACAACCACTAAACAAACAACAAAAAGACCACCCAAAAAAAAAGGGCAAAAAAAAAGGGAAAGGTATCATGGCTCTGTTTGAGAAAACAACCTTATTTCCATAAAACGTCTGGTTCCTCGAGGTTTAAGGCTGTATCCCTGTGCAAGAACATCAGGCTGATTTGAAAGTCAAAGCTTCGGTAAAGCTACACCACCTAAAAGCACGGGCAAAGGGGTTAGACCAACAGTTTAGACCTCCCTGAAGAAGGCTACAAAACTTCTCTTCCAAGTCTGGAACCCTCCCCCCCCCCCCCCTCATCCCCCACCACCCTGGAAATTGGTGTCAAGAAAATGACCACCACGGTCTGGGCACAGTGTACACCAAGGAGGCAAGTTGTTGTCTGAGAAAATACAAGGCAGAACATTGCCATTTAAACAAAAGAAAAAAAGAAGAGACAGTTTGGCGATACAGCTTGGCGAGAAAAGAAAAACCCCTTGGCGAGAAAAGAAAAACCCCTTGGTGATAAAAGAAAAAACCCTTGGCGAGGAAAGAAAAACCCCTTGGCAAGAAAAGAAAAACCCCTTGGCGAGAAAAGAAAACCCCCTAAAAACCCCTTGGCGAGAAAAGAAAACCCCTTGGCGAGAAAAGAAAACCCCTTAAAAACCCCTTGGCAAGAAAAGAAAAACCCATTGGCAAGAAACAAAACCCCTTGGCGAGAAAAGAAAAACCCCTTGGCGAGAAAAGAAAAACCCCTTGGCAAGAAAGAAAACCCCCTTAGCGAGAAAAGAAAAACCCCTTGGCGAGAAAAGAAAAACCCCTTGGCAAGAAAAAAACCCCTTGGCGAGAAAAGAAAAATCCCTTGGCAAGAAAAAACCCCTTGGCAAGAAAAGAAAAACCCCTTGGCGAGAAAAGAAAAGAAAAACCCCTTGGCAAGAAAAGAAAAACCCCTTGGCGAGAAAAGAAAAGAAAAACCCCTTGGCAAGAAAAGAAAAACCCCTTGGCAAGAAAAGAAAAACCCCTTGGCGAGAAAAGAAAAGAAAAACCCCTTGGCAAGAAAAGAAAAACCACTTGGCGAGAAAAGAAAAACCCCTTGGCAAGAAAAGAAAAACGCCGGAGTTTAAATGGGAGAAGTTTGAGCTTCATGAAACTATTGCTTTTAGTTTTCTGCTGTATTGTATAGGGTTTGTACTGTAGTAATATGATAGAAGTCTTGACATGGTCCTCTTGTGGCCCCTCGCACGCTCTGTGATATTAGAATTGTTGCGTAGTACTGTTACGTATTGTTTTGTAACGCACTGCATTCAAAACTGCAAAAATCTGAGAGCGACAGGGCTCAAAGGGTGGGATTATACCCTGGATGATCTTGATTAAAACATTGTTTATTCAACAAACACACATCATAAGCAGACAACAATACGGCAGGGGAAAGGCATTAAGCTACAGTTTATCTTAAGCCCCACCCCACGGTAAATGTACACTGTTGCCTATATAGACAAAGTAATTTTCACATTTACATATACATATAGTCACGTTTTCAAACATACAACTACACGAAAAAAGGAAGAAAAACATACAGTGATACGAAATTTAAGACCCCCCCCCAAAAAAAAAAAAAAAAAAATTGTGACGAAAAATACACCAACACGCCAGGAAGCAATTGCTTAGCCCAAGGGGAAAAACTTTCTTCGTTACGGCAACCCAACAACACACGAGAGGGAGCACTCCATCACAGACATAATCTGTTAACATTCACTTTTGTTTCTATTCTAACAAAAATGGTTGGATTTATCAATAAATCCATGCACTGTTCTAATAATGTTAATGTCATCATTTAAGTTCAACTGTCTGTCGAAATATGATAAAGTATACAAGTTCTTTTGATCCAGTTTCAGAGTATCAATTCTTTGAAGGCACACACTTGAAAAATGTGGACCGTTAAAAAAGAAGAAATATTCAGCTGTTTCTATGGGATGACCACAAGCACAAGAAGGATGGTTCGATATTCGATGATCTTCACGGAGGCAAATGTCAGTGCTGCTGCTGCTACTGCTGCTACTACTACTACTACTACTACTACCACCAACACGGCAGGCGTCTGTCTCTTGTGTTTATCTGGCTGGTGAAGGGACAAACAAATCATAGCCTAGAGAGAACGTGCCGTAGACTTTATCCTTCAGCTCGATCTACACTGCATGATCAATGTCGCATCGCCACAGACATCCTCACTTTCACCCAGCACAGAAAGAAGGTGTCACGGTCTCTGGTTCTGCGGGTCTGTGAGCCTTGCTCTCAGGCTGACTTCAC
>CM054137.1:35179351-35224351 GCA_028751875.1 Rapana venosa | reverse complement strand
CCTTGGAGTTTGTAACGTGACCATACTCAGGGAGGTTTCTCATGTAAACTGATGTAATTTGATTTTTGTTTTCATTTCACGCACTTATCAACGTAAATTGATTTAAAAAAAATTAGACACACTATTTTACGTACAGTGAACGATTGATATTTAGATTGATTACTCCTAAATTGTGTCTTTGAAAACCTTAAAATGGTGTGTGTGTGTGCGTTTGTTTAAAAATCGTTTTACGTACGAAAATATGAAATCACAAGCAGATACTAACTCTTTCTTCTGCTATTAAATACACACACAACCTTGGTTTAAATAACAACGGTCGAAATGGAAAAATCCAACGAATTTTCAAGAAAACGAATGCCTAAAAGAAGCTTTCCACCCTACAAATCCTCCCCCCCACCCAACCCCCGGAAAAAAGACCACACCACATTGTGGTTAGCGGAAACACACACATACACACACACGCACGCATGCACACACCCACATACACACACACGCACACACACACACACACACACACACACACGCACACGCGCGCGGAGAGCGGACAGCACCTCCTACAATAACGCAGTTTGTATGGAAACGACAGGGACAAAAAGCAGGACCGCACCTCCCTTCCCGTCTGCCACCCCTGACACCTCCACTACATCACCAACCCCGCAGTGATAAAGATACTCTTGGACATAGATACAAAAATATTGTCCTGTACCCATTGAAACCAACTCGGGAGGACAGACACCCTCCCCTAGACAAAAAAAGCCCCACAGGAATCGATCATTTTGTCCAACAGCCCATTTCCTCCTCACTCTTTTCAAAGGTTACTTCTGTGTTGGCTACGTTTTGTATCTACTATGTATTCTGTCTTTGTTCACACTTACCATTGATAAGGTGTGTGAGCGAGAAGGTTAGAGGTGTGTGTGTGTGTGTGTGTGTGTGTGTGTGTGTGTGTGTAAATGTCAAGTTTTAAGTCAAACCTTTCTTTCCAGGTGTGTGTGTGTGTGTGTGTGTGTGTGTGTGTGTGTGTGTGTGTGTGTGTGTGCACGCGCGCGCGCGCGCGCCTGTGCCAGGCGTGTGTAATTATTTTTCCCTACAAATTTTCGGAAGCATATTTACACTACACAGATGCACTCAAACCATGAAACGCTTGCATTAAGTTACGGTGTAGGCATGCACCGAGAAATGAAGATACGGATTCAAAGCTACTATTCCACGTGGATCTATGAACTACAGTGTAACCCTGTGTGCCTGTTACTATTCTGCTCTGTTTTCAATGGGTTATATATATAAAATATATACTGACTTGACTTTAACTTGGTTCTTTGTGCATTCGAAAGCTTGAGCACGCATACACACACTATGCACGCGTGCACGTACGTACACACACACACATACACACGCACGAACAAAGGTAAAACAATAATCCTGTGAAAAAACATACATCCCTGGCGAGACGGAACTAGATAACCCAGCGCACAATCAAATCACAATCAACCCCCACAACCCACCACCACCCCTCATTTCATCTCTCAAATTTGTTCCCGATTGAAAAAAACCCAACAACTTTTAAAAAAAAAGAGAGACAAATTTCATCTATGTCCGACGTGAATGTGTGACCATTAGTTAATTGAATGTCGAGCGAGGACTCTGGCCCAGTGTTGTGTTGTGTTTTGTCTTGTCTTGTTTCCTTTCCTCTTCTCACGACTTGTGTGTCAGGCGCTGTGGTCTGGGCTGGTGTGATGTTACGTCCCTTTATTGATTCGTTTTATCTACTCTGAACTGATCGGAATCTAACGCTCATAGTAAGGACTGGTGTGACATCTGAACATTTTCTCTGTGTGTGTGTGTGTGTGTGTGTGTGGGTGTGTGTGTGTGTGAGAGAGAGAGAGAGAGAGAGAGAGAGAGAGAGAGAGAGAGAGAGAGAGAGAGTTTTGCAGTGTATTGTATTTTTTTCTTTTTGGGTCAATTTTATTGTTATGGGTTGTCGTAATAATGTTGTAGTTAAAATATTATTGAAGTTATTTTTTTGCTTCTAGATAGATGGATTAATGGGAAAAAAAAGCAAATGCATTACTTATTTAAAGTACAATCTGGAAATAGACACACATTGTCTCTCTCTCTCTGTTACACACACACAACCACCCCTCCCGCACCACACACACAAACACACCACCACCACCCCCACCACCACACCACCACCACCACCACCACCAACAACAACAACAACCAAAACATTCCAGCCCCTTACCTCCAAGGTGACGGTCTCGCGATTGTCGATGAGCCATCGTGCCACCACCACCACCACCACCACATACACCACCACCACCACCACACACACACACACACACACACACCACACCACACCACCACCACACCACACCACACCACCACCACACACACACACCACCACCACCCAACAACAAACCCACCAAAACCCCACATATCATACCCCAGCCCCTCACCTCCAAGGTGACAATCTTAGCCTCGCGGTTGTCGATGAGCCATCGCACACACCACCACCACCACCACCACCACCAATACCACCACACCACCACACACACACCACCACCACCACCACTACCACCACACACACCACACACACACACACCACCACCACCACCCCATATCATACCCCATCCCCTCACCTCCAAGGTGACAATCTTAGCCTCGCGGTTGTCGATGAGCCATCGTACCACCACACCACCACCACCACCACCAATACCACCACTCACACACCACCACCACACACACACCCACCACCATCACCACCAACGAACCCAACAACAAAACCCCACACATTATACCCCAGCCAGCCCTCACCTCCAAGGTGACAATCTTAGCCTCGCGGTTGTCGATGAGCCATCGTACACCACCACCACCACCACACACACACCACCACCACACACACACACCAACCACCACCACTACCACCACACACACCACCACACACACACCACCACCAAACCCACCAAAACCTCACACATTATACTCCAGCCCCTTACCTCCAAGGTGACGGTCTTAGCCTCGCGGTTGTCGATGAGCCATCGGGCCACCACCACCACCACCACCACCACACCACCACCACTACCACCACACACACCACCACACACACACCAAACCAAACCCACCAAAACCTCACACATTATACTCCAGCCCCTTACCTCCAAGGTGACGGTCTTAGCCTCGCGGTTGTCGATGAGCCATCGTACCACCACCACCACCACCACCACACCACCACCACACCACCACACACACACCACCACACACACACACAACCAAACCCACCAAAACCTCACACATTATACTCCAGCCCCTTACCTCCAAGGTGACGGTCTTAGCCTCGCGGTTGTCGATGAGCCATCGTACCACCACACCCACCACCACCACACACACCACACCTCCACCACCACACACACACCACCACCACACACCACCACCACCCAACAACAAACCCACCATCACCACCACCACATTATACCCCAGCCCCTTACCTCCAAGGTGACGGTCTTGGCCTCGCGGTTGTCGATGAGCCATCGGGCCAGGGTCCTGGGGGAGGTCTTGGCGGTGAGCACGATGCTGTTGCGGCTGTTGCCGCACCACGCCACGAACAGGTCCCTGGAGTAGCCGCTCTGCAGGTCCGGGGTGCTGGCCAGAACCACCTGTACACACACACACACACACATAAGTCCACATACACACACACACAGCACGCACGCACGCATACATACACACGCATGCACGCATGCACACACACACGCAGTACGCACGCACACACACACACACGCGCGCGCACACACCACAAACAATAAGTCTACATGACTCAAATGGCAATAAAATATTCTGAATCTGAATCTGAATCACACACACACGATGATGTATACGGTCGTTTGAATGGTCAGATTGGTTTTTTTGGGGGGGGGGTGGAGGTGGTGTGTGTGGGGGTGGGGTGGGGGTGGGTGGGAGGTATGGAGGTGCATGCATGCATGCATGCGTGTATGTATGTATGTATGTTTGATGTATGTATGTATGTATGTTTGATGTATGTATGTATGTTTGATGTATGTATGTATGTATGTATGTATGTTTGATGTATGTTTGATGTATGTATGTACTTATGTATGTATGTACGTATGTATGTATGTATGCATGCCGTCAGCGCATGGGGTTTATCACAGTTCTTGATTAAACCACTGACGCTGGGGGCAACAGCAAAGTGAGAGGCTGTATGACCAATGGCTTTTCCACTCATGGAATTCCACTTTACAGCTCTTAGTCTTTAGTGATCGACTATGACTCTCTGACTAGGAGGCTTGACTCGCACAGTCCTTATGTGCTGCAGCCCTGGGGGCTAGCTGGCCTTTGGAGAACATCTCCAACGCTGACTGTCCTTATGCCCACTTGGCCGAGAGAGTGGGGATGTGCTGTGGTCAAGGCATCTCCACTATAATCAAATTTCTGACCATTTTCCGAAACAGCAGCTGCCTCCTCTGCTGTTTTGGAGGTCATCGTCGTATTACGTATGTATGTATGTATGTATGTATGTATGTATGTATGTATGTATGTATGTATGTATGTATGTATGTATGTATGTATGTATGTATGTATGTATGTATGTATGTATGTATGTATGTATGTATGTATGTATGTATGTATGTATGTATGTATGTATGTACGTACGATTGTTGGTTACACACGATATCTGACAATGTCTATGTTTAGATGACTGGATGATGTTGGTGTATTTTGTTTTCTTGTTGGCGAGAGGCTGACGAGTTGTCGCCAGACTGGCAGTCTAGGCCTGCACAGAAGGCAATGTCCATACGCAGCCAGGCGTACACAGATATCAATATACATGCATACACAAACCACTCACAAGCCTGACGTGCGTGTGAGCGCGCCTGCGCTCGCGCACGCACACTAACACACACACACACACACATATTCTAGTATGCGCACACACATCCACTCTCTGCCAGGGTAAACACACACACACACACACACACACACACACACACACACACACACACACACACACCACACACACACACACACACACACACACACACACAGAGAAACTACCACCATCACCACAACACAACACAATACACACACTTTGAAAATGATCATGATTAAAATAAGAAAGAAACAAAGAAAAGTGACGGTACAAAAACAACCATGAGCGCCAAAACAAAGTGAATCAATGGCCACTACTTCCAATTTCTAAATAATGAGCAGGTCTTCCATGGGGACCGGCGGCGGGGCAGCAGCAATAACAACAGGTATGCACAGATCACAACACAGTAATGGACCGCGTACACTCTGCTTCACGTTCAACAACAAAGTTTAACACTCACTTCCACTACAGACAGAATAATTGTAATATCGCACAGACCCAAAGTAATACTCGCTTCCCTTGTATATTATATTCAATTTCCCTAGCATAATTATTAAAAAATGAATATTGTATCAAATTGCTGCAATAATTTCCCTGAATATCGTATCCAATTTCCTGTAAAATAATTTCCCTGAATATTGGATCCATACATATACACAGACTTCCACATACTACAGGCAAAAGAAAGAATATGCAGAACATTTTTTCAAAAAAGTTTTCCAACGACTTTTCGTAAGAAAATTCAAGGTCTTGATAATAAACTGCAATTTCATGGAACAGAATAGCCGGCCCCAGGCAAAGCGACTCATTCTCAAGACATAATGCAGAAAGAAAATTACAGGTCCATTCATCTCAAGGACGGCACAGGCAGAGAGACTGTGACAAGGTTCTCCACGAACAGAGTGAAAGAAATATGCCACAGTTTAAAAGTTGTCAATTGGGCCGAGCTCTTCCCCTGAAACTTTTTGAGTGCTGATACCACTGACCGCTTTGAAAGATACACACTTTTTGCTGGCTAGCTTTTTGTTCCGAAGGCACTGGCACGAAAGAAATCTTGTCAGTTAAATTAAACTGAGGATGCATAGGAAGAAAAGATGTTATACACAATGATGTGATGGGTCTTATTGCTTTCAACAAAATCGTTCAGTGTGTGTGTGTGTGTGTTGTGTGTGTGTTTATGTGTGCTTGTTTGTGTGTGTGTGTGTGTGTGTGTGTTGTGTTGTGTTGTGTTGTGTTGTGTTGTGTTGTGTTGTGTTGTGTGTGCGTGTGTGTGTGTGTATGAAGAAAGGCAAAGACTGCTTAGCTTCTATGACTTTTTTTGGTCCCTTTTCAAAGGAACGTTTTTGTGATACCCAATTTTCGTAAAAAATCGTTAGTTACGCAGTTTCAGGCATTATTTATGTTTCAGCCCCCCCCCCAAAAAAAAATCTTGTTTTATGCAGCTGGGCCTCAATACGCATTTCGATCTGATGGACTAATATCATGATCAACTGATGCATTTCTACTTTCGAAAAGAAAGAAAGAAAGAAAGAAAGAAAAGCCACATACATGGAAAAGACGTTGTGAGTTTATTAATCCCAAATTGTTTCGAATTTCGTTAGCTTAGAGCCCGTTAATTTTTGGTCTGTTTTCCCTGTCTCTCCTCGTCCTCCCTAAGGACGGTTTGTATCAACTGACAGCTGGCTATTTGTCCAGATGTTTTTGAGGCGATGTGAAAATATTGACACACATTGCCTTGTCACCCCGATGAGATTGGGGCCAGGCGATGGATGGAAAGAAGCGGAGGGTGTAGCAGACAACAACAAAAACCAACTTCAGGGACGTTCAGCAGGTTGTCGTACTTTTTTGTTTTCAAAGCAGGTTTTCTGATACAGGAAGCAGTTCCGCTGGCTACCGTTAGCGAGCAAATGCCACTATTTTTAACGTACCTCTTTAAAAACGTCCAAACTATGTCATTATTATATATATATATATATATATATATATATATATATATATATATATTTATATATATATATATATATATATACGCAAGGTGAACAACCAAGCTACAACAATGACACATTGTGTTTTCCTGTTCTCGATTTTTTTTTGGTGGTAGTTAAGACATGAAATTACAAAAGTGGGGCTGTGAAGTAGCAAGTGATGTCAACGATTTGTATTTGTACCCAGGTTTAACTATCGTTTATACCGTAATACAAGTGGAGGCTGAAGTGCGTAGGCTTCATTCAGCGACAGTGTCGTGCAGTGTATGCTGTACTTGCGCACTCTCCATACGATGACACGCTCTCTCGTCCAGCAACACATGTTGACTAAGCGCTGTTGAAAAGTCTGTAAGTGTCAACTTCTTTCGAAAGAAGTGCTTGCTGAATGCTGCAAAAAGTGTCAGATTTGAATTGTTTCAAAAGTAATGCTGGAGGAACGCAGTCAGTGTTGCAGGATTTCTCCCTTTTCTTTTCCCCAAAAATGTTCCATGAAGGGTGTGAAAACCTCAACTTTTAAACTGTTTCAAAAGCAGTGTCAAGTAAACGTTGTAAGAAATGCAAGAATTTTTCTTTCAAAACGTTCTGTGAATGCTGTGAAATTGCAAGGGCAAATCTACTTCACAGAAAGCACTAGGTTAACGTTGCCAATATTGTAACCATTACATGATTGTAACTTCAAAAAAAGTTCAGGCCAAACTTAAGCAGTGTCAAAACTGAGAGTCAAATATCAAATTGCTTTCAATAATAGGGTTGGAAGAAGGTTATGAAAGATCAAATATTAATTTTAAAAAGTACAACAGGGTAAACGATGTGACAAATGCAAATATAAAATTGATTGAAAAGAAGCAGAGTAAGGTGGACGCTGGAAAAATACAAGTATTACATTTTCCTAAATATAGTATTGGGAAAAATCTGTGCTGAGAAAATTGCAATTACTGAAATGTTCTGTAAAAGGGGTATAGGACAAACACTGCGGGAAAAAAAATTGCTGGTTCTTGCTTCCAAAAATAATCCTTGCCCCAAAGTTTTGAAAAATACAACGACCAGATGATTTTAAGCATAGTACTACGTGAACGCTGTGTTACCCCCCCCCCCCCCCCCCCCTTCCCCCCTGCAAAAATAAAATCATTCTTTGAAAAAAAGTTGGACAAGCGTCGTGGAAAATGGCATGTATCACAAAACTAGTAAGGCAGTGTAGGGAAAATGTTGTTGTCAAACCCCCCAGAATTGAATTGCTGGACATTACTACTGCCTGAACTTCCCCAGACACCCTACCTTCCAATGGCTGGACCTTCCCTAGCGCAGTCCGAGGCCGGCACACAAACTCCCCGCTGCTGACGGCTTGTCAGGGGAGATGTGTGGATACCAGCATAGAAAATGGAATAAAGTAACACGCAATAACGTGAAATGATGTTAACTGACAACAACAAAAAAACAAGGAGAAGGAAAACAGTGTGACGGAAAGAGGAGGTGGAGGGAAGGGAGAGTGAGGAGGTAGGAGAGAAGGGGGGGAGGAGAGATTTCAAGGGTTAGGGTTATAATAAAATGCAGATGGTTCCTCTTTGTCTTGATATCGCAGAGTCTACGCCTGTCTCGTGTCCTTTCAAACTGTCTATGAATCGGCGGAGAGTTACATTTTATTCAAAAGTGTCTATGAAATGGTTGATATATTTCATTCTGTTTCCACGCAATCTTTCTGTCGCCTGTATCAATAAAAGTGTCAAGTTTGTGGAAAACATCAAAACTTTTCTGTCTTCAAACTTGTTTCTATTAAAATGCATTTTACTGGAAGTTTTCAATACTTTCATGTCTACCATAATTTTACAAAATATAACCAAATATGTGCAAATCCAGTATATACGTACAGTTTATTACAAATTATCACACAACTGCCCCCCCCACCCCCCCGTCTTTTTCTTAGACAAACATACAGACTTATGCTTCAGCAGCGGCACATACTACACCTACACCGGAGAGACCTGAAACCACAGTCATGTACAAAGATGAGTACAAAGGCGCCGCACATATCTGCAGAAGCCCCAAAGGAAATGAGTAACTCCGTGTTCGAACTGTCAGAGGGACGGCAGTAAACTAACTGCAGCCCTCTTTGTCCATTCCTATGGCACGAAAAAAGTGATAAAGTCATCTTGGGTTACTTAGAAAGGGTCCCCAGTGAGGCCATTCACACCCTGTCCTAAATGAATAAAAACGAGGTCACGCCACTGAATTAGCCAATCAGATTGACAGTATCTGTTTTCCGCGATGGATGCATGCTGGCTAGCAGAACTGAAATCAAAGAAGAATTAGCAAGGGAAAAACGACGACCAAACTGAGGTCAAGCAGCTTGAATGACCACCCCAGGGGATGAGAGATGGTATATGTTCATGATAAGCGCATGCAGTCTGGCCTATGAGAAATATCCCATTAGTATCTGATTTGCATACGTGGAAATACTTTGATCAAGTACTAGTATCTGATTAGCATACAAGGAAATACGTCCTTGATAAAGTCTGAAGTTACTTTCGCATCTTTACTTCTGCCAAGGTTTGATCACGAACTGCGATTCTCGCCATGCAAAAAGATTACAGCTTCTTTATGTAGGTCGTTCAATTCCCTGCATGGGGTCATCTAACCTGCTGACCCGAAAAGCCACAGCTGGTGACAGGATGGATGTCCAAGAAGCGGTGTCAAAGACAGAACTAGCAGTCTGCAAATGTGCATCAGTTCTTTGAGTTCCTGCAAACTATCAGCCTGTCAACCAAGCTCCAATCCAAATCAGCCAAGTTGATGCACTCAAAGGTTCAGAGTTTTTGGACAACTGCGAAGTATACTCCCCGAGGCAGGGTTAATTAACTTCTGGCTCGTATCACTGTTGAACTGAGTATATTTGTTGGCTCCCCTTTTACCACTAACTTTTAAAAGCTGTTGATTTCACCTTCACCTATCCCGTAGTCCTAAAGACCGTGGGGGCACCTATGCAGATTTTGCAACCAGCTCAACCAGTGTTGATTTACTACAGCTGAAATAACCATGTTCATGTGTTTAAAGATTTCAGCAACATTAAGCCATATAGATATCTAGACTACAAAAGTTCGACACACCATGACTGCACTTTCCATAATTATTCTTATAGGATACACACACACTCTCTCCCAGCCTCCTAAGGAGTCTTTAAGGCGTTGTCATGACATTCTCGGCGTGACTTGGCCAAATTGAGCATAGTTGATTCCATCCCTCTCCAGGTCGCAAAGTACTATTGAAATACAAATACAAAATATATGTCCAGGAGTCCATATGAGAAACCATTTTCATTCTAGACTGAGAAAACTCAACAGCAATATACAAGCACGTCACTTTTTTCCATTTGAAGACGTGGAGAGCGATAACAGTTCTTGAACCACAACTACGCCATTCTGGCGCCCAACCCCACAGCAGTTAAAAACAGAACTAAAAACGAGGCCATTTCTCTAGGTTAGTTGGTTAAGTATCTGTTCTCCACACTGAACATTAGGTATACAGGAAAATAGAAATAAAAGAGTTGCTATAAAGCCAAGTACTTCTGCAGTCCTAAGTAGGGCAAGTTTTCCAAGTCGTCATCTCTTTAGTACTCGGACTCTGATGACCAAATGTCGGTCGATTACAGCAGCAGCAGCAGCAGCAGCAGCAGCAGCAGCAGCAGCAGCAGCAGCAGCAGCAGCAGCAGCAGCAGCAGCAGCAGCAGCAGCAGCAAGAAGAAGAAGATGATGATGATGATGATGATGAAGGAGAACACCACACACACATACACACACACAACATTCATAACTTTTTTGGTGGTGGGTGGTAAGGGCGATCCTCATAACTTTGGGGGGTTTGATGGAGAGAGAGAGAGAGAGAGAGAGAGAGAGAGAGAGAGAGAGAGAGAGAGAGAGAGAGAGAGAGAGAGAGACAGACAGAGAGACAGACAGACAGACA
Source organism: Rapana venosa (assembly GCA_028751875.1). NCBI lineage: Eukaryota > Metazoa > Mollusca > Gastropoda > Neogastropoda > Muricidae > Rapana > Rapana venosa. Next base: position 35,213,524 of record CM054137.1, on the reverse strand, counting down.
GAGACAGAGAAGGAGGTGGGGGCCAGGAGACACGACACTAATAAGCACACACGGGGATAGAAAGCTAAAAGAAAAGATAAACAGATCCCAACATCACGTTTACACTTTTCTGGCAGGTCGACCATGATCCCTTTAACCGTTGCTGATCAAACTTTCACTTCCTGACCCGACAGTCCGCAGACCTCCTTTCCCAGTACAATCCAGTCCAGCTGATGTCCCTGGACACTGAGACTGGGCTCGAACTCTCCCGCCAAAGCGCCCCATGGCTGGCTCCAAATCGTGTGGAACGGTGGTCTAGAGGTAATACACCCGTATAGAAAGCGTGTAGTCGCAGAGGCAGTCCTTGTTTGAATCCAAGCTTTTCCCCCCACATCACTATAGACCGTGTGTGTGTGGGTCTGGGTGCTAATCTTTCGGATGAGAGGATAAACCAAGACCCCGTGTACCTCCCACATTCAGCGTACACAAAGGAACCCACAACAAGAAGAGTTGTCAAGGGCAGAGCAGACTTACTTGACAGAAGAAAACAAAGTAAGAAGAAAAAAAAGCCACAGCAGAACCAAACCTAAAACCAACCACTGAGAAAAAAACCCAACATGCTCTGCCTCTGACAGGATTCAAACCCCCGATCTTTCAAACAGGGCACCAACGCACTGAACACAGTGCCACGGCAGCTGGTTAGACCAACGATGTTATCTTATGACTAGGGAAGGCCACGGGCTAATGATCAGCTCTTATACTGCTTTTGAGAAGTTTACTTCAATAGCTGTCTTAAAGTAGATCCTAAATACTCGAAACAAAACGAAGTAAAAGCCCAGAAAGGAAAATAACCTCATCTTCGCACAGTAAAACTGACGAAGTGATCCGACTGTGGCACACTTTTTGCCAACCTGCCTGCCAGTATGGAGAGCAGCAGCACCCCCCCATCTTAGTTACTGGACATGGCACCCTCTAATGAGGGCATTCACATGCTGATCTGTGAGCTAACTTACAGTGAAAACGAGGACCAGCCACTCCATTAGCCAAGCACAGCGGCAGTATCTCCTCTCTCCCCTGAGCACACCACCCAGGCAGGAGGAGGAGGAGGAGGAGGAGAACGCCGCCTACTGCATTGGCTCAGGGGCCAAGTGGCTCTGCTGCAAATCTTCCCAGCGCTTCTTGAGGCAGAATCTATCCATTCTTGCTTGAGTATTTACAACTTGCAACCTGCACTCTTCCACAAAATTGTCTCCCCTTTTTTTCCTGAACCCTTCCCCCCTACTCCCATTCTTGGCGTCCTAGATTCTGAGTGACATACAGACCTCTTTACTTCTTTTTTTAATTTAAAAAAAAAGAGAAAAGCATCACTTCACGCTGCACTTTAAAATTTTATAACGATGACACTTTAAACAGGACTTAAGTTCGATTTTCCCAGAAAGACAAGTACCCTGCATCTGCCAAAAATAAAGGAATTTTTGTCTTTTATGACGGCACTAAATGAGTCCTCTGTCAACGCCACACATGCACATTGTCAAAAGACACAAATTAATGTACTTCAATATGTTTGAATCAGTTAAACCATCTTAATAATATGCATCCATTATGAATATTGTTGAACAAAAACATCTAACTGAAAAGTTAAGAAACATACATACACATAACATAATCTTTAATTCGCTTTTTGTAGCCTAGGATGTGGTAAATGATGGATTTGTGATGCAACGCTTTTTTGGTGTTTTGCTGTTGGTCATATTTTATAGAAAGCTAAGCCAGCATGAATGGTTTGCCACCTGAACTAACGCATTGCTGTGATCAAAGTTGCGTTGGTCCAAAGTGGGGGCTTTAGAACATCAACAAGCCACATGGATGATAAAAATGAACATGATTAGTGATGTATGCATTCTTTGTTTAGGAAAACAAAATAAAACTCTGGATATTGAAAAATGTTTTTTTTTTAAAAATCCATGGTCTTTGTGAATTTGTTGTGTTTGAAAAGTTTTGGTCTGCATGATCCGGTTGACTCATTTATGTATGTACTTTGCATTGGGCTGTCTGCAGGGGTGTTGCGTGTGGTGGTGGTGGTGGTGGTGGTGGTGTGTGTGTGTGTGTGTGTGTTTGTTTGTGGGCGTGCCCCAGGCACATAAGCAAACACATCATCTCTGATCAACAAGTTTGCACATCACGGCATCAGGAAGATGATTGTTGCCGCGTTCTCTGAAGTGTACCAATACGAACGTTCACAGCACACACGCCAACATTTACCTTCTTTCCTACCTACATTTCTCACTCTTTGCTGAGCAGTTATCTTACTGGCTACAGCATTTCTTGTTTTCCTATGGCGGTAGCCCAAAACTATTCAGATGGCAAATAATTGTTTGGTCAACAGCCGCGGACTGTACTTTTCCACTGTCTAACAAAAATTATTGAAAAAATTCAGCTCTGTCTCCTAAATCCACTTTACTAATCCAAAAAAATGTTGAAATTATAGAAACAACGTAGGATACGAAACCTTTTGATGTACTCTTGTAATTGCCCCACATTATGTAGATATTGATATTGTTATTTTTCATAAGGATTTAATGGCAATGTCAATGTTTAGTTCCAATTTCCCATATAATATTTGTTAATATTTGTTTATAATTTCATGGTCTATTAGAATCAAAGAGCAATGTTTGATTTTACTGTTACACCCCCCCCCCCCTCCCTTAAAAAAAAGGAAAAAAAGAAAAAAAGTTTTACGCGCGCGCACCACACACACACACACGCGCGCGCACGCACGCACGCACGCACGTCGTCCTCCACAGATGATCGAAGCAGCAAGTACTCGTAAACAGTGTCACCACTAACATGATTATGTTAACAGTGTCAGGACCAATATGTCTTGAACTGACAAGGTAGCCTCTATTCTGATTTGTTCTTACTTGATTTCTCTTATGAACCCTTGTGGAGCTGAAATGTTATTAGCTGGTGTGGTCACCTCCCCACTACGATTCGTTGGTCAGAACAACTTTGTTTTGTTTTGGTCAGAACAATTTTGATCAACAGCAAAAAAACAATGACTCTTTCAGAATCAAAGCGAATCCTTCTGATTCCATTTTACAGGCTAGTATTTAAGATATGATTTTTAGCTTAGGAGTGGTGACAATACCAACGATGGTCTCAATCCACACTGGCAAAGTTTTAATCCACTTCCACACATTTAAATCTTATCGGAAGTTAAGTGTTTTTTTGTGGTTTCTTGCCAGTTGTAAAAGTAGCTATCATACAAAACATATTTTTTTTACATTTCAATACAATTTTCCTTTGTTCGTTTCACACACAAAAAAGATGTGCACACCTTACACTTTCTCTAGGATCATCATTCATAGCAGACTGTGAAAATCTACATTAGCCACTTAGGTTACATTTTTCTGCATATATAATTGCTGAATCAAGATACAGCAATAAACAAAATAATATCTTTCTATTTTGACATGGTTGATAGTATGGACATATCTCAGCTGGTAGAGTGCAGGGCAGGAATGGTACCGAGCATGCAAGGTTACTGGGTAACGTACGACACACACAACGAGGCCGGCCATACACCCTGACCTGAATAGGAATGAGACGTAAACATCCAAATGAGGCCACGCTACTCCATCAACCAATCAGATTTGACAGCATCTGTTCCCCATACAGAACGCATGCGTTCGCTGGCTGGAGAAGGAAAATGGTTAATAGAAAATGAGGGCAGAAATACAAAAATGGCTAAGGGAAAGAAGGACAAGAGGCTGAATAGTCCTTTGCAGCTGTCGCTGATGTCCCTGAGGAATCCTGGTTTACGTTCACAGCTGGAGAGAGAAAAAATCACCGTCACTTTCCGGCTTTCTCTGCACTCTGGTCCTACAGGGACAGCAGGTAATCTACTTCTTTACTTTTTATGGTGCTGTTATGCCGTTTTCACCTATAAGGGAGAACTAAAACCTGAAGCGCTCGCATGTGCGGGTCTGTGTGCGCGCGTAGTTGTGTATGTGATTTTGTGTATGTGTGCGCGTGCACGAATGCCAAAGAGAGGGAGAGAGAGAGAGAGAGAGAGAGAGAGAGAGAGAGAGAGAGAGAGAGAGAGAGAGAGAGAGAGAGAGAGAGAGAGAGAGAGAGAGAGAGAGAGGATGCAAGTTCTAAGCACGCCAGAATTAAAAAAAAATACAAAGCAAATTCAAAAGCATGTTAGCAATCTCCGAAAGCGATATAATGTAGCTTTCTCACTCCCACGAATCCTGCTACCAACAAATCACCTTCTTGGTCATAACCATTACTATCAAACAAATACAACAAAAGGCTTTTAACCCTCTGAGTGCCAGAGAAAAATGTAAAGGAAGCGCGTTCCCAAAGCCGAGCAATTCTGAGGAATTGTTGTCCAGAATAATTATCACACAGACGCAGACACACCCCTAGTGCAAAAGCTGTAAGAGACACAGCAAAGCGAATAATGGTGGCACTCGAGAAGCGCTGTATATAGGCATCAGCTGACGGCCTGTGTGCCTGGTTATATGGGAGCTCTTTCAAGGTTCCAGACAGCCCAAAACAGGTGAAGCACAGCGCTCTTCCTCTGGTGAAGAAATATGTTCTAGTACAGTATTGAAAGCCTCCTTTATAATACATAACACCAGATCACGACATGGCGTATGCAACCCGAATTCTTGACATCAATGATGAAACCTACTTTGCTATAGATTCTATCAGTACCAAAAGACCAAAGGGCAGTTGCTTGTGGGTGCACTACATGGCCCTTAATGAAGACTGCAGACAAGAAGATGAAATGGGCGCTATTTCTGGGTCACTGGCTCTGGCTGTCTGTCTGTCTCTCTCTCTATATATATATAGATATACAGTGCTTTTCACGAGGTTAATAGATTAAATACAGAGACTTTTTAAAAAAATCCAGCCCTAAAAGTGAAAGGTAAAATTAAAAAAAAAAAAGTGTGTGTGTGTGTGTGTGTGTAAGAGAGAGAGAGAGAGAGAGAGAGAGAGAGGAGAGAGAGAGAGAGAGAGAGAGAGAGAGAGAGAGAGAGAGAGAGAGAGACAGACAGACAGACAGACAGACAGACAGAGACACTGTGATCCAATGGCGACTTACAGCAGACTTAGCTGCTCCTCAGCTACCATAGCACGCCTCTCCATCCATCTCATCCCACTTCACACGCCAATGATCGATCCTCAAGTGTAAGGCATGTGCTGCTATACCCCTCCCTGCTTCCCCAACATGTTTACAGATTTATCACCGCCTCTCTTACCCAGTTTTATCTATGTGGAAAATTGTATACCCTAAAAGGTCTGTGGTAGGTTTTGAATACCGGTTCTTAACTAACATTCCCAATTTCTTATGCAGTAGGCGATGATTTGAATTATCGTTTTTGTGCGGTTTTTATAAATCTGATGAAGTGGATGGGACATGCAGCTTCTTGAAAGAGTCAAAGGGATAGAAGTGGAAAGAAGATGGGGAAAAAGGTGTAAGGTTATCCTGTTCTCGTGCGTGCGCGTGCGTGCGTGCGTGCGTGTGTGCGTGTGCGCGCACGTGTGAGCATGGGTGCACGATACGTAGTGAATGTACAATAACGCGACAAAGGAATTGATTTTGATTGTGTAGGATGTTCAGTGAATATAGAAGAAAAATACAATGGCCCGAATGGAAAGCTTTGCACAGATGCGTAATTTCACCTTTTGTAGATTGCTTGCTACAAAGGAAAAATCGCGCCTGTTTTAAACCAAAAAAAAGCCAGTTTACAATTAAGAGCTTAAAGCAGTTAAAAATATTGACAAAATGGTATATAGCAGAGTGTGTTGTAGCCATTTTTATAAATCAGTCTGCTCAGTCACTTCAGTTTTCATACTGGTGGAAGTAGAACCCAATTTGAAAAAAAAGTTTGGAATCTGTTTACTTTGTTCAAAAAAGCACTTCATAATCTGATAATGTTCCAGACTGAAAATGGTTAAAGATAACAGTATGAGAGGCAGCACCAGACTATCTGGATATCACTGGCACTGGCGGGAGTCTGGAATGTTTGGAGTCTTTTCCAGATTTAAAACTTAAAAAAAAAATCTTGACAATCAGGAATTTATCCCATTCATGGGACAACTGTAGGAAAAGCAACTCTTTTCTTGAGTAAAAATGACTCACTTTCACCCACCCCCCAACCCCCCAAAAAACCCCACCCCAACTCAAAACCTCCAACAATCAAACAAACAAAAAACCCCTAAAACAAAACCAATTCAAAGAAATAAATAAAAAAGAAATAAAGAAAGCAATGTCCACCTTTCGACAACACTAAGACCCCGTACCTTTCTCTGTGGCTGTGACCAGTCAAGTTAGGGAACGAAGCTCCTGATTGGACATCATTTGAATGCATGGGCCAATCCACTTCTTGATACTACCGGCGCCTTTGATGGGAATACTAAGGAAGGGTGATTGGAGAGAAAGCGGCGAGACGCAAGGACCATCTGGTATACAAGAGGGTAAGCTTTTTTCTTCTTCTTTTATTCCCCTCTGTCTTTTAAGTCTGGGCCAAGCTAGGCTGGTTCGGACTGCAAAGGTTCAGGAGTTTTCTTGGGTACTTTTCAGTCCTCCGTTGGTCAGAGGTCTTCAGGGCGTGTGATGAATGCTAAGTCGGGACGTTTTGTGTTGGGTGAATGTGGCAGAGGATTCATCTGATTGGAATTGTGTCTGAGCCCCTTTGTTAGTTGTGTCTCATTAAAAAAAAATGAAGTCCTCTCTTCTTCCCACCTCAATTACAGCAGCAAACAAAAACGTGAGAAGAAAATGCTATTCATCAAAGCTCTGAACGAAGTTGTTCATAATGCTTCTATGATTAAATAACTAACTAACGAGCAGAAAAATACGTATCACCAAAACCTGAACCGAGATGGCAAGAAGCAATATAATATGCCACGTTCATGTAGAATATGTCTTGCTCCTTGTCTATCAAGGCTTAGAGTTTCATATGTCCTCCCTCCCTTTCTTTCTCTCTAGCACAACACACACACACACACACACACACACACACACACACACACACGCACGCGCACACACACACACGCACGCACATACACACACGCACGCACATACACGCACGCACACACACACACAACACACACACACACTACTTAAAAGCACGTAATGTTACAGCCTTCACAACCTTCAGAATTACTGAGACTTGAAGGATGTGGATCACCAGTTAAGTGGTCTGGCCAACAGTCTGTTGTCCACGCTGTCTGCCCAGGGATTAAATACCCCCCCCCTCCCCATTCCCCGTTAAAAAAAAACACCAACTCCTCTCTCTGTGCACAGTTTTGCTTCCCAACCAGTACTTTTTCTACATTATGATTTAACATGAATTTCATGATTTTGTTATAAATATACTCCCCACCCTAGTCCAAATCCTTAGAACTGCTGACGACAACACAGTTTCAATAACTGGTATCTAGCTAATATCCTGGTAATATTTCTACCCCAGTAACTCTCGAGTTTGCTCTTAAAACTTCAAAAGACCATTGATTATAATTACTACACATTTTAGCAAAATCTTATTGTAGTTGATCACTAAAATGTGTGCAAAAGGTATCTGTACATTTTTAAAAGACTAAAAAGGAGAGAAAAAATAAGAAACAAAAAATACATGTCCTACACATTCAATACGAGGAAAATACAACAACCAAACGAAAACGAGGTGTCACAAGAGAGGGGAGGGGAACAAGTGGAGCAGGAAACGGATAAATTCAGGGGTCAGAAGAAATTTTTTAGCACTGACATCCCATAAAGTGGTTTTTAGTTACAGGGTCATTAGAGACCCTGACAAAGCTAGGGCTTAAACCGTTGAAAGCTTCTCTCCAAAAAACCAACACTCCAGATGACAAATCGATCAGTTAAACCAACAACCACTCTAGTCATGGCTTCCCGACAGGGCGGCTAATAAAATATCCATGACAGAGAAAGCCTGTTCAACAAGGCATCATTCACGTTGACAAGATGACCAGGAAATCACCCCGCAAATAGGAAATTACACAATTATTACCCAGAGAGAGAGAGAGAGAGAAGAGAGAGAGAAGAGAACGTAACAAGAGAATAGATGACAAGAGACAAGAGAACGAGAGAGTACAAGAGAGAGGAGCGAGAGAGAGGGAGAGAGAGACGAGAGAGAGGGAGAGAGAGAGAGAGAGAGAGAGGGAGAGAGAGAGAGAGAGGGAGAGAGAGAGGGAGAGAGTGAAGAGAGAGAAGAGAGAGAGGAGAGAGAGTAGAGAGAGAGAGAGAGAGAGGAGAGAGAAAGAAGAAGAAGAGAGAAGAAGAAGAATGTGCGGATGGACGAGGGAATCAGAGGATTTAGAAAAATGAAAGGTAGAGAGGAGAGAGAGAGAGAGAGAGAGAGAGAGAGAGAGAGAGAGAAGAGAGAGAGATGAGAGAAAAGATGAGAGAGAGAGAGAGAGAGAGAGAGAGAGAGAGAGAGTAGAGAGAGAGAGAGAGAGAGAGAGAGAGAGAGGTAGAGAGAAGAAGAAGAAGAGATGAAGAAGAAGAAGAAGAATGCGGAGTGGACGGGGAATCAAGGATTTAAAAAACGAAAGGTGGAGAGAGAGAAGAGAGAGGAGAGAGAGAGAGTAGAGAGAGAGGAGAGAGAGAGAGAGAGAGAGAGAGAGAGAGGAGAGAGAGAGAGAGAGAGAGAGAGAGAGAGAGGAAAGAAGAGAAGAAGAAGAAGAATGTGCGAAGTGGACGGGGAATCAAGGATTTAAAAGACGAAAGGTGTAGGCGCTCAAAACACGACAAAAATCAAGTCATGAGTTCAAACAATCTGGTCAATCTGCGAGCAATGTGTTCCTATGTCGCAGCAACATTTTGTTAAACAAAAAAATTGACATATATATTTGGAAAAAAGAAAGTTCCCGAACTCTATTTGTTGAAGTATATTCAAGACATTAATGCCTTAGCAAATCCTGGTGAAAGGGTTAGAAGGTGAGAGAGAGTCAAGAAATGGAAGTGGTTGGACGTGGTGGTAAGGGGCTCAACACACGCTACCACTTTTACTTTCTGTAACCCGAACCATTGTGGTGGCAAAGTTGCCGTGTTGTAGAAGCAAGCTGTAGGTCCACTGGGCTCTTTGGTTGTGGTGACTATATTAATGTCCCAGTGGAGATTTCCGAGTTAGTGACTGGCTGACTAGGCTCACTTCTTATTCTTACAGCTTTGTTTCGTTTCTCGTGGTCTTTGTTCCACAATGGCGGAAGTGTCATTGCCCAACTGTGAAACATGCATACTTATCCAATTAGTTCGTGATTATATTGATTGAAAAATGGATCGGTGGTCTAGAGGTAACGCGCCTGTCTAGAAAGCGAAAAGTCCGGGTCTGAAGTGTGCGGCGGTTCGTACCCCGTTTGGACCGGAAATTTTTCCCCCATCCATTAGACCATGAGTGGTGGTCTGGGCGCTAGTCTTTCGGATGAGACGATAAACCGAGGTCCCGTGTGTTACACGTAATTATTTAGCGCACGTAAAAAAACCCCGGCAACAAGAGAGTTGTCCTGGCAAAATTTTAGAAAAAAGCCACTCTGATAGGGAAACAAATACAGCTGCAGAAAAAAAAAAAAAGGGTGAAAGGGTGGCGCAGCGCTAAGTGGCGACGCGTTCTCCCGCTCTCCCCGGGGAGAGCAGCCCGAATTTCACGGAGAGAAATCTGCCGTGACTTAAAGTGGTATGAAATAAAATCTGAGCGCTTTGATTTGTTGCTTTACAAGATTCAGCGCTATATAAATTCCATACATTATTATTATTATTATTATTATTATTTGAGCCAACAAAATGACAACAGTGCCAGCAGAAGTGAAGATGAATTTTGTCTTTCAATATCGTTGTAGCTAATTTGTGGTAGTGTGCGCTGAACACTTAAGACGACTGGTGATCTCTGGTACAAACTTTCTTGAGGGGTGGGGGTAGGGGTGTTGGTGGGGGCTGGCACCAGGGAGGAAAGGGGAGGGGGAGGGAGGGCTGGCATAGAGGAGGGGTGGAGGACAACGAACTCGTTTTTGTGGCGACAGTGGTTCTTGATTTGAGATGACGTTTGCACATGTACTCGATGTCATCCCAACCATCATCTTCGATATACTTCAGCATTCTTCCCAAAAGTTCTGACGTACGGTGGAAGCGCAGGAAGAGAGAGAGAGAGAGAGAGAGAGAGAGAGAGAGAGAGAGAGAGAGAAGAGAGAGAGAGAGGGGAGAGAGAGAGGGGAGGGGAGAGAGAGAGAAAAGAGAGAGAGAGAAGAGAGAGAGAGGAGAGAAGAGAGAGAGAGAGGAGAGAGAGAGAGAGAGAGAGAGAGGAGAGAGAGAGAGAGAGAGAGAGAGAGAGAGAGGAGAGAGAGAGAGAGAGAGGGGTTGTTAAACTTGTGAAAACGGGAATGTTACGATAAAAAGTATTTTAAAAAAGCAACCGTGGTATAGTTTTGCAGAGGTTCGCATGTCATGACCACAAATTGAGTTATACTGTAATAATTGCATTGCCCTCTACACTGCACTCCCTCACATCCACAGAAATGCCAGGTCTTTTGTTATAATCATATAAACCTCTAGAACTTCACGGCGACTGTCGTTTTAGTTTTCACATTTCGCCCTTTCTTTAGTGTCAAATACTATCGGGTACAGTTTGCGAAAATTGAATTTAGTAAAAATATATACAGTTCACAGTGAGCAACTTAACGGCTTGGGTACATTTTTTTTCTTGCTTGCGTGTTTTTTGTTTTGTTTTTTCATTTGGTTATATGGTTTCACGTGCCTTTCTATAGTTTGAGTTTGTAATATGATTTACTCGATTTCTATAGTTTGTCTTGAATTGTGTAGTGTTTTTTTAAAAATTTCTCTTAAAAGTCATGTTGGTTTTATTTAAGTTTATATGCTTTGTATTGCTTTCGAAAAAACTATGTAGGGCTTTAAACATTTGTTAAAACAGTTAAGATTAATTTTGTTCGATTTCTGTAGTTTTCCATAAAGTATGCAGGATTTTGTTTTAATATAATTTACCCAATTTTTAAAATAATTAGTTGTAATCATATAAACTGAAAATCAAAACTAAAAAACTTAGATAAGATTAAGCAACGTTTAAAACATTACATTCCCAATTTCATTATCAATCATTGGTTTGAGACCATGTATTAGCAAGCCTCTCCTGATCAGTACAGTGCTCACGCAAGATGGTCCAAAGAACGCTTCTCTGAGGAATACAAAACTACCTTCCTGTGGGACATCACAAAACAGGAGCTTCCAGCAATCTGCAGTTAAAGGCTTTCGCTAAATGCCACTGAATGTGAGATTTCCGACAAAGCACATCATCAGTGAGGATGATTACGGTGCAGTGATGATGCTCTGAGGCTCCACTGACTGAGTTTTGACTACATGACAGGAATGTTCTCTGTATTTACTTCCTTCCACGACATGTACCAGCATCAACAAAGCCCCAGAGATGCAGACATTCATTGTGTTGGTCAGATCATTTCAGCAACATTCTCATATTTGCGTGTAATGAGGAAGACCCCCAATTCTGTACAGTAGTGGACAAGTAAGCGTCAGGTTTTTCAAGACAGCACAGCGTTTAGACGAGCTGTGAGGCAGGAGGAAACAAGAGCCAAAAGATCCACTCTACTAAAGCGCTAATATCGTTTTTGCCCACTGTGTAAATCTCCAGCATTTTCTCAGCAAATCCCTGCTCTGATGTTGCAGCTTGGAACTTTCCCAATTCCTCATCATTCCACAAGTACAGAAGAGTTCTCTCTCACTTCTTTCCCCTTTATTATTATTTTTTTTATAATAATAATAATGTATGGAATTTATATAGCGATGAATCTTGTAAAGCAACAAATCAAAGCGCTCAATATTTAAGAATATCTTTCTTTCTTTCTTAACATTTTTTTTTATATATAAATTTCCAATATCAAGTTGGTACAAGTTGAATTTAGCTGTGCCACAACACATCAAATATGTTTAAAATGAAAAGTACTTTACGGATCCTCATTGCTCGCAACGAGAACACACTGAGATTGAATGAAGTGAAACATATATCATTTAAAAAAACAACACATTGTTTTCATCATGTCATATAGACATTTTCACGACTTGACGGAAGAATATTAGAACTGTTGATTTCAGCTTCGGAAGGGAATAATAAAGGAGTCCCATAACCTATAAGGTCGTAGGAGCGAGCGTCAGAGACTCATTTCTAGGGCCCGCATATGAGGGCGGCGCCCATCTCCTGCTCCCCGGGTGCTTTACTTCCTGACCTAAAGAGGGCAAGTACCATTTCAGCTGGTGGAACTGGAGAACTGTATGAAGCCAAGGCGCGCAAACGGTCACCCAACCAACTGGTAACCACGCTCGACGCTGCTTAACTTGGCTGGGGGAAAGCGAGTGCTCCGACCACTGAGCTATCCCGTCCCCAGGGAATGATGCCTTCACCAAAAAAACCAAATGAAGAATCTTTCTGAAATATTCCCAGAAAGGTGCTAACATGTTCGTGCATCCCCGGCACATCTACGTGTATACGCTAAATCTCAATCATCGTTCAGCTCTCTGGAGACTGGAGGAAGGCCTATGTGAGGGGTGGCGGTTAACGTTTGACTAACATCATTCTGCCCGCAGTTCGTGACCAGGGAGGTAAGCGTTGTGGCACTGCATCGTTCTGGGTCAGAGAAGAAGACGAAGCAGCAAAAAAGTGGACCAGAAAGGGCGTGTTCGGAATTCGAAAGGTGAGGTATGTCGGGATTCTGTAAGTAGGAATACACTGGTGTATTTTACACCCACTCCAGAGACATGTTGAGTGTACGCTGAATGTTTAAGCTGGGTGGTGGCTCCATGCATTATAGTTTTCCTGAATACAATTACGAAAGCCGTGGTGATCCAATAATATAACAGTGGAATCATCTATTACAAAAACAAACAAACAACCCAAACAAAGCCAACCCCCCCCCCCCCCACACACACACGCACGCACGTATCACGAGGTCCCGCTTCAGAGCAACCGCCTGCTTATTTTAACTACTTCAATCATGTTTCTGTTCCTTAAATTAAAGACGACAACGGCATGCATCATTACAGTATTACAAGTGGATTCATGGTAAATAAAACTGGTTGCAAATTTTTGTCACCGAAAACGGTTAATATGTCTATTTAGAAATCTTTAATCATTGCATCAACTTGCTTTATGCATTATGTTAGCCAAGCACGATAAAAGCACCAAGCGTGTTGTTGCTGCAATCATGTGTTGTGTTATGCAACTTTTGATACTTTCATTTCCTCGAGAATAGATATGTCTAAACAAAATGCTATGGTTAATTCTGTTGCACATTTCATCTACTTGAAGATCTAATGAATATTGACAATCTTTACAAAACTGCATACGCATGGGAACTGGATAAAAAAAAAGCACATGAACGCTTTTTCATTATCCTCGAAATAAAAAATAAATAAATAAAATAATTTGAAAAAACAAATGAAAAGCACCAAGTTAATATACCTGACCTCTAACGTATTTCTTTATCTGAGACTAAAGGTATCGCACTGATTTAATGAAAAGTACTCGATGATTCTGGGCTTTCCTTAATAAACCCAATGTTTTTAATCGGTGTGTTTGCTCCCTTTCGTCTATCTAACTCTGTTCACTCAGAAGCACTTGATGGTTTCATTCACTGGCAATCAACGACAGTGGTACACTAAAAGAGATACTACGCACTCCATGATATAACATTCTCATCACTCTTTTTCAAACATACCATTAAAAACAGGGTCTGACAAGTCTCCATTAAGAAACACTTCACAAAAGTCAAACATCATCTTTAAAAACATTAAAAACAGGGCTTGACAAGTCTCTATTAAGAAGCACTTCACAAAAGTCAAACATCATCTTTCTGAGATAGGTCCGGCAAAACCTCGGGTCACTGTGAAGCTCTTTTGGCCACAGCTGGATAGCGCTGTCTGGCACGGTAGACAGGGATTCGCCAGAGAGTGCGATTTGATAGGGCTTGCTCTGTATGCTGGGTTTCTCATTGCAACGCTTCTTTTTCTCAACTTCACGTCTCAAGTGCTCTTCATCATTCCTGTCTCTTTCACCTTCTTTTCCCTTCCCGACTGATACCCCCCCTCCCCACCCCCACCCCCTAGACCCTTCACCTTCCCTCCTCTCGCTTACACCGAAATATCAAATCCTCTAGCAAACACAGTCTTCAAATTAAAAAAAAAAAATTAAACAATTTAAAAAAAAAATAAAGGACAGCTAATACAGATTAAACAAGAACATAAGATGGCTCACGAGTAACAGATCACTTGAAGTATCCTGTACTAGTTTGAATGAAATGCAGTAGGAATTTTCACATTATAAGTTTAGATTAAAATACTACCAGCCCGGATCTCTCTACAGGAGCGAGAGAGAGAGAGAGAGAGAGAGAGAGAGAGAGAGAGAGAGAGAGAGAGAGAGAGAGAGAGAGAGAGAGAGAGAGAGAGAAGAGAAGAGAGAGAGAGAGAGAGAGAGAGAGAGAGAGAGAGAACATTGCATGCTTGCCAGGTGTATTTACCCATACACCAAACGAGCTGATTGCCTGTTATGTAGAAAGCTTAGGTGGATCGGTGGTCTAGAGGTAACGCGCCTGTCTAGAAAGCGAAAAGTCCGGGTCTGAAGTGTGCGGCGGTTCGTACCCCGTTTGGACCGGAAATTTTTCCCCCATCCATTAGACCATGAGTGGTGGTCTGGGCGCTAGTCTTTCGGATGAGACGATAAACCGAGGTCCCGTGTGTTACACGTAATTATTTAGCGCACGTAAAAAAAACCCACGGCAACAAGAGAGTTGTCCCTGGCAAAATTCTTAGAAAAAAGCCACTCTGATAGGGAAACAAATACAGCTGCAGAAAAAAAAAAAAGGGTGAAAGGGTGGCGCAGCGCTAAGTGGCGACGCGTTCTCCCGCTCTCCCCGGGGAGAGCAGCCCGAATTTCACGGAGAGAAATCTGCCGTGACTTAAAGTGGTATGAAATAAAATCTGAGCGCTTTGATTTGTTGCTTTACAAGATTCAGCGCTATATAAATTCCATACATTATTATTATTATTATTATTAAAGCTTACAAGAGGAGAAAAAAAGCACAGTAGTAGCAGCAACAACAACAACAGCAATCACAACGAGGCCAAACAAGCTTTGAAAAAAGTCGAAAATAATGAACTCATGTCCAAAGTTATGTTCCACGACGCAATTATTTTAAAACCCAATATCCGATATGTAGCGTGTAAGATGTCTGTTTTGACCGTAAAAAGCTTTTAAAGAAAAACCAAGGAGAAAAAAAAAGCACACCAGTAGCATCAGCAACAACAACAACAACACCAAAACAAACAAACAAAATCTTCAGTAACAAACTCGTGTCCAAAGTTATGTTCCCAGATGCAATCATTTTAAAACCCAATATCCGATATGTGCAAAAAACCCGGTGTCAGAATGAGTAAAGCAACAAAAACACTGCCTCTCTCTGGCACACTGCTCAGACACCCGCTTGGGCAGCAGCGTTTCCTGAACGATGGTCGTTCTAATCAGCTGTGATTTCTGATAGAAGACTTCCAATTTCCTGACCATCACATTCTTCATCCTTTATTTGGCAGGGTCTGGTGATAAGGGAGCAAAATCTGCCGCAATCGCTTTGAGTCCTAGCCACTGGTGTCTCTAAACACTCACCTTCATACACTTTTACTTTCAATCATCCGAAGTAATCGCCACATTTGTTAACTTCACCTTTTAGGATTCTCCCTTCTTGATGCTCCATTGTAAATCACCTATGATGTGTGAATGCCGATCTGCGTTCTACGACAGACTGTGATACCAAGGATCAACTGATATCTTTAAAGCATTTGACTTTTTTTCCCTAAAACTCAAAAGTTGTCTCCTTGAAAGGAAAATAAGAAGTTCAAGATGGAAAACGGTAAGGCTGGTTTATAGGCTGTTGATGAAAGTGTATTCAAGTGGTTGTTATGAACACTAAATAAGCTTAGCTACATTTAAATAATAATATAAAAAACTACTGGTGCTCCGCAGGGTTTGGTGTTGGCTTTACTTCTATTATGTCTCTTAACGAAATGTAAAGCTTTCACATATAACACAAATGACGGGGGGAAAAGCCCTTTAAGGATGAGGAAAAGAATGCCAGGCACTATTTAAACCATTACCTGTTGAACAGCAAGCTATATTGTTGCCACAGTGATGTTATCAAAGTAAATTGTAGAATAGTGATGTCTTGTTAATAAAGAAAAAGTACAACATCATCACAAAACATCGATTTATTTACCACATTTCAGCTGTGGTGACATCGCATATGACAACTGCTTATTTGCACAGTTCATTCTTAGAAAGACTATACTAATAAAAAAAAAAAAAGTAATACCTATCTGGACTATCCCACAACTTCGAAGAGTGCAATTTTTCACAGCAAAGGAAAAAATTAAAGGTTATTTTATCACCAAATTGTCTACTAAATTTATGCCTTGATCGCCAAGCAAATTTTGTTTCTGATGCCTCTAAATTGCCAGCTATATCATGAGAATAATAATAATAATTCTAAAAACAAACAACTGATGTCTTAAATTCACAGTGGTAAAATGCAATAGAACAATACCAGTGTTCTACACATCTCTAAAATCTTACACAAAATCTTACTTCCAAGCCTTTTGCTGATATTGATAACAGCAGGTACTGATACATATCAGATAGTCTAAACTCATAGCTGTTTGCTGACCAGGATCTGTGTTCTTAGAAAAAAAACCTAATATATAATTGGTGTTGACTGAACAATTCAACTGAGCCTGAGGCAAAACAAGAGATCAGCATCACAGCACATTATTGTCCGCAGGTCTTGTCCGCTATTATTTTGTTATGAATGCTTTGCAAATACAATAATTCCAATTCTTTCTCCAGGATACAAGCATACAACAGACAGCCTTAATCTCCATACCGAGGCCAATGCAGTGATATTTACAATGTTTTTTTCCCTCAAATCACTGGGTACATATTACCACGTGTTTAATCTGCTTTGTATTTGGCAAACATGCGTTTTCTCCCACCCACGGTCAGTTCAATTAAAAAAATTATACATTAAGAGAAGAAAAATAAATATTACCTTTCATCGAGCTATCAGACCTTTTAAATCATTAATGCATACAGAGAGAGAGAGAGAGAGAGGGGGGGGAGGGGGAGGGGGGAGGGGAGAGAGAGAGGGGAGGGTGGAGGGGGGGAGAGAGAGAGAGAGAGAGAGAGAGAGAGAGAGAGAGAGAGAGAGAGAGAGGAGAGAGAGAGAGAGAGAGAGAGAGAGAGAGAGAGATCGCATCCGCTCGTGTTTCAAAGCCCGAATCAGTAAACATGCGAGTCTGCGTGCTGAAAAAAGGAAATGAGCAAATGGGTGCTAATGTTTGTCCCGTCAATGAGCTGTCGAGCTGTCTCCAGCGGCAGACGCCTTAATTCCCGGTGACTGGCAGTGTACAGAACAGTGATGTACATTAGGGAAGGAAGAGGCCAGCGACAGACAGTGTCAGTGTCGTCAATCACTCCCTCCATGTACTCACTGACTCCGGTTTTCCTCTCCCTTCTTTGACTCATTTCTGGATCTTCCACCCTTGCAGATACAATATCTTGACGTATCAGAGAGTGAAAAATAACTTTAACTAGTTGTAAAAAAAAAAGAGTACTGCTACTAGCTTTGAATTATAATCTCTCACCTTTCACCTCTCTTTCTATCCCTCTTTCACATACACACAACAAGAAAGCTCAGCACAAAGATAGGATATTTGCATACATGCACGTATACATAAACACGCATTCATACACGCACACACAAACATAGGGTTGGGTACACAGACACACACACACACACAGTGACATACAGCAACACACACACAGTGACATACAGCAACACACAGACACAGACACACGCCACTTTTAAAATATGCAAAGGAAGCTTTAGTGATAAAGGAAAAAAACAACCCAGCACATACTGATATACTCCTTCTAACCGTTCTGTTTGATTAGTAAGGCAGATGTGTTACCCTTGTGAAGAGACCATGAAATCATTAGCGCAGTATTGAACTACAGCAACGACCACCAGGAGTAATCATGGGAAGACATGGACTTTCTTTCCCTATGCTAATTCATCTTGGGAACCACCGAGCTACAAACTGGACCTCTTACTCTGGGACACCACCACTTGGCAAAGAATGAAGCCTATCACCGAGGTTAAGAGAGTGTTTCCAAGTAACTATGGGGTGATCACAGAAAAACACCACCACCCATACAAAACATACCAGTTCTGATTCAGAATCGTTCCAGTTTGTCAGTCAAGAGGCACTACGGCAATTGTTACTTTCAAGTCATATGAATAGACTGATTTTCTAGGACAAATGTTGTGTTTCTTTAAACTATCTACTGCTAACACGAAGCTGCTACTACTGCTGCTGCTACTACTACTGCTGTTTCTGCTAATGGTGCTGCTGCTACTGCTGCTGCTACTACTACTACATGGATTTTTTTTTAATATATAGCGTTTTACATCTAAAAACACTTTTACATTTCAAACGGCGAGCAGAGTAGGTAAACAAAAAGGCTGACAAGGTGAGACAGGCTTGAACGACAGGTAACAGGAAAGCAGACGTTTGTGGGTGTCCCCTAAATGGATTCTGGCTGGTACGGGGAGGATGTACCCACATTCTGATGAAACAATCATGCGATGAAACAAGCTTGAAAGACAGACATCGATCAGCTTGAATGATGGACAGCACCCAGAGTGATGGAGAGTGATAGCTCCTTCTCTTTCTTTCAGATGAGATCACTAAATCAGTGTCTGAAACCCGGTCTCCGGAACAATAGCGTTCGTTTGTGACTACAGCTTGCTGAAGCGTCCTCTGCCACTTGGGTGAAATGTGGAGCTTAGTGGATTGCTGGTGAGTTCGGAGAGTATTTTCTGATGTTTAAGAACATTTGTGTGTTACCGATCCAGATATGGAGAACTCCCATAAAGGTACAAACTTGTTAGCGCTGTCAAGTTTATGAAAGAAGTCTTTCTCGCACTTATGAGCATGATCCTTTTCGTCTTCCTCACACACACACACACACACACACACACACACACACACACACACACACACACACACACACACACACACACACACACACACACAACACAGAGTAATTTACTTTTCATATCACTAATACGGAAGAAAACTTTATGGAACACTCAATAGGTTTTCTTTAAGACAGCCTGTAGTTCACCACCACTGAGCGGACCTGACGACACGGGTGTCAGTCCCTGAAGAGTGGTAACGTTCCAAAGTGACAGTCCCTCAGTGAGTGCGGGGGTGGTGGCAACGCTCTCCTAAATCTTTCCTTCTGGTCGAAGACTCTGTCCATCTCGCTGATTGCACGCTGTATTTCCAGGTCTCGATGGCTCCTTCAGGACATCCGTCTTCAACAACTACACTTGTCTTAAGGGAGCGACTCACGACCAGTGTACTGTCCCTCTTCCACAATTCAAGCCATCCCGCTCCTGTGATTTAAGCCTGGTGCTTT
This sequence comes from Rapana venosa, assembly GCA_028751875.1. Lineage (NCBI taxonomy): Eukaryota > Metazoa > Mollusca > Gastropoda > Neogastropoda > Muricidae > Rapana > Rapana venosa. The sequence continues at coordinate 35,193,959 of CM054137.1, read as the reverse complement.
TGTACTGGCTCATACTTATCGATTGTATGGGGGAGGGAAGGGGAGGGGGTGGGTGGGTGCGGGTGCTATTTTGCTAGCTGTGATTCAAATAGACATCTAGATGTCTGCGGCTGTCCACCACCTGTCAGAGTCTCCTGGAAAGGAAGGAGGAAGAGTTGAGAGGAGGTGGGGAGGGAAGGGAGTGGCAGGCCGCTAGGGTGGAAATACTAGAGACTGAAAAAGTCCATTTTAAACAACGTACTGATAAGCGTGTACAATACACACACACACACACACACACCATACACACACACACACACAATATACACGTGCCCGCCTCCACGCGCGCAGGCGCGCACACACTCACAAATTCGCTGACAAACACCTCATCAACACAAGTTTAAAATCTACTTTTCCCACTCTCCAGTTCACCAAGTCAAATGGCTAACCTCCTCATCCCACTTGACTCCCTTTCAACATCCCCCCCACACCCCCCGACTTCCTTAACAGACAGTTAACACTAATAGACATCTCATTTGCAATGCTTTACGCGCAAGACACTTTACTCATTTATCTTTTACCATATTCGACTGAATGAAGACAGAATTGTGTTCCTCTCCACTCCCAGACAAGAGTCAATATGTACAAGTCAGTACAACAACAAGACTAGAAGAAGAAAAAAAAAAGACAAACAACAACAGTGGAAGAGAGGGACAGCAGACAGACAGGCTGTGAGTTCCTTCCCTCCAGACTGGTCTACAAGGAAGGAAGGAAGGAAGACGTCTTCACGTCCGCACAAAAACAATTAAGCCTAGAGAAAAAACAACACAGCCATCACCGTGATGGACACAACCAAACCCCACAGCCCACAACCCACAGCCACGCGGAAGAGAAAGTGTTAAAGCGTCCACAGCGACTCTGGGATTTTCCCTGTAGAACAACAGTATTTCTTAGTGACTGAAATTCGTCACAGGAGCTGGGTGATGTTACCAAGGAGGAAAAAATTACTATCTGGCCCTGACAAACAATTTCCTACCATGTTAGTTGAAGAAGGAGAAAGCTGACAAGTGTACAGGTACACATTATAATTATCCTCATTAATTTTTCGATCAACGATCGTATTGTAAACAATGGTTACTTTATGGTCCTAGCTACACATAAGGCTATCTTCTAAAACACGTTTCGTATCGGCACAAAGCACAATAGCTAGCAAGTCACAAACATAGAACTTCTCTTCTTTCTTCCTGTTTGCACGTGCGTGCACACGTGTGAGCGTACGCACACGCACACACACACACACACACACACACACACACACACACACACACACACACACACACACACACACACACAACTTTCGTACACACGGCTGATTAATAAAGAAACCAGTATCTATTTCGATTTTGGCTCTCTGTCAATTTCGGATCTCCTTAATGCCTTCCCCAATGGCCACCGCTGCCCAATCCCTGACCTTTCAGCTTCTCACTCACAAAGATGCTATCCCGTCCTGTGCCCCAGGACCCACCAGACAGCAAACTCTAGCAGAGCAGTCATCCAGCGTGTCAAAGCTCAGGAGACCCCCCACTACAGTCCGCGACCTCGTAGACAGAAGATAATCCCCACTATCATAAAGCCATAAAAGCGTGAGCAGACGGCAACCCATGTGTTGAACAAAGCCCAGAACGATGGCCGTAGATAAGATATAAGCCGAAACCACGACTATTCCTTGAGGCTTGACACCTGCCAAAGAGGACAATGACCACATGGTTTGAAACTACAACGGTAGTGACGAACGGAAAACTGGCAGTCTTTATCCAGTTCAGTTCCTGTCCATTATTTTCGAAATAAAAGACTTTCAATGATGTATTATTAAAATAAAAAAGAAATCAAATCAAATTCAAATAAAAAAGCACACACGCATCATCTCCTCACCATCTCTCTCTCTCTCTCTCTCTCTCTCTCTCTCTCTCTCTCTCTCTGTCTGCTCTCTCTCTCTGTCTCTCTCTCTCTGATACACACACTCAGCAGTCACTGTTCCAAACCACCATCACTGTCTGCTGTCAGTCTTGTCTCTCATGAATGCACTCAAACGCACATCCACATACAACAGCACTCATGCATAACAGAATGATAGAGCAACTGTTTCGTACTTTTAGCAATGACGTATCAAATTTTTTTTTTCTTTTTAAAAATATTTTGATATTTAAATCCTTCATCACAAAGTCTGTTCCCATGAAGATATAATATGACAAATATGACCTGACAGGAAAACAAAAATACACAAGGACACACATGGAGACAAACGATTTTTAAAAAAATGGATGACGCTGGTCCTACGGTGACGCACTCTCCACAGGGAGAGAACAGCCCGAATTTTATGCTAAGAAATCGCTGCGACTGAAAGTAGTATACAATACAATACAATACCATACATTACAAAGCAATCCCCGGAAACTTTGGTTTAAACATAACTTATTCGATACACATACAAGTTTTTAAAAAACCAAAACCCAACCCAACACAGCAGGGGGAAGGCATCAAGCTCCAGCTTATTTCAAGCGTCCCTCCCCAGGGCAAGTTAACATTTGATGCTTGTACAGACAAGCAAACCCCGAGTGACATCGTGACAGAGTGTTAACACTAGCAGACATCTCAACTGGTATGTCTAGGCGCAGGAGGCACTGACAGTATATAGATCCAGTCGTGTATGTACCCTGTCTAGTTGAGTCATACTACAACGGAGGTTTCTCTCTCTCTCTCTCTCTCTCTCTCTCTCTCTCTCAACAATCAGAGTTCTCTCTGTGCGAAAGGGGGGGGGGGGGGGGGGGGGAGAGAGAGAGAGAGAGAGAGAGAGAAACCAAATGTACTTCGAGACAGTATGCACGTACGCATCCAAGTACAAAATGATTACTAGCCGATGGACAGAAAATGAAATACTAGTAACTATGTCTACACAGTATATTGTGGTTGGCTGAAGCATGTCCCCATCACATTCAGATCAAACAGTTAGGGCACGGAAAAACAGCAATCAAGCAGACGATGTAGAGAGCCAGGAATATAGCATAGCAACAGGAAATCTTGCTGGCGTCCACATCCTTTACTCACTCTGGCACTTTCAGTCATGCATGGAACAACACTGATACTGACCAAAACGTATCCCAGGTTTTTATCAAGTTACAGGAAAACGAAATGAAAAAAACAGTAATTATAGTTCAGTTTCTTCCAAAAATTGATGACGAAAATGGCGGCAAGAGTTTGTTATCAACAAGATTACGAAATCAAAGATAGTTCTAGTTCAGTTTCTTCTTTAAAAAAACACACAAAAAACCCTGATAAAAAATGGCGGCAAGGGCTTTTTATTAATACCCTTTCCCATCTTCTTCTCGACAGATTTCATCACTGCTTTATGGAGGAGGCCTGTGGCAAATGTGGCCTTTTAACCTTTCTGATTTGCATGTAAATGACATTCAGCTTTATTGGCCCAGACTCTTCAATGGCAGGCGAATCACAGGCATGTTTTCTCACTGAAACGCTGCAGACATGACACATTTATATCTGCTTGCACAAAAGCACACCTATTTGGTCGTGTACACGCCCGCCAACACACACGCGCACACACACAGAGAGAGAGAGAGAGAGAGAGAGAGAGAGAGAGAGAGAGAGAGAGAGAGAGAGAGAGTGAGAGAGAGAGAGAGAAGAGAGAGAGAGTCATCGATATTTATATGGTTCACATACATCTAGCTGGTAAGACAACCCCTATGGACGTTTGGTTTGGTCATTTCGTTACTTTGCTTTATTTTGTTTGTCACTCTTAACCTTTCTCACGTAAGCTAATCCACTTTTTATACACAACCTCATGATCACTTATCTCCACTAGCCTATCCCTGCACCTCTTCTCCCTCACATAAACCGTGCTCTCCATCCTCTCTCTCTCTCTCTCTCGCTCTCTCCTCTCCCTTTTCAAGGACTTTATAATAAGGTTAGAGACTTAAGCAGATATGTCATCTGGCATGTCTTTTAACACAATGGTCACACCAGTGTTATCTGCTGGTACCGACCGCCACAGCAGAATAGTATGTGTCTTTTACACAGGCACGCATGTACACACACAACACACACACACACACACACACACACACACACGCACGCACGCCGCACACACACACACACACACACACACACACACACACACACACACACCACACACACACACACACACGACGCGCGCGCGCGCGCCGAGAGAAGGGAGAGAAGAGAGAGAAGAGAGAGAGAGAGAGAGAGAGAGAGAGTATGCAAAAGAACAAAATTGTATTTTCAGAGGGAAAAAAGATAAGTAGGGCCGTTTTCATCCAGTACCCCAGCGAGAGAGAGAGAGACAGAGAGAGAGAGAGAGACAAAGAGAGAGAGGGGGGGGGGAGGGGGGAGAACAGGGGGTGGGGGTGGGGAGGGGAAGAGTGGGAGAGAGAGAGAGAGAGAGAGAGGCACAGCCAGACAAAGTGAGAGTGAAACTCAGCATGTCTATCTTCAGAATAAGTTTACCCACAAACAGACCAACGGCCTACACATAGCAAGGTCGTTGTTGAACAAACCGACAACACATGAACAATAAAATCAATCAATCAATCAATACGTTAAGACAAACAGCCGTGACTATGTCTGTGACTGGTACCAAAGAGGGCAACATTCTGAAAAGAAACTTGGTACAGACAGTGACCTCATCCATTGATATAACAGGATCACAAGTCAGAAGATACAAAGTAAAAAAAACCCACACAACACCCATTAAAACATAATGAACATGTGTCTAGGATGAGTGAGTGAGTGAGTGAGTGAGTGAGAGAGAGAGAGAGAGAGAGAGAGAGAGAGAGAGAGAGAGAGAGAGAGAGAGAGAGAGAATTAACTGAAGACTCATTTTTGGCTACAGTCAAGACGAACAGACACATAAAGATTAATCTTAGCAGAGTTCAACGAACTTTACAAGCCACATTATTACCAATGGCATGAGATTTTTTATTTTTCTTATACACATACGCACGCGCGCGCGCGCGCACACACACACACACACACATCTATCTATCTATCTATCTATCTATCTATCTATCTATCTATCTATCTATCTGTCTGTCTATCTATCTATCTGTCTGTCTGTCTATCTGTCTGTCTGTCTGTCTGTCTGTCTGTCTGTCTGTCTGTCTGTCTATCTATCTATCTATCTATCTATCTAAAGAATGTGTGGATTTGCACGCATGTCTACGTGTGTGTCTGTCACACCCATGCGTCTATTGAGAGAGAGAAAGAGAGAGAGAGATACAGAAAGAGACAGAGACAGATAGACAAGCGACAGAGTCAGAGAGAGAGAGACAGAGACAGACAGACAGACAGAGACTCACAGAGAGAAAATTTCAAGAAAAGACAGCCTCCATTCAATCCAATACACGCGCTTATAATACTATTATCACTACCGTTGCAGGCCAAAGCGCTAGCCTAACATTTGTCCGTCCCTGGGCTGTCTGTCTAACTGTCCCGAGCTGCAGACGCCTGGGTTCCCAGTGACTGGCAGTGTACAGGACAGTGATGTACGTACGTTAGAGAAGGAAGGGGCCACATACAGACAGTGTCAGGTTCGTCGGCAATCACTCCGTCCATGTACTTTCTCACTGCCTTCAATGCCCTCCTAGGAGAGTCTCTTTTACTGCATAGTTCGCTCTTTAAGGCTCTTTTGTTTAAATGATACTGAGTTGATGATGTTGGTTTTCTCTTTTGAAAGTTGTTGATGAAAATATGTTTTTCTGCCTGACCAGCCACCCTAAAACATGCTCAACTCGGCATGTGGGATCCATTTGTCAGGCTGGAGCGATGTACAGGTGAAGGCATGCTCCCTTTAGCTCCGAGTCTCTAGAATCTTAACTTCACACTGTTTTGTTAGAGCAGACGACAATCACCTGCCTTTCACAGTTTCACTGTAGGTCCTCTTGACTCCATCCACACGGGCGACAGTGGGAACGCCGCTACTTGTCATGAATGATCGCTACGTGACACGGTCTCTGCTCCTGTGTATGGTGTCTTGGAGCCTCATTTTGTCACTTGTCAATTGAGAGTCCTGAGGCAGATACTGTCAATGAAACACAAACACGCTCTTTCGGTGTATACAGTCTAGACAAATTACTTAACACGTGTCATAGGGCAGCACAGTCATACAACCAACTACACCTTGTCTCTACTCTCTGACTCTACTCTCTGTTTCTTGCTAGGTTTCCACCTCCAGCTTCCAAAGCCCCCCCCCCCCTCCACCCCACACACACACACACTGACACATACACACACCCGCCCCTTCCCTTCACTCAAAACTTGCGAGATGACTGGAGACGACGTGACAAATAATGGACACAGCAGACAGTTTTATCCATTTTATCTCCATCCCCACTCCAGAGGGCATGTCGCCGGGCCAAGCAACACTCCCCGGGAAGCTAATGGTAACCTGTCAAAATGATGAGATCGGGATGGTACCTGTTTTTCATTCACAGACTGATGGAGAGAGAGAGAGAGAGAGAGAGAGAGAGAGAGAGAGAGAGAGAGAGAGAGAGAGAGAGAGAGAGAGAGAGAGCGCGAGTGAGAGAGAGAGAGAGCGCGAGACAGAGAAGAGGAGAGAAGAGGAGAGAAGAGAGAGAGACAGTTTCCTGGAGGGCCTGTGAGGTTCGTCCGAAAAGACACTTTATGACTGTGGCTCGGGTCACTATGTAGGCCTCTAACGCTAAACGTACATAAAAAGACGTTGTGCCATTAATGACACAACTGCCCCCTCTGCCATCGTTCCCAGACATCGATGGGGGGGGGGGGGGGGGGGGGGGGGGGGGGGGGGGGGAAAGAGGGAAAGCAAGACTTGAGAGATGGGAGACTCGCCAAACAGACGTTTGTGCCTCACCCCAACAAGGCGAACGGTTCTGGTCTGTATACAGCAAGACCCCCATTCAGACAGAGCAATTAAGGAGTCCAAAGGGCCGCTGAAAGACAGCGATCAATGGATGGACAGTGCCAGAAGCGATCGGGAAGGGCCGGAATTTCCATCGGAACCCTCCTCTTTCCTCACTCCAGGAAACCTCCTCCAGCCTGGGACAACAGCCAGTCCTACAGGACGAGGGACTGTGACCTCGAGGACTTTAAGGTGCTCAAAGGTCACGTAGTACACTACACTACCAGGTGGCCAAAACAGAAGTACTCGTTCTGGTTCAGATTTGTTCTGATGCAGTGGTCTCGATGACAAGAGGACACTCTTTTACAATTCTAGTTTCTGCTTTTTCTGAAAGTGGTAAATGTTCCTTAAATGCAGATTCAAATATGCTAAATCGATGAAAAAAAGGGAAATTTACATAAAAGGAAACAAAAAATAGTGTAAAGATGTGGGTTTGGGGATAATGTAACTTAACGCTTAACCGACCAGTAAGAGACACCAACAGATACCAAGTTCTTATCATTTGTAATTTGAGCAAAGAAATTGTTTGACAGATTATGTTGACAATTATATACATCTATCTATCTATCTATCTATCTATCTATCTATCTATCTATCTATCTATCTATCTATCTATCTATCTATCTATCTATCTATCTATCTATCTATTAAAGTATTGATAACGAAGTTGAACCCCTTCTGCCAACCAATAATCATACTGCTTCAAAAGAGACGGAAACTGAAGGAGAGAGACAATGGCAAAGGCAGAGGTAAACAAGTACACACACCCACACCACAACATCACACACCACACCACCCACCACCACACACACACACCCACCCACACACAACACACACACACACAACACACCACACACACCAACACGCACCCACACACGGACACAAGTGTCAGCGCCTGTGGACTGATAGCCCCACACCCGTCACAATCAATCTGGATCTTTCACACGTTGCACCACGCTTCCACAGCTATCCATTCTGACACCCTGCCTTCCAAATCACCACCTCTGGTGTGTGCAGCCCTGAGTCTATGGCGATGGAAACAGTCTGCTGTCAGCCAGGAAGAGCTGAAAAAGGGGCAAGAAAATGACTGGCTTTTCCCCCTTTCCTTTCCTCCTGTGCAACGATTTTTGAAGGCAGAGCGAGTCTTCAGATTGTAGGTGCAAAATTTGTTCTTTACGAATACTTATTTTTGTTTCCGGTGCAGCCATATAATTTTTCTGTTTCTTAAGTGATCGCACACACATCATCGCGCGCGCGCGCGCACACACACACACACACACACACACACACACACACACACACACACACACACACACACACACACATTGAAGCAAATTGAGAGAGAGAGCAGAGATATGAGAGAGAGAGAGAGAAGACAGAAGACAACGACAGACAGACAGACAGACGAGAGGCAGACAACTACAAAAAAAACCCAACCAACCATCCCACCTAAAAAAAAGTTTAAAATTCTTACTTCTATTGAAAAAGGTAAACTACCCCCCACCCCCACCCCCCAAAAAAACCCAACCAAACAAACAAACCCCACACCAACAACACCAAACAACAACAACACAACAACAAGCAAACCCAACAACAAAAACCAAACAAAAAAAAATCCCCACCCTAAGCCCCTAAAACCCAAGCAGCTGCAAAAAGTCCTAATCATGGCCGGCTCCACCCCAGGGCTGATGGCGATTCTGAGCACTACACGTTGAGAGATTGAGAGAATCAGTTTCAAAGGATACCGTCTTTTTCTTTCCTCTTCATCTTGTTGTTCTTGGATTTTATTTATTTATTTTTTTGCTACAAATACAAAGTTCGTGTCTTTTTTCCCCCATCATACAAAGCCAATACAAAAAATTGTAATAAATAACCCCCAAAAGGGCTGAAGACAACAAGTGTATTTGAGCATTCTTTCCTGAAGTCATTTACTCCTTACGCAAGATAGCGATTGTGCATTAACTTTATATATATATATATACACATACATACATACATATATATATATATATATACAAATACATACATATATATAATATATATATGTATGTATGTGTGTGTGTGTGCGCGCGCGCGCGTGTGTGTATGTATGTATATATAATAACTTTTTTATGTGTGTGCGTGTGTAAGCAGATGCGCATGTATGTCTGTGTGCATGTGTGTATGAGAGAAAGAGAGACACGATAGATAGAGATAAAGAGAGAGAGACACAGAGAGACAGACAAACAGAGAGAGAGAGAGAGAGCGAGAGAGAGAGAGAGCGAGAAAAAGACAGAAACAGACAACACATAGACAGGAAAATACAAGACACAGAGAGATGCAAATCCTCATTTATATCAAACAGCAAAAAAAAAAAACACACACACAAAAACAACAAGAAAAACACCGCAAGCAGCTGGAAAAAGTCATAATTATGACTCTTACCCGAGACCCAGAACACTACCCGCCGAAAAATATAGTGCCAGATACGTTTCACACATATCGTCTTTTGCTGTCTTCCTCTTTGTTGTTGTTATTGGAGTTTGTTTTTCTTCATTACAAAAACAAACTTTTAAGATTTTCTGTCGCTCAAAAGATGCCTACACAAACAACAATACCCCACCCCCAAACAACAACCAAAAAAAGAAGAAAACGGAGTGCATTTTAGAATTTTTTTCTACCTTATGTGAGAAAGCCAGTATGCTCGATCATATTCTCTCTCTCTCTCTCTCTCTCTCTCTCTCTCTCTCTCTCTCCTCTCTCTCTCTCTCTCTCTCTCTCTCATCCATCACCTCACATCCACACACACCACACACACAACACCACACACACACACACACACACACACACCACACACACACATTCAAACCTTTTACAAACACTCATCGCTGTTCCACAAGGAAATGCCAACACTACTCCAATAACACACGCACACTTCCAAGCAATGTCCATTCCACACATACAAAAATCCCCGGAGTAACCAAATCCCATATTACACATAGGAAATAAAAAACCCTAACAGATCCACCTCTTCATTCTACTGGCTTTACCCTACATAATACCTTCTTATGGCACATATAATAGGACACTCTTCTCTAGTTGTATCTTTTTTTTCTCTCTCTCTCTGCAGCTAAGAGGTGTACAAATGAAATGTCTAAAGATCTACCAACAAAAAGGTTTGTTGGTGGGGTTGTTTTTTTTTTCACGAGCAGAGACAAATACCATTATCGGTATGGAATTACACTTACTGAACTACTTTCAAAGCCGAAGCATAAAACTAGATTGGAAGGTTCTAATCTTTTAAAAAAAACAACCCAGTTTTTGATAAAATTTAAAAGATGGTGGAAGATAACACAATCCTAACGATAACAATGATGTGGGTGAAGAAGAAAAAGAAGAAGTAGGAGAACGAGAAGGAAAAGGAGGAGGAGAAGAGACGAGAAACGAAAAAAGAAAAGAAGAAAAGAAAAAAAATAATAAGAAAAGAAACAAGGAGAGGAGGAGGGAGGAGGAGAAAAGAAGACGAAAAAGAAGTGAGGAGGAGAAACGAGGAGAGTCATAGAAAAGACGAGTATGGAAAGGGAGGGGGGGGGGGTAGGAGGAGGAGAGAAGAGTTGGTAAAGAAGAAGAGCAGAGAAGATGAGGAGGAGAAGAAGAAAGAAGAAAGAAGAAAAAGGGAAGAAGAAGAAGAAAAAGAAGGAAGAATAAAAGAAGAGAAACAGAGAAAGAAGAGAGAGAGAGAGAGAGAGAAGAGAGAGAGAGACCTAACAACAACAAAAAGGAAAAAGAACAAATCAGCTGCAATTCAAAAACTCTTATTCCAGAATTAGCAAATTAACAACTCTATCAGCTTGAATCAAGACACGTTTAATACAATTCTTTTCTACATTCCACGTTTTGGAGTGGGAGGGAAAGGGAGAGGAGAGAGAGAGAGAGAGAGAGAGAGAGAGAGAGAGAGAGAGAGAGAGAGAGAGGCAGACACACAGACAGAGACAGGCAAGCCGTCAGACAGACAGACAGACAGACAGGACAGAGAAATAGTCCATCATTTTTTTTTTCCTTCATAAAAATGGCTTACAAAAAGATAATTGCAATAGAATAGTTTTGAAGGTTTTTGCTTTTGTCCTTTTGTTCAGATCTTCGTTGTTTCTCTTGATTCTTTGTTTTCTTTCCCGCCAGAAAAGTTGAAAACAATAAGTAGCCTTTATTATCCTCCCATAAGTGCATCTGTCCATTACAAGTTGCTTATCCCGTGGCAAGCCTGCAAAATGTGTGTGTGTGTGCGCCCGCGCGCCCGCATGCGTCTGTATGTGCACGCACGCTTGCGCGTGTACGACTGCCCAATGTGTAAACTCGATATCTCAGAAGAACACTATTGGAAGAACAGAAACCCACAATGTAAAGAACCAAACGTTTTTAGAAAACTTAAATACAAAACACACACACGCACAATACAGCAAAAAAAAAATGCAAGAAGAAAAACAGGCTGTTGGACCCTGAAGGATGGCTACTATTTTGAGAGAGAGAGAGAGAGAGAGAGAGAGAGAGAGAGAGAGAGAGAGAGAGAGAGAGAGAAGAGAGAGAGAGAGAGGGAGGGAGGGAGAGAGAGAGAGAGGAGAGGGAGAGAGGAGGGAGGGAGAGAGAGAGAGAGGAGGGAGAGAGAGAGCGAACGAGCGAAAGAGGGAGAAGAGAGAGAGAGAGAGAGAGAGAGAGAGAGAGAGAGAGAGAGAGAGAGAGAGAGAGAGAGAGGGAGAGAGAGAGAGAGAGAGTTAGTTGAAACTGAAAAATAGTTTATTGCCATGGACAATTTTGTTAATGGTGGCACGCGCGCGCGCGCACACACACACATTAACACTCACTCGTGGTTTAAAAAAAGTCATAAACATATTTCTCTCAACATTCAGTGTTTTTATGATCATCACCCCCAAACAACGGTTCCTTTTCCCTTCAGGGAAGCGCATGTTGTACTGGCACGTTACTCCTGCTGACTTGGATGGGGGAGGGGGGGGGGAGACACCGGCCTGTTTGGGTACCCTTTGGACGCTGGCTGGTGGAGGGACACAGGCACCCCATGGCCCACCCCCACCCACCATCCACGCCAACAACTGACAAGTCATCCCATATAACTGTGCTATATCCCACTGATCTGATCCTGCCTCTCTCTTTCCCGTGAGGGCATCGACACAGACTGATTTGTATAGGTAGTCTTATGATGGCGGCCTGGCATTTACTAGTACCTTCCTCCCTGTGGACTGCCGGCTAAGGGAGTAATGCCACAGAACAAGTCCGTCCGTCCGTGCTGGTGTGGTTGCGTGGGGGTGCCTGGGGGCTTGCCAGTATAAAACAGTTTCCCCACCGACTGGAAATTCTGTGTAAGGAATTCTTTCTTTTCTATCCCTCTCTTTGTTTCTGCTTTGTTCCTTTTTTTCTCCCCTGTCATCTCCTTCTCAGCTACTTTGTGCCTTCTAGGTCAATTCTCCTGCCTTTTTGTTTTTACACACTTCAAAGATAACAAGTCTCTCCCTCGCCGACGTCGGATGCGCTGGGCCTGACTTGTCAGGCGCTTAACGGCAGCACAACGCCATTTCCTCTCATATGACAACAGTTGCTGTCTGAGAGATCGACGACGAAGAGGAAGAAACCCCAAAGTATCAGACAATTTTGCTCTTATGTTTGCAAACGCTACTCTTTCATGGCAATCAAAGGTAAAGGTGTCCCATGTGATCGTTGGGGAGCGAGTAGTCAAGAGGCCTCACCTTCTCTAGGGGCCAACATCCTGTCCCTGAAGAGGGCAGATTCCCGTCTACAGCTGATTGAACTGGGGGAGAGTTTTGAAGCCAAGGCGCACAAAGGGTCGGGGATATGCAATACCACTATGCCCCGCCTTACGCTGCTTAACCTTAGCTTGGGGACAGCAAGTGCTCTGACTAGAGAGAGGGAGAGGGAGAGAGAGAGAGAGAGAGGGGGGGGGAGGGAAGGAGGGAAGGAAGGAGGGAGAGAGAGAGAGTGGTCCAGACAGAGTAGAGACAAATATTCCAGACATAATATTATGCCTCCCTCGCAAGAATCACCCTACCCCAAACATTTGGGACACGTAATACCAGCCCTACTGTTTGATACAACCACGTACAGTCCATCGCTAATGCCTTCTCCATGTTTTTCTTACTTACGAAGTCTGACGAAAATATGTTAGCCGACATCCAGCCTGCTTTGCATTGCTTATGAATAACATGATATTTTGTGGTGTCATCTGCTACCTGTTCACACACACCCCGCGCACACACCTCTCTCTCTCTCTATATATATATACACACACACCACACACTCTCTCTCTCTCTCTCTCTCTCTCTCTCTCATCAACCAGAACTTACATCAGAGAAGAAGAAAAAAAAAGGCAGCACAAAACACAACAAACAAACACTACACACACACACAACAAACTGTCTTCACAGCACCGGGAAACGAAAGGTGAGTAGAAGCGTAAATCACAAGAGACCACAACTGAACAGGGAAACACAGGGGTCTCCAAAGGGACACCTCCACTGTATGACCCCCCTAGATGCCCTCAGTCCCTGGAGAGGACCTCCAAGGAAGCCCACACCGCTTCCCAATACGCTGGACAAGATATTGGCCATCAGATATATGGCGGAAGAAGACGCGTTGACCCCGAAGGAGCAGGACAAAGAAGAAAAAGAATCACACGCAGAACAGGCAATCTGTTTTTATATATATATATATATATATATATATATATATATATATAATATATATATATATATAATATATATATATATATAACACAAGACCATTTAGATAAGAAAACATATTTGGAGTTTGTTTGCTGCGACAGATTACGTTGTTGTTGTTTTTAAATCGAGAAACAAGGAAGCGAGAACACAGACAAAATAAATATCCCACCCTTACACACACACCTACTCTTTCTCTCTCTCTCACACTCACTCTCTCTCACACACACTATTCAAAGTTCGTGGTCAAAGAAGAGAAAAGCATACATAACGAAAGAATTGATGCAATGAGAGAGAGGGAGAGAGAGAGAGAGAGAGAGAGAGAGAGAAGAGAGAGAGAGAGAGAGAGAGAGAGAGAGAGAGAGAGAGAGAGAGAGAGCTACAGCTGTAGAATGTATATGTTGTGATTATGCCCTCCCCCAACCTTCTTTTACAAATAAGTTCCCTTTAGCACAAGTTTTTCATCCAGAGAATAATTGCAAATAGCCTTCATAGACAATCATGCTATGCTCCAAGATTATCTGTCAGTGGCCATGTAAACTGTGGGGAAAAAGCAATACAAACACAACACTTGCATAATATACTAACGATCAATCCACCTGGCCCCCTACCTAGAAAGAAACCCAATCTCTCTTTAAAAAACCCAAACCACAAACAAACAAAACCACTAACAAAATACCTTCCAAAGCTCAAAACAACCCCCCCCCCCCCCCCCCCCACACACACCACCATGCAAAAAGTCAACAACAACAAAAACAACAACATAAAAAGACCACCAGCAAAAAAATAAAATTGAAACACATACATATCCCCCCTACAAAAAAACCAAACCCAGCAACAACAAAAGCTACAACCCCCCCCCCCCCCCTCACACACACCCGAAAAAAACAACAAAAATCTCGAAACAAACCAAAAACAATCAGAACAAAACAAA
>CM054137.1:35114351-35171851 GCA_028751875.1 Rapana venosa | reverse complement strand
CAACTTGATTTTGTGGTAGACATCATAAGAATCCCCAATAACCGTAAAAATTATGTTTCAGTCTTCATCTGAACTTCATTCCTAACTTGTACAGAATCAGGCTGGAATATATCTCGGCAGCAGCTGTTCGGAAATGTGGTTAACGACGACCTCGTCTGCAGTTTATGGTACAGGCAGTACTGAGAGTAGACAGAAAATGAAAAGCCAAGAGAGGGGCCTACCACAGGAAAGTACGGGAAAAAGTTAAGTATATAATGATGTTGTGCTGGCAGACAGTGAGGATGTCTTCAGCTGGATGCAATACTGTACTGGCTGCTGTAGGCTTTCGGGATGTCTCTTCCAGCGGACCTTTGTTGATGGTAGGGTAGACAGGAAAAAGGAATGGGACTTGGCAGGATGACTGACCAGTTTGCCCACAATTTCTAACACGCCTTCCCCCCAATTGTTCACGAGAGCACTGCATATCAGGATTAGGTAAATGTACAACCCAAATATTTATATGAAGAAATACATTTTAGATTAAAAAAAAGAAATTTTGATAAAGCTTATAATTCTGAATTGGCAACCAAAATGATTGAATCACTATACAAAATTTTGCAGACGCATGTCAAACTTGATTTAGTACAAGTCCAAAATTAGCCATTAACAATCAGGTCATAATACTAGCTTCGTTTTTCTTCTTCACGATTTCTTATCGGTACTTCCAACTGTGATAAATCTGGAGAGCTCATGGCTTTAAAGACAATAACGCCAACAGCACCCAACTAAATTCTTCCTTTATCTACAACACAAGGCCATTTGCAAAGGGCATTTTGATTCCTGTCACAACAAAACGTATTTTATAAAATCACTATGTTGTTTTTTCTATGGATGAAAAACATTGATTGCCTCACTTCGGATTAACAAAGAAGCATAAACTTTTCAACTAAACTTGCTATTCTCATTGAGTTAACCGCGAAAAAATAAATAAATGGCAAACAGACATAAACCAAGAAATAATGCATCAGGATTCAACTACAGGGAACTGAAGGAGAAGTAAGCAAACACCTTTCAAATGGGAAAGTCATGTACAGAATGCACCAGGCAAGCGATAGCGTCTAGACCCATAGAGCGGAAAATAAGAGAGAAACTCAAGCAAATTAGTACATCAATGTACACGACTAGGACCAACAAGACAGTGCAAATAAATGTGCAAATAAGTACACAAAAATGGAACCCTTCCAACCCCCCCCCCACCCCCCCAAAAAAAAAAAAAGCAGGCAAATGTGCAAATCATTACACAGAGGACCAAAACAAAAAGAAAAATGCAGGCAAGTGTGCCAAAAAGTACAGAAAACAACAGACAAACACAACAACAGAATGGAAAATACGGGTAATATGTATAAATCAGTACACACAACAACAACCGGGTAAGAAAACACGGGCAAAGTGTGAATAAGAACTCAAAGACAACCAACAAAAAAATGCGGTCAGAATGCGTAAATCAGTACAGATGACAGCAGCCACCAGGAAAACAACAGACACCAGAGGGACAATTCCACCCCGTGACCCTGACCACAGGGCCTCTGGAGAGCGACCACAAAGCGGCACTGGCCACACACACACACACCACTGTGGACAAATGTCGGTCAACAGGACAGCCCTTAAAAGCGAACTGCCTAATCTCGGGGGAGAGGAAGGGTGGGACAGTCAAACGTAGAATGAGAAGAAAAGACAAACATCTACACCAGCTGAACAATCCGTTATCATAGCTGCTTTTACACACCACACACGCGCGCACGCACACGCACACACACACACTCTCTCTCTCTCACAGGTACACACGCGCGTGGGAGGGGGGGGGGGGGGGGGGAGAGACAGACAGACGGACAGAGATACAGAGACAGAGAGAGGAAATTATCTGGAACCATAAGTTTAGCTTAGCTTGCTGAAGTCATGCCACTACAGTATGTCTCTATCAGAGACATACATAGATCCAGGGAAATGAATAACCAGCGCCGATATCGCAAGGGTGCATTACTCCTCATGTTGACAAGCAAAACACAGATTCAATACCCTGACACAGAACCATCAACGAAACTACTTCGCTTTCCCATTCCATTCTCCACTCCTTTTGTTTTTATTTCTCTCTTTACTTCTGGTCTGATATTCTCCCCATTGAAACATGCAAAGACTAGTTTTCTTTATTATCACCGAGCGTGACTGAATATACTTTAAACAACAGCAACAGTTCCTTCGTCCAGCCACATTCGGGTAAGGTTCTGATGTCAAAGTAAGATAAATAAATGGCAGCGTCGTAATTTTACTGAAGAAGGAGAATTCTTTCGAAAAGAATGAAGCATCGTGTTTAATCTACACATATCAGACCACTACACATATAACTACTGCTTTCAATTCACTGAACTTCACAGCAATCGGGGAATCACAAAATCTTCTTTAATCCTTTCTGCACAAATCCACTGAAAATAACATTCTTTTAATACTTTTTATATCTAAAAAAGTCAAAACAGAAAAATGTATGTGGGTTGCAAGCCGTGCGTATACACGATAAACAAACAAATACATTTATCACAGGAAGTAGTAAAACTCAATCCTGAGAATACGCTGAAATCAAGTGGAAAACCGACCTTCAAATTTTTTGGGATTCTGCTCTGCCAAAATCAGATCGCATTCATCTATATTAGCACTAATCGTGGCCTGTCTCCCAAGGGACTCGAAGGATACACCAACATCTCTATCCCTTACAAAGATCTCCAGCCATGGAGCGCATGCACTGAAAGCGTTGCTTTTATGTAGCCACAGATTCAAACCTGGGTCAGTGACAAACGAAACATCAAGGTTTATTTTGTGAGAAGCCACATACGGAGATATATTTTAGAATCACCGAACATGCTTCAAATCCTTTAAGGGATTCTCAAAATAGAATCGTAAAAGCAGTATCGCATGCTGCTGCTAAACATAAACCAACGGTGCTCTGCTCCTATATTTCAATGCTGCTAATGCCAGGCCTGGAAGGTTACAGCTCACCTTTTGTCCAGCATCCTCTTTTGCGCTTCCACCTAGCAATAAAGTTTCCTAATAAGATCCGTGCATTCCTGCATCTGCCCATAAACATCTCTCTCCAACAATAACTAGTGCATTTTTAGTGGCTGATTCATGCCGTACGTGGGCCCGGGAATGTCGGACATACTGCTTACCACTGCAAGGCATAAAACTACTTTCTTTATTGCTGTCTTTCACTCTCTCAGTCTATTATTTATTTCTCTCGGTTCCTTCCCATGTCTGCTTCCTCCCAGTCCCTCCTATCTAGTTCTGAGTCCGCTGCTGTTGTGCTCCATTACATTATATTACATTACATTACATGCACGTAACAAACAAAAGAGAGTTAAAAAAATAATGGAAAAGGACAGTACTGTTCATGCTGCTTATTGTAATGTTGCATTGACTTCTACTGCGTTGTAATCAAACTGTTTCTAAACATACTTTGCTGTTGCATGACCCAACACACTCCATCTACACAAACGAAGACTTTCCCCATAAAATTACAGAGTTTCTGCAAAAAACAACCGACTTTAAATTGTCAGCATTCTGGCTACCATGGCAGACCATACAAATCAGCATTCAATCATGCCTAGTTTTTCATCCACCAGACAAGAACTGACCCAAAGACAACCTTGTCCCCCTTTTCACACAATTAAATAAAATCAAGCAAAATAATAATATAGCACTGAACAGTGCCTCTAGGTTCCTTCTCCAGAACTTGATTTTTCTGACAAGATTTTTTTCCCCCTCCAATCTACTTCAGCTAAAAACGGGTCTCTATGTGCAATGGTACAATCCACTTTCCAGTCACTAATTCACGACTAGCGTGCGCCCAGACCGTGGCACATGTTGTTTTGAGGCATAATCTTTTTTGCCTGCCCCCAGTTTGGCCTCTTTCCTACCCCCTCCCTCCAGGTCTCATCTCTCTTTGATCTTGTCACTCTTGCTTTTTAAAAAATGTTGATTGATGTCACAATCACGCAACACACAGGTACAAAAACGGGGGCATGGAATGAATTACAGGATGGAGTGAGTCATTTACTATTGTCTTTTCTTTTTGGCAAGCCTTGCTTCGAGCTCCATTGTGCTGTTTCGTGTTAATTTTAAGCTATTTTGTTATAACGTTGTAGTCATTTTCTTGTCGGCTTAAAAAAAATACTACAAATAACACAGCAAAATGTCGTTCTCAATCATAGAAATCTTGTTTTTCAACTGCCTTGACCTACTTCAACCTTTCGACCCCCACACCATACCCCCCCCCCCCCCCTCACTACCCATTTGCATCCTATTATATCATCGTTTAATTGCCGTAGAGTCGCTACAGGATTATAAGGTCAACGTTGACTCGGTTACATAACACAACAAATAAAAACATCGATGATGGTGTCGCTTTCCCTCCACTCTGCTCTCATCCCCTCTCCTCCGCTCACATAGGTTTTCTTACCATAGTCCCTATCTCAACAAGCAAAACACCTCTCCATTTTAACACATCCTCTTTCAGGTCGTTGGTTCACGCCTAGCGTGTGTCCGTCCAGAACGTCAGACATGAAGTTTGAAGCCACGCGACATGACAACACCTTTTTTTCTTTTCTTTTTTTTTCCCACTTCCTATTGGCCTTTTTTTTCTGTCCCCAGTTGTCTCTTTCCCCAACTCTCTCCCATTAAGTCTCACGTCACCCCCTCTTTGTTCTCGTCACTGTTCAGTGTTTGCTTCTTGGATTGATTGACGTTACGTGCACACGGCAGACAAGAAAAGAGCAAAAGAAGCTAAAAACACGACAGACAAGCAGAACAGCAAAATAAGCTAAAAGCATAACAGACAAGCAGAACAGCAATAGAAATTCAAAAACCTACACAAGCATAAGTGCAAAAGAAACTAAAAACATGACAGACAAGCAGAAAAGCGAAAAACACGACAGACAAGCAGAACAGCAAAAGAAGCGAAAAACACAACAGACAAGCAGAACAGCAAAAGAAGCTAAAACCATGACAGACAAGCAGAACAGCAAAAGAAGCTAAAACCATGACAGACAAGCAGAACAGCAAAAGAAAATGAAACACGACAAACAAGCAGAGCAGCAAAAGAAACTTTAAAAAAAACACGACAGACAAGCAGAACAGCAAAAGAAACTTTAAAAAAAAACACGACAGACAAGCAGAACGGCAAAAGAAATTGAAACACGACAAACACAAGAAATGAAGAGATCTACACAGTGGCTAAGCTATACCTTTCCCCGGTCTTTCTTGTAGTTTTGTCTCGACATTTTCGTAGTGGTCATTTGTGTTACTGTCTATTCCATATCATTCTGTATTTTCTGTTTTCGTTGCGTGACAAGACATGTCTTCTCAAACTCTATTGCCAGACTAAAAAAATTGTGTTGACCAGGTTCCCATTCTTCTTGTCTTCATCACAGCAGACGTCTCTTTACTTGCACACATCCTTTTTCCGGTCACTGATTCACAGCTAGCATGTGTCCAAAGTGCCAGACATGCACTTTGAAGCCAGGAGAGAGGAAAATGCCATGCTTCTTACACCCCCCCCCCCCCCCCTTGCCTTTTTCCCCCTTCGGTCCCCAGCACTGCTTTTTGCCTCACAACATCTCTCTCTCTCTCTCTCTCTCTCTCTCTCTCTCTCTCTCTCTCTCTCTCTCTCTCTCTCTCTCTCTCTCTCTCTCTCTCTCATTAAGCATCATCCCTCTTTGTTTTCATCAGTGCTGCTGTTTGGAGGAATGCGATGTAACGTGCACACAACAAGCATGTAGAACAGCAAAAGAAGTCAGGACTCACACAGTAGCAAAGGTAATGCATTTTTTCAAGTAATTTTGTTTCTTTCATTGTGTAATATTCTATTTCTATCACGCCATGTTCTCCTTTCTTGTTGATGGATATACAATTTCTTAAATCTACCAAAAAAGAAGAACCCCCCCAACTCCCAAACAAACAAAGAAAAGGAAAACAACAGCAACAAATACAATAGCAAACACCTCAACAGCTCTTCAGTGACAACACCTTCGTCCTTGTTTATCACGTTGAATCTTTATGAATGTACCTATTTCGTAAGTTTTCATCTTAAAAATACATATTGACTCACATTAATCAGAGTGTGCTCTCAATATGCTTGTTCTTTACAAAACAAACTGTATTACTAGCTTATAGCAAATTACACGAATCCCATTTGCTGTTTATCAATGTGTGGACAATTTGCATTGTTATCTGCATAATAGTAAGGATATGATGAGTCCTTTTCAAAACTATACACATACATACATACATATATATATATATGTGTGTGTGTGTGTGTGTGTGTGTGTGTGTGTGTGTGTGTGTGTGTGTGTGTGTGTGTGTGTGTGTGTGTGCACTTTCTATATCTGCCTCCCTACCCCTTCCAAACCAAAACGTACTGATCACGCTCACGTTACCTCCATGAGCAAGCAAACAAACAGCTCTCTTTCTGCTTTAACACAGCCGCTTTCCGGTCACTAATTCACAGCTAGGGGCGCTAGCCTGTGCCCACCCAGCATGTCTGACACGCTATCGGAAACAACACCATGAGGCGGGAAAACATCTTGCTTGTCACCAACTTTCTCTCTCTCTCTCTCTTCTCTCTCTCTCCTCTCTCTCTCTCTCCTCTCTCTCTCTCTCTCTCTCTTTCCCCCCCCTCTCTCTCTCTATCCCCCCCCCTCTCTCTCTTCCCTCCCCCCTCCTCTCTCTCGTCTGCTCCTAGCTGCGTTTCTCCCCTTCCCTTTCTCCCCTCAAACGAAAATCTCATCCCTCTTTAATCCTAGCACTGCTGCTTTTCAGGCTAATCATGGTGACATGCAGGCAAAAAGCCAGGTAAAATGACAGAGAAAGAAATGAAGAAGAAAGAGGGGGCGGTGAAGCCATGCTGGTGTTGTCCCTTTCTTGTTAAGACATTAGTTTGTCGTGCTGTACCATGTTGTCGTATCCTGCATCACGTTGACTATTATCCTATACTTGATTAGTTCAGAGGCAAACTAGATTTATGCATACATGTGAACGAATGTGTACATATAACGTGACTAGTCTGCCAATCATCAATCCACTTAGATGTTGGGTTAAAATTCGTCACAATTCTGCTTCTTTAAAAAAAAAAACCCACAAAATCTTTTGAGGAATTTGACTATGTCGATATACAGATCACTAAAACTAGGATTATGCTTACATATATGTTGCGAGCGCGCGGGTGTACGTGTGTGTGGATATTAAGAGCGCTTTTTTTTCTGGGTGCTGTTACACAAGTGGAGCCTCCCCACGGACACTATGACAAAACGCACTTGCACATCATAAGAACCACTGTACAAAGAATATGGCGATGAAGAAGACAACAAAGGAGGAGGAGAAAACGAAGAAGAAGAAGAAGAAGAAGAAGAAGAAGAAGAAGAAGAAGAAGAAGAAGAAGAAGAAGAAGAAGAGGAAGGAGGAGGAGGAGGAGGAGGAGGAGCAGGAGAAGATGATGATGATGACGACAAAGAAGAAAGTTATAAAGAAGAAGAAGAAACAGAAGAAAGAAGAAAACAAAACAACACCAAACCCAACACTAAGCAGCAACATTTCGCAGACATTCTTTTCCGACGTTTCCTTCCTGTCACGCGAAACATGTGTGGAATCAATGTAAGGGGCATGAGGAGTTTTTTCACATTTCCTTCCTTCGCTTCTCATTACCTCTGGAACCGTTATTACGGATGCTAAGCACCGGGCGACAAAGTGCTGCGCTCTCCAAACGAACGGACAAACGCCTGCCTCACCGACGACACTAATTTCCCACCCTTTGTTGTCCTAACTTTATTGTAGAAAAGAAAATATTCACGCACATATTTTTTTAATCATAAAATCCAAATTCTTCTTCTTCGTTGAACGCTCCGACAGCAACTAGAGTTGTCTGTTATATGAACGAAAATGCGTCACGCTGCCGTTAAGCACCTGACAAGTCAGGCCCAGCGCATCCAACTTCTGCATAAGAGAATTGTTATCTTTTAACTCTTTCTGGAAAAAAAACAACAAAGAGAGGAGAATGGACCAAGAAGGCAAAAAAAAAAAAAATAGACAAGGAGGTGAAAGGAAGAAAACGAACAAGGCAGAAACAAAGAGAGCGAAAGAAAAGAGGAAATTTCTCGCACAGATTTGCCAGAATGTGGGGATGCTATTTACACTGCCAGGCCCCCACGGGAGAGAAAGTCCAAATGAACTGAAATTTAACTTTTTTAAAACATCAAACATTAAGCGTCTTGTTACACGTTGAGTTCCCTTTCTTGTGGTGACATTAAAAACCTTCTGACTTTGTCCGCTTTGACCCCACATTAAGAAAGCCTCTCTTTTATTCTCATTCATACATATTGTTCATGTGTTCGTGTTGCCAAAAGGTCAGTTCCTTGATATTCGAACTATACTGTATGCTTTGTTGACAATGTGATGATTGCTGGTTTATTGATTTTTCTTTCATTTTCCTCAAAAGATCAGCTTGTGTTTCATGTTTTGAGTTAGTTTTACGCACAACATGTAACATTTTCATGTACCTCTTTCACTCACAATATGTAACATTTTTATGTATCTCTTTCACTCACAATATGTAACATTTTCATATACCTCTTTTACGCACATTATATAATATTTTCATGTATCTCTTTTACGCACATTATGTAACATTTTCATGTACCTCTTTTACGCACATTATGTAACATTTTCATGTACCTCTATCAGGGTTTTGAAATACATTTTGCCTGGCCTTGTCTTGATTTATTGTAGTGCTATAAGGATGTGCACAAACATTACCAGGTAGACGACATTTAAATAAAAAGTTTAAAAAATATTTCTAATTATAAAACATGCTCACGATGGAATTCTTCTTATGCGGTTATCTTTTTAGATGAAAATTTCAAAAACATACATCCAACAGTTTCAATTTCCGATGCTCCCAAATCTTTGTTAACCACTATCACACCCCCACCCCCACCCCACCCACCACAAAAAAACACTGCCATCACCATCACCAAGCATAAGCAACCGAAAGTGTGTTCATTTTGACGACTCATATACAAAACTGTTCTGGTCTTCTCTTTCGCATTCTTCTTCCAAATATCTCGGTGTAAGAAAAGATCTATGAACTGAAGTAGAGGAGATGGAGGGGGGATTTTTTCTTTATACGCTCGGATTAAGTTCAAAATGTCAAACGAAATCTGTATATATACCGACTTTTTACATTCCGGCAAGCCCACACTATTTCCATTTCTTTCCTTCATTTCTTTCTTTCATCTTCCACTCTCTCTCTCTCTCTCTCTCTCTCTCTCTCTCTCTCTCTCTCTCTCTCTCTCTCTCTCTCTCTTTCTCTTCTTCTTTCTTTCTTTCTTTCTTCTTTCTTTTTCTTTCTTTCTTTCTTTCTTTCTCTCCTTAGTCCTTCCTTCCTTTCTTCTTTTAATGCTCATGGGAAACTGACGTTATTTTTGGAAAGCGATAACAAATACTCGAGATCAAAGAAAGATGAAGAGAGTAAATAAGAAAAGATAAAAAGTAGATAATAACAGAATATTTACTTACACATCTCATCTTTTTATTTGTTTGTTTGTTTGTGCTCGTACCTCGTGTGTGTGCGAGCGCATGCGTACGTAAGTTACGTACGTACGTTGTGTGTGTGTGTGTGTGTGTGTGTGTGTGTTGTGTGTGTGTGTGTGTGTGTGTGTGTGTGTGTGTGTGTGTGTGTGTGTGTCCGTGCATGAAGAGAAAAGAGAAAGAGAGAGAGAGAGAGAGAGAGAGAGAGAGAGAGAGAGAGAGAGAGAGAGAGAGAGAGAGAGAGAGAGAGACTGTGTGTGTTCAACTGTCTCTCTCCTTCTGTCCCTCTCGGTCTGCTCTCCACAATCACCCCCACCACCCCTTCCCCTCGTTTCTCAGTCTTTCTCTATCTGTGTCTGTCTCTCCCTCTCTCTGCTTCCTTTCTGTAAATAGTAAGGAGGGCGTGATGAAATGAAGCATCGTGTGTTTCGACTTTCTCTCAGTAAAATACTCTCTCTCTCTCTCTCTCTCTCTCTCTCTCTCTCTCTCTCTCTCTCTCTCTCTCTCTCTCTCTCTCTCTCTCTCTCTCAAACACACACATTTTTCTATATTACATGAATTTTGCAGCACCAATCCTTACAATAAATGACTTTTCTTCTACAGAGCATAAATCGTGCTCCCACCACCACCACCACCACAGATTTTGTCTATTTTGAGTTCAGATCTCACTTCACTGGATTATGCCTTAAAAGTCTATCTGCATGTGCTAAAAAGTGCATATGTACATCACTCCTGTGATCACATTTCGTCTTTCTGCATGTGCCAAAAAAGTGCATTATATGTATTTCGTTCCTGTAATCATCTTTCGTTTTTCTGCATGTGCAACCAAAGTGCAAATGTGCATCACTCCTGTGATCACATTGTTTTCTGCATGTGCCAAAAAAAGTGCATTATATGTATTTCGTTCCTGTAATCATCTTTCGTCTTTCTGCATGTGCAACCAAAGTGCAAATGTGCATCACTCCTGTGATCACATTGTTTTCTGCATTATATGTACTTCGTTCCTGTCATCTTCCTCTTCTCTTGTAAACAAGTTACGTCATTTCAAAATAATTAAACAAGTCAACACACCCAGTTACACAGTGTAAGATATAACGATGTAAAATAATATTTTTTTAATTCCCAAAGAAACCATTCTTGATTAAAATAAAAACCAGATCCATCTCGCGACAAAAATTGTACTTCAAAGAGCACCTCACTCCACAGCAAATAAGGATGAAGAAAAAAAGCAGCGCCTAAAAAAAAAAGCAATGAGAAAGTGAAACCCTGTCCTGCCTCTGTTGTTTTGTTCTGGGTCAGGGGAAACAAACACATCTCGCACATACGTCTTCTCTTTCAATTAAGAGTTCTCATTTTCCAACGAAGGAACAAAACAAAACAAACCCCCCAAAATATATCACACGCTTTCTTTCTGAGTTTACCGATTTCATTCCATGTAAATGAACAAACGAGGCTACGTGACTCCATTTTTTGGTGTGTTTGTTTTTTCAGTGTTTTTTGTGTGCAGGTCACGCCACCTTAACGGCGTTTGATGATAGAAGCTAAGAACTAAGGATCTATTACGAACAAGGAAGAAGCGTGTGTCATAAATTTTTGGTCTTAAAAAGAAAAGGTCGAAGTGAGAAAATGAGCAGCAATGCATGTATCAGACAGCCTCTGACAGACATCAGAGGGAAAATCACGCATCGCATCATCTTTCATCCACTGCGATAGATCTAAACCACCAGTGTCAATGATTACAGAACTGCTGAAGAGGATAACGTTGATAACGGCTTAACGACGCATGGCGTGTGTGGACGGTAAAAGCCTTACCTGAGCAGTCAGCGAACAACTGCTGTCAACATGACGGCAGTGACATCATTTCTACTTTGCCTACACACAATTGAAAATTGCCCGCATAGGCATGGACTATCCGCCTCCCCCCCACCTCCCCCCCCAACAACAGTCCAAAAGTCCTTCGGATGGACTATAAAAAAGGCCCCGTGTGCTATGCAAGCCGAAAAAATTGCGCACAACGTTTTAAAAAACCCGATCCGCTGTTGAAAGAGTAATAGGCCATTTGTGCCGGTGGAAAAAGATACAGAATTTAAAAATCTTTAACACGGGGACTTGTATGTAAAAAAATCAAACCCGAGTGCTTTTATTCATTATCTCGAAATAAAAGAAATATAAACAATTTTTTTTTAATACACACAAACACCACGTGTATATGTTTGTGTTTGTATATTTAAAAATTAATTATAAAGAAATATTATACGTATAAATTATCTATAATTATATATTCATACATACATCACATCACACAACACACACAACACACAACCCAACCACACACACAAACACACACACACACACACACCATTACGAGGCGCACAGTTCAAAGTACATTTCATCTCTCAGCATGGCAGCTGTAATGTCATGTCGCTGCCATTACTGTTCTCTTAGAGATGTGTGTAGCTTCTATCAGCTCTCATCAATCTAGTCAGTCAGGGCTGACAAAACCAAATACCTATCTCCTTCACAGAACCACTATCGTTTATGGTTGGACAGGCTTATGCCAAGGCCAGAGCCTCTACATCAGTGATCACATAATTATATGAATAGTCTCGGAAGTGGCCTTTGGAATGACGGACTCGTTAATAAACGAATGGTAAGAGTCATTCTTTGCTCTTCTGCTGCTGCTGCTGCTCACAACATTTGATGACTATTTAATGATCCTTTTGGGCAGCCATAGCTGCAAAGTGTGAAAGGATCGCTGTTGCGCTATGGATTTATTAAGTGATACTGCAATAAAAGTTCAAAATACAACAAAAAACCAGATCAAAATCTTATAAAATTTATGCAGAATCAGTATCGATCAACCTCGTTTTATCAACTCACACAACCCTCTCAAACGCAACAATTCTTTGTAGTGTACTAGACCTAACACCCAATCATACACACAATGATTTGTACGCAAAACGACTCTCTCTCTTCTCTCAGTCTTGTCAATAATGGCCTCCAAGCTCGGCAGAGCTACAAACAGAATGAATGAATAGAACATTGAAAAAGCAGACATTCTTCATGACTGAACGTTCTGCTTTAGCAGACAAGTCCTACATACAAAGCAGGAAAGAAGGAGAAAAACAAGGCTAGGCGTGTCTTGCAAATGGGCACAGGAAAGAAACCATAGGGCTGTGAACAGGCAAACGAAACTAGGGGGGCTTCTATCGCTAGCTGCTTACACCGTTTCACGACGCGTGATCCTGGAGTTAAAAAGCAAGAAGGAAACGAGTTGTGATGGATGAGGGAGGGACAGAGTGAACGAGTTGCAACTTGAATGAAAGTTTCAGTGAGAGAGAAAGAAACAGAGAGAGTTTCAGAGAGTTTCAGAGAGAGAGAGAGAGAGAGAGAGAGAGAGAGAGAGAGAGAGGAGAGAGGAGAGAGAAGAGAGAGAGAGAGAGAGAGAGAGAGAGAGAGGGGAGAGAGAGAGAGAGACAGAAGAGAGAGAGAGAGAGAGAGAGAGAGAGAAGCAGAGAGAAGAAGAGAGAAGAGAAGAGAGAGAGAGAAGAGAGGAGAGGAGAGAGAGGAGAGGGGAGGGGGGAGAGAGGAGGGGGGGAGGAGAGAGGGGGGGGGGGGGGGGGGGGAGAGAAAGCTGACCACGCTATGCATGTTGAAGGTGATCTGTGACACTGATGGATGAGGAATAAACTGGTTTGCTTTCTTCCTCTTCTCCTGACCTAAATGACGGAAGCCATGACTCAGGGAGTAAAAAGCCTTTGAAGATGGCAGTAATGAGGCCTTTATGGAAATGTACCATAGTTCTTTCAGAGAAAGGTGGATGGCTGTTCAGCGTTTTCAGCATTGCTTTACTTCATGCTATGTGTCCTGCAGAAAATGTCACCCCATACCATGGAGCATCGATTCAGTCATTAACCATTGCACATGCGAACTTCTCAAACTTGTGGTATCATTTTTTGACGCAATAATATGGCACTTGTGTATCTCATTACTTTTTACCTTGTTCTCTTATAGTCTTGTCTCTGGGTACATAAACTGTATTAAATAGACTAACGAGAAGATGAGTAAAAAAAACTAACAACAGAAAGCCAAAATAAAACAACAAGACATGGATGACGACAGACTGCAGAGACAAAAAACCCACTTGAATAAAAGAAATTACAACGGAGACAAACATAGAAAAAAAAGGCAGACTGACAGAGCATCAGAAACTCCGTGACAGAGTGAACCGCTTTCAAGCGAAGTCCACACGTTTCCCTATCATGCCATATCCGGTAAATAATGCCAGCGGGCTTGTTTTTCTCACAGGTCACGCCATCTCACGGCGTCTGCCGTCTGTAAGCTGGAGTTAAAAACCAAGGACGGAACGATATGTGATGGATGAGAGAGCAGCGCTGGCGAATATTTCCATCCCCAAAGTCGGGACCCAAGAAGTCTACAGGTGATAGCTGACTGGTGACGAACGGAAAATTAAACTAGTCGATTTTTTCCCCAGTGGTTACGTGATGTCCCCTAGAACCCTTCTCTCCACCCATACTGGGCGATCATCACCGCGCCGGCCCTTGTGTAATCATGTACAGCCTTTCGTAACGCTGTGCTAGTTTTTAACTTGTCCTCAATACAAGCTATTGTGCAGTTCATGTTACAGTTACACATGAATAAGGTTTGCAGCAGTTATGTTGTACTTTGTGCACAGTTTGTGCGTATTTTCTTCTCGGAAGCAAAAGATAGGTCATTTATGTTCGTTCTCGTTGCCCATCTTTGCAATACTAGGTACTAGTGAAATTGCAGAAAATAAGCAGTTTTGTTGATACTTTTGCAAATCAATCAATGTGTCACTGATTTGACTTTGATAAATGAGTAATGTGGGTTGTTTTTTAATCAAAGCACTTTTTCGTGCACACTCACACTATTTCATGCACATGTACATCACTTAAACTGTACAAGAGAGTGAAAACCAGCTTCCTGGTGCAAAACTATGACTCGTGAAATGACAAGAGCCAAATACAAAAGTACACCCATCATTTAAATGTCTTTTATCTGCAAGTTCAACTGACGACAAAATGTTCTGTGGAATTTACGTAGCATATGTTAATGTTCAACTGAACTATAAAATGCACAACACTAATCCTGTAAGGCCCAGAAAGTTACTTCTTTTCATTTCATGTCACGTTTAAAACTGCCTTTCTCCGTGTAAGACATTCAAACTGCAAATGAATGTATTCTGATTTTCTGACTTCTTGCTCGCACAAAGACATAGACGCTCTTTAAATACAAAAATCCAAATTTATGGCAGACGCATGATCTTTAAATCTATCAAAGTTTCTTTTGAAGGAAATACCTTTTCTATTTTTGCATTTTCTCTTCATCACAAAGCTAATGCATATATAAATAAATAAACAAGACAACTGAAAGATACAAAAACGCAATCTCAATTTTCATGAAAGTCACAGGCATTATTCTTACATTCCTAACTTCTACAGAGAATATTGTTTTTCTTATATCTTAACAATCGATCTTTCAGACAGACAGACAGCTGCAGCCACCTGACTCCTGTCTCTTTCAGGTCACGCTATAGCTCAAGGCGCCTGATGACTAGGCTGGAAAAAAAATCGAGAAAGAAGCTGTCTGTGATGGGTGAGAAATCAGTGGAGTCAGATATATGTCTCAAAAGAAAAGTGACCTGGTTAGGAAAGTGTGTGTGTGTGTGTGTGTGTGTGTGTGTGTGTGTGGTGTGTGTGTGTGGTGTGTGGTGTGTGTGGTGATGTTGTGAGAAAGTGAGGGAATGAGTAAATGTGTTTCTGACAAGAACAGATGCACAATCACAAAACGGCCCTTCCTATGTTCCGTGCTGATGCAAAACAGCTGGATCAAGGGTTGGGAGGAGGTGGCCACAGCAGATGATGTTAAATGATGCTTCCTTTGTTCTCCGAGAGATGGATGGACTGCTACTGCTCTTCTACTATTAAGATTTTTACACTATAAATGTCTAAGGTTAATCACACCATGGTCACGCAATACTGGTGATCCCAGTGAACAGTTTCATTGTTATTCCTTTATTGGTAACTCTACCGACTATCCACATGTCATAACTTGGTGATCAGCATGTTCTCTGCAGTAGCACAAAGTCTGGTCTGCACCACTGCTTTTGATCAACACATTTCATGTCTAATCATATTCTGTCTAGACGATACTCTCTGGGTCACTTTCACTGTACTTCCTTTGTGTTTGGCTTCTTTAATTGAGAATCAAATAAAGCAAGCAAGGAAGCAACGAGAAATAACCCCTGTGGCAACATTTTAAAATCGAACAAAAGAGAAAACATTCAAAAATGAGAGATTGAACGGTTCTGTGGTGAAATGACAAACTGACTCTGCCATGGAACATTTCTTTCCAGGTACTTGACCAGACTGACGTGGGGAAGTCGTCAGGTTCAGTTTCGGTCAACAAGTCTAGAGCAGAAAATAATACGGTGATTGCAAAGGACCGAACTCAAACACACAGAAGAAAAAAGACAGAGAGAAATGAGTGGCTGGGGAGAAGAAAAGACAATCGAAAGATCCATTAAACCAAAGAGCCCGAACTGCATTCAACTTATGCATAGCGTCACATATCTGCCAAGTCTCTCGCATTCATTTCTTCCCCTGGAGGTCTCCAATTAGTACCCTTAGCTCAGAAGATACAGACAGTAGTCTGCACGCAACGGCACCCCGTCGGGAAAGCTGGCCCACATTCACAAGCTGTAATCGTCTCCATCCTAAAGAACAAAGACAAAACATCTGAAGCCCCCAGCTCCCTGTCATTGGCACCAGAGTACTTGCATTCCATGCAGATGATTACAATGCCGCCCCACAGCGCCTGGTGACAGCATGCAGTGAAAAACAAAAGATTCGTAACAAAGAGCTTGTGATGAATAAGGGGCAGAGTAGGCTCTTTTGCATTGAGGAAGAAGAAAAGCTTCAAAGAACAGAGCAAAGCTGTCGAGGAAAAAAGAAAGATGGTGGTCTCTGTTACAGACGGAAAAGAAATTCACGAGCAAGCTGGCTTCCTTGTTCCCATATTAACATGATTAAAACCATGGCTGGACAGAAAAGAAAAGGAAGGAAGATGTGAATGAGGCAATGAAGCCTTTACTGGGGTGCATGATCTTCAGAAAAATAAATGACTTCCTGCTTGGCCAGTCCAGTATTGTATTGTCTCTTGAAAGGCACACATACAATGTCTTCATCTCTAGCCTTGTCAAAGTATTCCATGGAGATTCTACCACACCAGCATGGGGGTGATACGCCACAAATGCCCTATTCTACAGTAAACAATTATGGTCTTCATGCCTTTTACTGTATGTTGTTCCCAGTTCCACTTGGCTTCTTGCAACACAAAATTTTATGATAAATGCCGAGAATACAGAATCTACAAAGAAATGAGGAAAACCTGGCTGGGGGGAGGGGAGGGGGTGTCCTCATTTCCCATTTCTTTGTAGATTCTGTTTTAGTAGTAATCGTTACTGTAGAAAGAAAAGCAGTGACTACCCTGTCCACGACTTTCAAGCAAAATTCTCACGATCCTGTCGTTCCATTTTCTGTCGATCAAGAAACAAACAAACCATAAAAATGAAGGTCTTTTCTTCTGTGTAGGTCACATCATTTCACAGGGTTTGATGTCTGCAAGCTAGCATTTAAAAACCTGGGAAAGAGCGACCTGTGCTGGATGAGAGAGAAGGGGGGGGGGGGGGGGGGGGGGGGGGTTGAAAGGCAGACATACACAAAAAAGTGATAGAAAAGAAGAGCTTCCCCACCAGAATTTCCAGAAAGAGCCCCTGGCCTCCTCACAGGACATACAGACACACATGCGCGCGCGTGCACACACACACACACACACACACACACACACACACACACACACACACACACACAACACCTTTAAATAACAACCCCCCCCCCCTCTCCTCCACTCATTCTGCCTTTCATCTCAATGGTAATGACCATTCTTCTCCCATTCGTCTTCAAATATGCACGTCATGTCAAAAACGTGCAAGCCATCCTCTTCATTATCGACATTTTGAAATTCAACACAACAAAAGATTCCCCAAAATAATCTTCCATTATTCGGCTACATGCAGCGTGAGAGAACAGAAGAAACTCCAGGCTGTAGAGACGCACGCAAGATGCAAACACTCATGCATGCCAACGTGAATGACTTCAAACGTGATTTTTCTCACACTGTCATAACATGATTTTTCCAACATGAATGCCTTCTAAAGTGATTTTTCTTACACTGTCATAACATGATTTTTCCAACATGAATGCCTTCTAAAGTGATTTTTCTTACACTGTCATAACATGATTTTTCCAACATGAATGCCTTCTAAAGTGATTTTTCTTACACTGTCATAACATGATTTTTCCAACATGAATGACTTCTAAAGTGATTTGTCTCACATTGTCATAACATGATTTTTCCAACATGAATGACTTCAAACGTGATTTTTCTCACATTGTCATAACATGATTTTTTCCAACGTGAATGACTTCAAACGTGGTTTTTCTCACACTGTCATAAGATGACTTTTCCAACATGAATAACTTCTAAAAAGATTTTTCTCACATTGTCATAACATGACTTTTCCAACATGAATGACTTCTAAAGTGATTTTTCTCACATTGTCATAACATGATTTTTCCAACATGAATGACTTCTAAAGTGATTTTTCTCACATTGTCATAACATGATTTTTCCAACATGAATGACTTCTAAAGTGATTTGTCTCACATTGTCATAACATGATTTTTCCAACATGAATGTCTTCTAAAAAGATTTTTCTCACATTGTCATAACATGATTTTTCCTATATGAATGCCTTCTAAAAAGATTTTTCTCACATTGCCATAACATGATTTTTCCAACATGAATGCCTTCTAAAGTGATTTGTCTCACATTGTCATAACATGATTTTTCCAACATGAATGACTTCTAAAGTGATTTTTGTCACACTGTCATAACACGATTATTCCAACATGAATAACTTCAAGTGATTTTCGTCGTGTCATATTTTTTTCTAATATGAATTACTTCAAAAGAGACTGTTGTCACACGTCATAAAATGATTTTTTCCAAAACAGAGAACTTTAAATGTGATTTTTGTCACATGTCATAGCATGATTATTTCAACATGAATAATTTCACATAAGATTTCTGTCACAAGTCATAACATGATGTTTTCAACATGAATAACATCAAAAACTTCAAATGAGCTTTTTGTCACAAGTCATAACATGATTTTTCCAACATCATTGATTTAAAAAAATGATTGTTGTCACATCTCATAACTCTATTTTTCCAATATGAATGGTTTCAAAAATGATTTTTGTCACATTGTCATAACATGATTGTTTCAAAATGAATGACTTCAAAAACGGTTTCCGTCACATGTCATACCATGATTTGTTTTCAACATGAAGACCTTCAAAAGTGATTTTTGTCACACGTCATAACATGATTTTTCCAACATGAATAACTTTAAATGATATTTTGGTCACAAATCATAACACCATTTTCCCAACATGAGTAACTTCAAAAGTGATTTTATCACATGTCATAGCATGATTTTCCCAACATGAATAACTTCAAATAAGATTTCTGTCACGAGTCATAACATTTTTCCAACATGAATAATTTCAAATAAGATTTCTGTCACAAGCCATAACATGATTTTTTCAACATGAATAACTTCCAAAAAATTTTATGAAATTTTGGTCACGTGTCAACAACACGATTCTTCCAACAAAAATAACTTCAAAAGTGATTTGTGCCACACGTCACAACACGATTCTTCCACAGCCATGGCGAGGTCTTCGTGGTCGGCTGAGTTATAGACAGCAGGAACGAACGAATGTTTGGTTTAATCGAACGAGTTTTCCCCCCACGTAACTTCTCAAGTCTGGGGGCTGGACACGATGGCAGCTTTGATAGGGACTCCACGTTGGGCTGGTGTGTGAGCACCATGATAGATGGATGGTTAGCACACAAACGCTACTGTCGTTCTCGGGACTTCTTAAAGTAGGTTCTAAACTTTGGCTCTTACATTTCTGACTGAAAGACTTGAATGCACCGCAGAAATACTTCATGCCCATGACTTACATATCTATTAGTTACAGGCTGTAGCATCGGCTGCGTGCTGCTGATATGATATATAAAATGTTTTGGATGGTGAATGAATCGGATGGGTTGTATGTCGTTTTAAAAACCGTATTTGCACTTTTCCTAATCATTAAAACAATATTATATCTTTATGAACTGTCGCCAATTCCCCAGTCATCTATTTCTCTTTCTCCCTTCTTTTGATAATTTCCTATTGATCCCAGTTTCCTTCATACATAGTCTTCAAAAGATGGCTTCAGATTAATTCTCTCAAAATAGCACTGCGTCTTTATTAGACTTCTAGGGATAAAACGTAAGTGCTGAGAAAACAGCGATGTTTGATTTTGAAGCGAGAGAAAGAAAAAAAAAGGGTAGGGTAGGGGTAGGAACGTCAAATCAGGCCGGCTTTCAGAAGGCAATACTCTGGATTTATGAACCACATATTAGCATCGAGCTCTAAATCTCATTTTGTAACATCCCCCCCCCCCTACCCCCTCCCCCTTTCTTCTCCCCCCCCCCTTCTCTTTATGCTTTTTCTGTATCTCCTCTTTTTCTGTCTTTGTGAGCGCGCGCGCCCACACACACACTACACTACACTACTTCTTTCCTCTTCTTCTCTTCTTTCCTCTTCTTCTCCTCTTTCCTCTTCTTCTCTTCTCTTCCCTCTCATTAAAAGAGGAGCGGACTGCAGAGTGAAGAGCCAATATAATGCCAGGGCCTACTTGAAGGCTGGAGAAGGGGCAGGCAGGCAGGCGGGCAGGCAGGCAGGCAGGCAGGCAGGCAGGCAGGCAGACAAGGAATTGATGGACGAGGGCAGCAGGCAGGGGGGTGCCGTCGCTAGTGTCCTCAAATTGAATTCCATCAATCAGACGCTGCTCCCTGCAAACTCCTCTTCAGGTCACTTGTGTCAGTCCGCAGACTGCATGCCCAACTCACGTCTGCTTTTGCAGCAGCCTAGGTGGATGGAAGGAGGGAGAGACGGTGACCACACTGACAGTGATGTGCTGCATGCCAGTCTTTGAAGCATCACGAAAGTATCACAGCTCCTGCATGCATGCATCATTCTTCCTTTTGGCTGCTTAAAAGGGGGAAGGGAGTCAAGTCCTACACGCAAAAATGCATGCTCACTCTGACACACTTTGTACCTGTCTTCTCCTCCTTCCACTAAGCATAGGGTTTTGGGGGGATTGTTTTGTGATTTAGTGTCACAGCGGAGGTTATTTAACTATTTACTTATTTACTTATTGATACCACTTTAAGTCACGAGATTTCTCTGCGTGAAATTCGGGCTGGCCTCTCCGGGGAGAGCGCGTCGCCACAAGAACAGCGCCACCTTTGGGTTTTTTTTTTTTGGTCTGCAACTGTATTTGTTTCCTTATCAGAGTGGCTTTTTTCTAAGAATTTTGCCAGGGACAACTCTCTTGTTGCCGTGGGTTCTTTTTACGTGCGCTGAATAACACAAGGGACCTCGGTTTATCGTCTCATCCGAAAGACTAGTGCCCAGACCACTTACACTACACTACGCTACTTCTTTCCTCTTCTTCTCTTCTCTCTCATTAAAAGAGGAGCGGACTGCAGAGTGAAGGTTCTGTGGGTGAGAGACAGCTGTCTTCTCTTCCCTCAAGGCAGAATTTCCTTTTTTTCTTCTTCTTTTTTTTATAAAAAGGAATGATTTGATCTTCTAGGGGTAGTAGCGGTAGAGGAGACAAACAGCCCCTGGTGTTGGTGGTGTAGGACTATCGGGTTAAGTGACGGCAAGCCGGATCAATGAAACGACAAACGCGGACAGCGCTACTACTTGCTACAATCACATTCTGTACGGTGCAACGCAGACGCTTCCCGTTCAACTCGATTTGAACACCGGACCTGCCCACGTGAAAACCTCTGCCGCCAACAACCGCTTTCTAAGAATCACAACCTGCAGCTACTTCGCGGACCACGAGGTAAAACGAATTCAGACTGTTTCTTTAGTACCGAGATGAATGTAGGCTAGGTACATGGTGTCTGTAGAGAAGTACAAGGCAGAAAACGAAAGAACAAAAAGAGACACCCTTCTCCCCCTCCCCCCAACTCCCTTTTTCAAGGATCCGCATGGAAAACAAAACATGACAGTCCTGCTTGATGGTCTTTCTGCTTATACGGGTAGATAATTAAAGAAAGAAAGAGAGAGAGAGAGAGAGAGAGAGAGAGAGAGAGAGAGAGAGAGAGAGTTTAGAGAGAGACAGACAGACAGAGACAGACAGACAGACAGAGACAGAGAGTGTGTTTTGGCTGGTGCTAGGTCACAAGAGTATTTCTCTCTGGAGCTAAATGACTGCAATCCTCGTCCTAGAACTTTGGGCAAGACTTTTAGACCAGAGTCCTGTGTTTGTACACAAGTACAATGTGTTACACATGTTCAATCCTATTCCACCTTTCGAAGACGATCAGTCAGTGGTGCGCTGATATAAACGGGTGACAAAATAAAAACATCCACACTGGTGTCGTGTCTAGACGATATACCTGAAAAAAGAGTGAGGTGACCTTAACGACGGGAAATGTAGTATACACAAACAACCACCAACACAGCAGACAACCTCACCAACTGCAAAACTCGGGGTTCTACACGATAAACGAGCAAAGAAAGAAAGAACTACAGTCTCACAACCCAAAGCGCAAATCTAAACGAAATAAATCCCGACTAAGAAACAACCAGACCATCCAACAGCACTCCCCCCCCCCCCCCCCTCTCTCTCTCTCTCTCCCCTCTTTCCTTTCCATCCATCTCCCCATTCCACAGAACTTCTCCCCCCCCCAAAAAAAAAAAAACACACACAAAAAACCACCCAACTTTTTTTCGCTCCCTCACCTGTCTCATGTAAGTTCTTCCCATGATCTGACAGCTGACACATCTAACAGACACCCTCGCCAAAACGGGCCCTCCGGAACGTTTTCAAAGAGCCCTGCCCTAGAGATACTGGCTGGGAAGATCGATCAGCAGGACTCCCCAAGGCCAGTTTGTGTCTGACAAGGTCAGACGTCTTGTAAACATTCACTCCCCCCCTCCCCCCACCTCACCTCATCCTACCTCCACCCCACCTCACCTCACCCCTATCTATGGCTGCTTTGCCCCTGCTTCCCTTGGGGCTTGTGCTCGGGGTTCAAGGAGTAAATTGCATGTCCACCTTCTTTATCTACCCGCCTCCCACCCTCCTAAAAAACAAAGGGGGGAAAAAAAAAGAAAAAAAGGTTGGTCGCATCAAAGGCTTACTGTCCGCTTCGCCAAGTCTTTGATATGAGAGAGACTACGGTGGTATGAGGGCTTAAGTGTGTGTGTGTGTGTGTGTTGTGTGTGTGTGTGTGTGTGTGTGTGTGTGTGTGTGTGTGTGTGTGTGTATGTAGTAGTAGTTCTTCAGTTTAACGTCCTTCCACTAAATAGTGATATCAGACGGAAAGTGTGTGTGTGTGTGTGTGTGTGTGTGTGTGTGTGTGGTGTGTGTGTGTGTGTGTGTGTGTGTGTGTGTGTGTGTGTGTGTGTGTGTAGGGAGAGGGATATGCACATAAATAATCAATCGCAATAAACAAATATTATGGGGAAAAAGCATAAACAAGAATTCTGAACAGAAAAAATAAACATTTAAAATATTAACGTTGCAATTCATATAACTAGAAGCTATCCTCATATTAAAGGAGTCTGAAAATAGGAGTATGTGTGTGTATGTGTGTGTGTGCGTGTGCGAGAGAGAGAGAGATACAGAGAGAGAGGAACCCTAGTAGGCCAGACGGTAAAGAACTAAGAATAAAACCGATCAAAATAAAACCCCAAACAGACAGATAGGTAGAAGATACTGCCACAGCCCAAGCGCCACGTTAGTCACGCTGTAATCAACCTCTTCCACACGCTTTTTCTTGGCTGCATAATACACAGGAGCAATTTTCCCGCTCAACGAAGCATCAGCAGGATTGGCAGGACAGAGCAGTTTGGACAGGGCAGACAGAGAGAGCCTGGGGCAGGGGACAGGGCCTGGTGGTGTGGTGGTGCTCTGCAGGCGGAAAGGGGATGAGCTGACAGGCAGACACCCCAGTTCTACACTGTTAGTGCACCTCAGTGCTTCCATGCTTGTGGAACTGGGGCATATATGTCTGGGGAACTTTCTGGCAACAGTGACAGCTCTGCAAGGTTCAAGATCTATTCATGTATTGATCCATCCATCCATCAATCCCTCTGTCCATCCGTTCATCTTTCCCTTCACCCTAGGTCGGAAAGATACCGATGACCTCTTGGAACTCCTTCACTATCCATGTCTACTCTCTGCTGCTCTCTGGGAAAAGGCACAGGTCAAGCTTGTCCCCTTCATTGGTGATGTTTTCTCACGTCTTTTCCTGTCTGCTTCTTCTTCCTGTAAAGATGTCCAGCAAGATAGTCGCCGCATTGTCAGACCATCTTGTGACGTGACAAGTTCATCTAGGTTTCCATCCTTTGATAGCTAACTGGCTAATGCCTCCTTCGATTCTTTAGTGTTAAGCTTCACGTGTGGTACGTTCATGGGCCACTTTAGGTATTGGCAACTATCTTTTTCTACACACGTAACAGTTTAATCCAAAAGGCCATCTCTCCTCTTCTCGTTACTGTTGTTATGTTCCAAACTCCAGTCCATAGAGAACAGTTCGTGTTTGTTGTTGTTGCTTCTGACCCCCCCCCCCCTCCCCACTCTTCACACTGTTGATAACAAATTAGCCCACCGGAATGCTGTAACACTATTACATTCAGGCTGATATCCACATCCACTTCAGTGATTTGCTCGTCAAGGCTAATGACCCATACTGATTGGGGTAGATTACAACACTGAACAAAGACTGGCAATTTTATGCGCAGCAACTGTGGCCACATTCACAATCTGTACAGTTTCAGTTTTCGGTTTTGAAGTTTCCCGCTGGAGGCGACCACGCTTTGGAGACACCGCACGCGCTTAATCAAATACAGTGCAAAATCTGCACAAACTGTGCTAGTCCGGCATTCCACCAACCTAACTATGCAGAAGTCTGTCCAGATCCTGATAAGAAGCACAGGTGTATGCCGGGAACGTGAGCACCATAGCAGATGACCTCCCACCCGTACCCCCTCTCTCTTTTCATGGTTCTCCACTTCTATCAGACTTAATGGCTCTCGCCTATGTAACGTGCCACAGCTCTTTTCACCATCACTCCCAGAGTAGGTGCAGGGGTCACCCTGACTTTTCCCCCCAAACTCGATCATCCATAGACTAGACCAATGCAAGAGAAGTTTATGGCCAACACCACCCCCACCCCACACACCCCTTCCCCAAGTTTCATCATGTAAAAGATGGGAAAGTGTGAGAGATGTAGGAATCATGACTTTTAACGGCTAAAAGATGTGTATGGCAAAATTACTCTTACTTTTGGGCTCGGCTAGAGATTCTATCATTTACTGATGGGCGCACTGAAGTTAGATGTTATACTTCGGCATGTTATGGGGATGGTCTTCGTCTATGGCCTACACCTAACACAACAACATTCATTCTCCATTAAAAACGAGACAGACTTTATAACAGCGTGGTGTGGCAGCTCATATGGCAGGTGCTAAAACAGCGGCCGCGTCTGTAGTCTTCTCAGCCTATGTCCATAGGTAACGGGTGGTACTCAGGGCATAGTCTGGGTGACTCCCTCCCCCTAAACCGTGGTATAAAGCTGCTGGACTCGCAACTAGGGCAATAGCAGCAAAAACAACAAACAAAAGAAACTATTTTGAGTATAGTTTAATTCTGTAGCTGAACTTGAACGAAAAGAACATTGCTTAATGTTGAAATTACTTTTTTTTCTAGTTAAAGGGGTAATTTGATTCACCGTGTTGACCCCAGTTACCCCATGTTTGGGTGCAGTGTACCAGCATTATCTGACACCCTTAGTCATGTGTATAAAGATGTGTATAACCTATCAGACCACCTCGTCACATCAAGGCTGTCATCACATGCTAAGGAAAAGTCACATAAAAATACCAGCCTCCCTCCACAGTAAACATCACCCTGCAAAAGCCGCAACAAACGAACTGCTGAATTTTTCAAGGCATGTAAAACTTCGCTGGGCTGACGCTGTCAGGCCCATCGCTTTAAGTACACAAATACGTAAGAAGAGGAGAGTTGTCCACTGGGAGGTGTTGAGACAAGAAGCATGTATCAGCCATAGATTACAAAAAAGCCCGAATAAAAAATTCAAAGTAATCTAAAAACATGAAAGGCCACACGGGAAATTAACACCAGATATTGGATATCCTATGTCCATACTAGGAATTACAGCGTTTTCGTTGTTTTTTTCTGTCTATTTATTAGCTAGAATCCCCCCCGCTTCCCACACACACACACACGCAGGCGCACGCGCACACACACACACCCTTTCTTTACTTCTCGTAGTGTTTCTTCCTTTTTGGTGGTGGTTGCTGCTGCGCTTGTTATTGTGAAGAAAACTTCGTTCATATCTTTCATCCATAAACAACAATAACTCCTGCCTCATCCTAAAGGACTGCACTGCGTATATCCTTCCTTTCCTAGCCTGTTTCCTTAAAGGTAGTGGTCAAGATCGAACAGTCGTACAGAGGACAAAGTAACGGACAACACACCTTTGATAGTGTCATCTGCAGAAGCTTACTCGTGCGTAAAGAACTGACGAGTCAATGTCACCAGAAGTCACTTTTGCTTTTGAAAGGATTGTGTACACAACTCTTTCCTGTCTTTATATAATTGTTTTCTCCAGTTTATGCTAAACCCCATCAGCAAAGAAATTCGCTGGGCAGGTGCATGTTCAATGCATAAACCACAACTTGGTGACATTTTGAGCCCATGCATAGCGGTTTTGTTGGTTTCTTTACTCCGCGACCCGCAACGCACTGACACCAATGAACGGAATCTACAAGGCGCATAGTTGATTTCTTTTTCAGTTTCACCTATCCGTTTACTCTAGTAGACCGTTGGAGCAACATGTTTGATTAAGTATCCATATACAGTAATAATATCGGGATTTTCACCATACATGTTTGATTTGTATGCATATATTACATGCACACGGGAGGGTTAAAGCACTGGTAGGTCTGTACACTGACCAGATATTGTACATGTATATCCCCACCAGGCGCTGTTCAGACTCTAACAAAGGACTCCAGCACTCTTGAATAGATAGCAAAATGCCTATGAATTGGACCACCACGCCTGCCA
The DNA here is from genome assembly GCA_028751875.1 of Rapana venosa. Taxonomy (NCBI): domain Eukaryota; kingdom Metazoa; phylum Mollusca; class Gastropoda; order Neogastropoda; family Muricidae; genus Rapana; species Rapana venosa. The sequence continues at coordinate 35,144,903 of CM054137.1, read as the reverse complement.
AAATGAAATGAATTTTCTTGGCTTTAAAAAGAGGAATAATTCTGACTGCACTTTGTACCTTGGGTCAGTAATGCCGTCTCCCCCCCCCCCCCCCCCCCCCCCCACTCGATCTACAGAGACGTGTGAAGTCCATCTACTTCCTCTACTTCCCATGATATCAACAAAGACACACGATGACGCCATTTGATGTTAACCAGCCGTTATTTCTGTATTTTCTTCACCCCCTTTCCCTTCCCCTCAATTGTTATCACACAAACAGGCAAGACAACGACGCAAAGGTCTTGACAACATCTAAAACCAAACCGTCGCAGAATCAGGATCACCAACAGCTTACTGCCGTACGTACAAGACAAAACATCTCCTACACCTAGAGTCGATCGAGACCTTTACTTTCAGTGTCTGCCACAGACAGTGAGCTAAGATTAGAGTCTCTCTCCATTCTGATGCCGTGCCATCCAATCCACGACTGATGGCCATCTAATGTGAAGGAACCCGTTTTGGGAGGGATGGTCAGGGGGGGGGGGGGGGGGGCGCAAATCAGCCCCCCCCCCCCTCGTGTCCAGACCGTGCCGCCAGCACCGCGGACTCATTACTTGGGGAGGACGGTCTGCAGGACATAAACCACAAGCTGCTGCACGAGTCACAGATAGATGTATACACCGTCCTTTTTCTGCGGCTGCTGTGTCCATCTGTGTGGTGTGTGTGTGTGTGTGTGTGTGTGTGTGTGTGTGTGTGTGTGTGTGTGTGTGTGTGTGTGTTGTTTGTTGTGTTTGTATGTATGTAAGTATGTATTATGTATGTAGTATGTATGTATGTATGTATGTATGCCTTCGTGTGTTTGTTAGTATATGTATATATGCATGTATGTATGTCTTCGTGTGTTTGTTAGTATATGTATATATGCATGTATGCATGTATGTATGTATGTATGTATGTATGTATGTATGTATGTATGTATTATTATATATATATGTCGTGGTGTGTGTGTGTGTGTGTGTGTGTGTGTGTGTGTGTGTGTGTGTGTGTGTGTGTGTGTGTGTGTGTCTGTATGAGTGTGTGCGTATGTCTGTCTGTCTGCGCGTGCGTTTAAAGCCGCATCAATGGAAGTATGAATACTGGATTGTAAAAGCCTTCAGCCTCGTCACCTATCATCCATCCCCTGCCTTCTTAAAGTCTTTCACGTCACTCCGAAGATGATCTAAACGAGATTACAGTGGGTGAGGAGGGGAGAGGAGGGAAGGAGGGAGGGAAAAGAAAGAAAACCCCTAATATGGCGTCTGTATATTGATCAGGCTGAAAACAAAACAATACGAGAAGAAAGAGAGAGAAGAGAGAGAGAGAGAGAGAGAGAGAGAGAGAGAGAGAGAGAGAGAGAGAGAGAGAGAGAGAGAGACAGACAGACAGACAGACAGACAGGCATCAGACAGAAGAGAAATACAGACAGAGTACAGAAACAGAGTCAGACACCAGGTCAAGCACAGTCACAGTGACACAGAAGCCGAAGCAAAGGGGCACGGCTGAAAATGGACGATTGTGGGTGACTGGCTTAACGGTAATTAACGCAGCATCTCGCCATCGCTAGTTAGGCTAACGCCATCCCTCTTCCATGACCACCTCCACAGTCCAACGAGTGCAGACACTTAAATCGCCCGTCCACCCCCACCAGCTGTGCTGCGCTAGTTGTCATTTTGCGCTAGCCTAGCGCCACAACTGTGCTTCATGAAGCGGCCTGTCACTACTTCACCTAACAATGGAGTACAATTTCTCACAGTGTGACAAAACAACCGTGATAGATATAGTGTCCCTAGCCTACTGACTGACTGGCTGGGTGTGACCACTTCATCAAACAATTAAAAAAACCAAACATGTTTTACATTTTACTGAAGGAAACGGGCAGATCATTAACACAATCCCCGTATCTTCGGATGAGACTATAAACCGAGGCCCCGTCTGCGAACGCACGCAGAACATCTTGCGCACACGTTAAAATCCTATTCCACTTTTCGTAGAGTAGGCTATTGTGTGCCGGTGGGAACAGATGACAATTTACAAAACCGCATACACACGGGGACTGGACGTAAAAAAGCACATAAGCGCTTATTCCATTATCCTCGATATAAAAGAATAAAATAAAATAAAATTTAAAAAATCTCTACCACTTCTACCACATACACTATCACACCAGTGCAGGCATAGTTTCCGCGGTTCTCGTATAACGTTCTAGAGCTGATATTTACCAAGTCCACTGCGATTGTGATCCCGAAAATACCGTGTCATGATTGTACACCATTTATTATGTAATAATGTGTGGGTGATAAAAAAAAGAAGAAGAAATAGGACAGAATGTTCATAACTATCTGGCTGACTGATTCATTGTAAAAAGTCATTGTGCATCAATATGAACACACAATGCACCGTTGTTGACACAATTTCACTACTACAATCACACCAGTGCAGGCATTGTAGATCATACGTTTGTGTGTGTGTGTGTGTGTGTGTGTGTGTGTGTGTGTGTGTGTGTGTGCGTGTGCGTGCGTGTGTGTGAAATCACACAAAGGCAATACTAAACAAAACAAAAATCCTTTTTAAAAAAGCTGATAGAACATAGATTCCCTTTTTTTCCTTACATGCAAGAATACTCGACAACTCAAGGCTAGGTCTCCGCTCTCAGTACCCATCTGGACTGTAAAAAAACCAAAAACCCACCCCAAAACCTAACGGAATAAGAACATCATCCACCAATCTCTTACGTAAGTATATTAGTACGCTGATTCCTTCCAACACCTCCCTCCGAAGCTTCCCTACTACAAGGCATTTCAGTCCAAGTGTGTTCACATCTTCCAGCCTAGTCCACCCCACCATCCAGCCTCAGGCCACACCCCCACCTGTGGGGCCAGACACTCGAAATAACCAGTACAAGGCTGACAACAGGCCAATGAACGTCATCTTCCTCTTCCTTACACTATGTCATCTGTTTTTTGTTCTGCCCATAAGGCTTTCTTGATTAAGCAGACGGACGTTGCGGGGATAAACTTCCATGATATGAACAACACAATGAGATACGTCCGAAAGATCGAGAGAGGGAGGGAGGGAGAGAGGGACGGAGGGAGAGGGAGAGAGAGAGAGAGAGAGAGAGAGAGAGAGAGAGAGAGAGAGGAGAGAGAGAAGAGAGAGAGAGAAGACAGAGAGAGTGGGAGAGAGACAGACAGAGAGAGGAGTGGGAGAGAGAGAGATTGAGAGAGAGAGAGAGAGAGAGAGAGAGAGAGAGAGAGAGAGAGAGAGAGAGAGGGAGAGAGAGAGAGAGAGATTGAGAGAGAGAGAAGGGTGACTTAACACTCAAGACCCTACACAAAGGATCGACCCAAAGATCAGGAAACAAAACACTAAGCACTGGAACTCTGGAGACACCAGGACATGAAGCCTCACACCTACAGGAGGACAATGCCAAAGCCTGTCCCTCATACCACTGTTTCAACTTCACACCCCTTTGCTATCCCAGCCATTCCATTCCCCATATCCCCCACCCCACCCACCCCCCAATCCCTTCCTCCATCTGACACTTCCATCTGTGGGCGCAGACAGACAAGATAACACGATAGTGGTGTTAAGTGAGCGGACGTGATTTGTCCCTTAGTAAGCTTTAGTGCCACCTTTTTTCCCCCTCCCTCGCTGTCTGCCCACAGGGGACGACAGTAGCACCCACAATGAAATGAGCCCTGCACTGTTAGGTTTACCATGATCCACAAGTTACAGGTAGGCAGGTTCTCTAGATTCTCTAGATGTCATTGTCTTGGTAGTTGAAAAGTTCGTTCTTTTCTGTTTCTTGTCGCCATCCTTATGATATGCCCCCCCACCCCACCCTTCTGCATCCACCCCCCCCCCCCCCCTGCCTGTTATAGTTTACTGTAATTAGCTTCCTATCTGTCACTTCTTTAGCATAACTGTTCCCCAGCTATTGCTACGTACATGAAAACCTGACATGAACACATACTGGCATGGTCGGCTTTTTTTTGATCTTCACCTCACCCTACCCCCCCCCCCCCCCCCCCCCCCGGAAAAAAAATTCAGTATGCTTCAAGTCATGTTACCATGTTTGTTCTTTTTCTTCGTTAAAAAAGAATCCAACGAATCACATTTCTGGTGAAGTGACTCCAAGAAATCAGTTATGAAAAAAGTCAGAGGAAACCGAGAAAATGTGCAAGTTTTGACACTGAGAGGAGCAAAAAGGGAAAACTGAACATATAATGCAAAATGAACAAAGAAATTTGAAAAAGCTGAACAGAAATAGGTAACAAACAGAAAAGAAGAAGAAAATAACGTAAACGGAAAAAGAAAGAGGAAAGTTTCAGCAAACTGCTACTTTCTGTGCAGTTTCATTTACCCCAAATGCTTTTGTCTGTGGTATGAAAGTTTGATACTTTTTAAGAGAGAGAAAAAAGAAAAGAAAAATGGAAACGAACAAAAGAAAGAAACACGCACACGACCCCCCCACCCCCACCCTACTCTCTCACATACACATACACACACATACACATGAACACACACGAACACACAAAGACTTAAGCACCTTCCAATACTGACCACCCACACAAAGAAAACATCAACAAAACGAAACCGACAGAAGCTGGAAAGCTCACTGCCAGTCAGGAAGTATCAGACGCAAAATGTAAAGCCTCCCAGACCCAGACCTGAAATCAGTGGTGACAATTCCACATCCCACCCATCCATCTCATCACCCGCTTGCCCCCGGGGCCCACACTTCCAGACAGTCACAAAACAATGTGTCAGCATTAAGTAAGAAGATGGCTGGCCTCTTATTGCTCCTAGCAGTGTGGTCTTCTTGTATGGCCCACGGCCGGGTCTGCTAACGAGAAAAACATTTAGTACTGGACTACAATACTTTCCTTAAAGGATCACTAAAATAAACCCAAACAACAAACAACAACAAAAGCAAAAAAAAAATCTGTGTAAAATAAGAACACACATATCAGAAGATCTGTCCAGCAGATCTTCGAACGAAAACTACAACAAACGCAAAGAAAATCTGTGGAAATAAGAACACAAATGTGTGAAGATCTGCCCCGATTCATCAGCTGTAGTTCCTGTCTCTTGTTGGTTTACAGTATCTACATTTCATTGATCTAAATCCAGCATGTCTGGCCCAGGCCAAAAGCTTCATCGGTTACTCGTGTAAGCAAATTACCAAGACCTACATAAGAATTTTATTATGTGTTAAAATGTTACAGCGAGATTGAAATTCAACCATGGCATACTTTTCTCATATCAACGTACACTGTCCATGACAAGAGAGAGAAAAAGATCTTTTGAAGTCAGAATATGACAGCCTGTATAGCGAAGAACTTGGAAAGACTCAAACACGCAAATTTCTTATCCATATAATATATACTTACACACGGACAGTGATGAGTAAGTCAGAGTGCCTATTCTGGGTGATCCCCCCAAAAAAATTGTTCAGTTAGGAAACTACTGGACAGCACATCTCTCCCCCCTCCCGAACACATAAACATTCACACACACTGCTAAACACAACAAGCAGTATATTACAGTAATAACCTACATAAAAATGTACATGGACTGCAAAAAAAAAAAAAAGAACACCAGTCAATATTGAATGCACAAGACGTGGAAGTCCAACCCGAGGAATAAAATGCAAAACTCTGTTCTCCTTGCTACTGTTTCATCTTCACATTCCGCTACCCTCACCTCCATCCCAGCACGCACACACACACACACACACACACACACACAACACACACACACACACACACACACACACACACACACACACACACATCTGCCAGACCCGACAGACAAGATAACAGGATAGTGGTGTTAAGAGAGCGGACGTGATTTGTCCCTTAGTAAGCTTTAGCACCCCCTTTTCCTCCCCACCTTTGCTCCGGGGGCCTCTAACAGTGTAGAGCCCATTAGGGGCAGACTAGAAGTAACAGCCACAGTGAAAGGTGGTGCCCCATGCATTTCTGTTTCCTTTTCTTTTGTTTTAAACCATGGTCACATCCACAGGAGTTGTAAGTTCCGCATTTCTTGCACACAATGTTTTTGATAGGTAGAGATGTTTCTTTCTGTATCTTTATCACCACACCAACAGAGAATTAAAGTCAAAATCTTGGGGGGGGGGGGGGGAGGGGATCTGGATGGGGAAAAAAAGCAAGGAAAAAAAAAGTGAATATGTACCCCAAAAAAGTTATTCAAAAATTTGAAAGAACAAAAGTTTCAGTTGATGACCATTCTAAGCAGCATGTAGTTGCATGACACATTTGTTGTTCTAGACACAAAAAATCATTGTCCAAGAAATTCATAAAGAAAAAAACCCAGAAAGAAAGTTACAAGAAAGAAAACACCCTGGGCAGAAAGAAGCTAACAAACAAAAGAAAACACAAACGTGAAGCTCCTCCCTCCCCTGCAAACAACACAACACAAAACAAAACACAATGCCAATAACAACAACATCAATGGCTCTAGGGTAGAATCAGGTGCAAAGTGAAAAGCCCCTGGATAATCAGCAGACACTATTTATCATTTCACCAAGGCATCTGATACCTAAATCCCCTGCGGCCACAGTTCAAGACTGCCAGAACACAGTAATATGTTGACGTTAATTGAGCAGGCACAACGGGCCTCTTCATGATCTCCCCCCCCCCCCCCCCCCCTCCCAATCCTTGTTTGTCTGAAAGTCTGGCTCAGAAATTGAGCAGTACATCTACACGACGACTTCAAAATGTTCCCCTGGTTCAGTACCATGAAATCAGCCCCAACGATTTCCTGAAGATCCTCTCACGTTCACCAGCTGCACTCCACCCATCTCTTTGTAGTTCCTTGATCTCTGTCTGATCCACAGGTCATTATATTAGAGCTCTCTATACTGTCTTTGCCATCTTCTGCTTCTCTCTTGGAATGAACAAAGGTCAAACCTGCTCAAACCATGCTGCCTTCCCTCTTCTTCCAGTTATCCCATATCCATCGATCTTCAATCTGGAAATTTCTTGGCTTCCTTATTTGTTCGTTTGTATTCACTAGTTTTGTCATAATAAATATACATGTAAACGTGGACACACGCACATGCATGATTGGCATTCCCATATGTTCCATACTCAAACTGAATCCTCACACATTTGGTAATCTCCCTCATCCCCACGCACACAGAGTCACACAATCCGAACTGTGTAACAAAAGTGTTCCACATGGAAAAAAAGCAAACAGACTAAAGCCGAAATGATCCAAAGCCTAATCCAGACAGAACATGCCACACACAACCCAACTGATCATTTTGCCCGTGCTTGCCCTATCCTCAGACCCAGCCTCAGATCACAGGGATCATCAAGTACACCACATCGAATATAAGAATATGATTTCCATCTGCTAATCCTCTCCCTGCCTGCCTGCCTGCCTTTCCTTCCTACTGTCCGTGTGTAGAATCACGTTTGATCATAGCCTAGTATAGCGCCACGAAAAGACGGAGAGTTAAAGACATGCAAGGCATACATAACGAATGCCATGACAAATGGTAGAAAGCCATCAATGGCCAAAAACGATGTATAATCATGATGCATAATCATGCTTGTTATAATTATATACGTTCATTGATTTCTGTCTGCAATGTGCATAATGGTGACATGCACATGCATTATGGATGAACTAGCCAAGATTTCTAGTATTTGTCACAGCTTTGATATTGCCATGTTGGTGAAGTTTCTGTGTCAGCGCTAACGTAACACACGCACGCACACACAGATACACACGCGCGCGCGAGCCTTAGAAGCAAAACACACCCGAAAAACACAACAAATACACAAACATTGCAAAACTTGTCCACAAATTCTTCGCCTCCTTATCCGCTCCACAGGACCTGCCCTGCTACCTACATTGCACATTCCAGAGGCACAAGCATCCTCCAACAGAAAGTTCTGGCATTAAGTGCTGGGACATCATTTTCTCTCTGCTGTAACAAGCCTACCTACATGCATGCAAATCACATAATACAGTTGTAGAAGAAGGTGGTCCATACACAATACTGTTACAGGAAGGACAACTGCACAGTTTTTAATGGAACGGCATGACCACGCCAGGATCAACAACTGAGCGTGTCTATTGTGTTGCTTTTTTGTGTGTGCTTGTTTGCTTGTTTGTTTGGGGGTTTTTTGTTGAAAGGTTTTGACCCTCTTGTGTAAACTGGGGGAGTCTGCGTTATTATCTTGATTAGGATCGTCCTTGTGTCATTGACAAACTTTCACGTCGCAGGTTTTTTTTCCCCCGCAACTTTATTGACAAGTAAACAAACAAAGCAACAACAAAAAAAGATGGGGAGAAAAGGAAAGGGGGGGGGGGGGAGAATGATGTATACGAAAATGGAGTTTTCTAAAAGTTTCAAATTACCTTTCTAAAAGTTTTTTATGACATCATTTTATGTATCACGAGACACACAGACACACAACACCCCGAGATTATATCTCACGAAATAGGGAAGTAATTTCTCACCAGATGTCTTTAAAGGGAGATAATAACAAGTGGGTCATTTAAAGTTTTTCTCTCTGGACATTCCCTGGCCGGCTTATCTCATGCTCCAAAGCAAAAAAACACTGGCCTCTGAAAACAGCTCTTGTCTGGCACTGGGAATGCCCTGTTAGCACACTTTTCTCTGGCTGGGTCAGAGCAGTCCTAAACAAGGAGGGCAGAATCGGTCTATAATTAATGTCATATTTGCCCGCCATACCAGTTTATGAAAAAAGCCATACCCCCCCCCCCCCTTCCCAGCCAACCCCCTTCCCTTCCAGGAAAAAAGACTGTCTAGAAATAAAAAAAAATCTCAACTAACATACAATTAAACTTGACCATAAAAAAACGTCAAATGAAATAATCTGAACCACCAATACGGTATTTAAGACAGCTGAACACTCTAAAAGACGACATCATTATGTAAAACGACACACCATTTAACTAACGAAATGCTTAGAACAGGGCAACAACATTAAATGAAACATACAGATACGACGCCACCACCGTCACCATGCAGACTTACGCTTATTAAACACAAAACAAAACAATGAAGAAGATGAAACATACAAACAAACCCAAACCAAAAAACCCCCCGAAGTAGCGTATTATCCGTATGCAAAACTCGCCCTCTTGTCAGATACTTAAAAGCAACACACAACGTTAAAGAAAGCGAAAGATAGCGGATATAAAATCCAACATCGTCCAAGTGCTCTACGTGCATACAGCTTTCCTTCCCATTCTCTTTCCTTTCCGATACATAAACCACTGACAATTGCACACATTGGAGGGGCTGTTGTACCAAGAAGTGCGAAAAACATAAAACCGAATTATACACACACACACACACACACCAGCCGTTCCCCACCTCATGAAGAGACACTGTTAAGGAAGTGTTAACCAACGAGTATAAAAACTGAGAAGAAACAAAGAAGCCATCACACAAAAGAGCAAACACCGTAGGGAGGGACAAACCCCACGGAACAAACACAATAACCACAAAAGAGCAAACACCTAAGAACAAAACACAGAATAACACAGCCTTCGATATACAGACACTCAGAAACAAACGACGAGAAACAAAACTTCTGAACAAACAGAATAGCCATCAATATGTGGATAATCAAAAACAATAAGAAGCAAAACAAAAACAAAACAAAAACGCAGAACAAACAACAAAGAAGAACAAAACAAAAACGCGAAACAATGAAGATCAAAAACACAAAACAAACAAAACAGCCACCGATAAATGGACAATGAAAAACATGGCAGACAATCCATAAAAGTGGCTGTCCTCCTAACTACATCAATGCAACGAAGCTTTTACGAAGCTCACTTCGCATCCTTTTCTCTTTATCGCTATTATGCATTCACTCTGTACACCCTCATATGCATATAAGCAAACACACTACATCTCCCTTTTTATATATATACACACACACAAACATATAATTTCAGAAAGGAAATCACAAAATTAAACTACGACAAACGACATCAAAGCTCAAGCAGAGTGCTTTAGTTCATCCCCACTGCATAGATCCGATCTAAAATAACAATGGGGAGGGGGAGAGAGAGAGAGAGAGAGAGAGAGAGAGAGAGAGAGAGAGAGAGAGAGAGAGAGAGAGAGAGAGAGAGAGAGAGAGAGAGAGAGAGAGAGAGAGAGTGAGTGAGTGAGTGAGAGAGAGAGAGAGGAGAGAGAGAGAGAGAGAGAGAGAGAGAGAGAGAGAGAGAGAGAGAGAGAGAGAGAGAGAGAGAGAGAGAGAGAAATGAACACTGAAAGTCATCCCTATTAATAATACAGTCTTTTTTGTGCATGCATGGAGCAAAGTATCAATACAATCTAAGCAATATGTTTTTTGCAACAAAGAATGATAAAACTGAACGAGGAAAAGGAGAGCGAGAGCGAGAGCGAGAGAGAGAGAGAGAGAGAGAGAGAGAGAGAGAGAGAGAGAGATCCCTTCCAAAAGAAAGAAAAAAAATTAAGCAGAAAACAAACAGCAGAACAGAAGTCAGTCATCATCTATCAGGCAACACAACAGCCATATACCGCCTTGGCCTATGATGCAACAGCAGGACCCAAAGCGCATGGACGTGATGCATCTGCTGATAACAGCTTTTCCCTCTGTGACCCCCCCCCCCCCCCCCCCCCCCCCCACCTCCCGTTCTGCATGCTCTATCTAGGACAACAACAAGCACTCTTTTCTGAGAGGTCAGTCCACACAAAACAGAAGAGAGTCCAATAGGCTCCATTACGTGTGAGAGAACGGTCCACATAGAGAAGATTTGGCTGGAATGTGTTTTGCCTGATATTTGCCCTGGCTTCATCAGGTTACCCTCAACTTCCTCTTCTTATTGACTGCTGAGGGTAAAATACACCAAAGGCTCTTACTAACGACTGGGTTAAGATAAACCAAAGCCTCTTACTAACGACGGGGTTAAGATAAACCACGGCCTCTTACTGACTAACGACTGGGTTAAGGTAAACCAAGGTCTCTTACTGACTAACGACTGGGTTAAGATAAACCAAGGCCTCTTACTGACTAACGACTGGGATAAGATAAACCAAGGCCTCTTACTGACTGACGAATGGGATAAGATAAACCAAGGCCTCTTACTGACTAACGACTGGGTTAAGATAAACCAAGGTCTCTTACTGACTAACGACTGGGTTAAGATAAACCAAGGCCTCTTACTGACTAACAACTGGGTTAAGATAAACCAAGGCCTCTTACTGACTAACGACTGGGTTAAGATAAACCAAGGCCTCTTAATGACTAACGACTGGGTTAAGATAAACCAAGACCTCTTACTGACTAACAACCGGGTTAAGATAAACCAAGGCCTCTTACTGACTAACAACTGGGTTAAGATAAACCAAGGCCTCTTACTGACTAACAACTGGGTTAAGATAAACCAAGGCCTCTTACTAACGACTGGGTTTAGATAAACCAAGGCCTCTTAATGACTAGTTAACGACTGGGTTAAGATAAACCAAGGCCTCTTACTGGCTGACGACACGGTTAAAATGAACCGAAGCTTCTTACTGACTGATGAAAAAAAAAGGTTAACAGAAGGAAAGGATTTTTACTGATAACAAGGTCAACGTAAACCAAGGCTTCTTACTGATTTCCAAAATGAACACAAACTATGACAAGAAAAGACCTTTAAAAAAAATCTTAAATCACCAAACGCAATTTGTATGTTAGGAACTCAAACTGAATTCTACCTATGTTTACCACAACACGTTAGCCTAAGGCGGCAGATAACATCAAATCTGAGGAAGGATCGTAACTGAATCATTTTTCCTTCAGAAATGCCGCTTTTCTTAACGTGGATAGGAAGAAAGAAAGAAACAAACAAGCAAATACAGAATCAAAGCACCCCCCCCCCCCCCCCCAACACAAAACAACCAAACAAGACACTTTCACTTCTAACATCCAAAAACAATTTTTATATGACAAAAATCTCGACACTTTGAAAAAAAATTCCATTCGATTTTAAACGAAATTTTTTCTTCATGAAAGAGCTCGCCTTTCTATGTAGAAACTTAATTCTCATATATGTTTCGACAGCATTCCCTGAATTATTTTTCTAAGGTAAAAAAAAGCTAGTTTGCTGTGATCTAAAATCCCTATTTTGTCAGTTTATCAACCATGGGAGGAAGGAGAGAGAGAGAGAAAGAGATGAATTAAATGGCAAACTAGGGAACACAGATTTTCCATTACATCCAATTCTTCGCCTGTAACCCCATTCCTTAAAAATAAACCAACAAAGAAAACAAACCCTCCAGACTAACAACAACAAAAAACCCCAACCAAACAACCCCAAATAAACAAAACAAACACACGAAATTGCTGCAAATAAAATGGCATTGACAGGCACAAAAAACAACAAAACCCCCACACAAAACCTCCAAACAATACACACACAACAAACATCACACTTCTTTTAATTTCACGAGGGAGTGTGGATGAGGGAGGGAGGGAGAGAAGGAAGAGAGAGAGAGAGAGAGAGAGAGAGAGAGAGAGAGAGAGAGAGAGAGAGAGAGAGAGAGAGAGAGAGAGGAGGGGAGAGAGAGAGGAGGGGGGGGCAGCACAGACATTTTTTTCCAAACAGAAAATAAGCACAGAATTTTCCACAGACGTCACCCTTCCCCCCTTAACTCTGGTCTGCAGTACCACCCCCATCCCTACCACGTCCTCCCTTCAAGAATAACAAACAAACCAATCAAAGCAGCGAATAACAAAAATGCACACCGTAAAATGACATTCGTCCGTAAAACAAAAGGAATTAACATGTTTAAAAATGGTAGGCAAAAATCTTTTTTTTTTGAGAGAAGAGAGAGGAGGGGGGGGGGGGGGGGAAGAAAAAGACGAAGACGAAGATGGTGATGAAGAAAGAGAAGATGATGAGGAAGAAGAAGAAGTAGAAATAGAAGTAGAAATGGAAGAAGAAGTAGAAATAGAGGAAGAAGAATCACCGGCATTAACCATCACAAACTGAATATATGGAAGTTTACATTCTTCTCTAAAGAGACAAAAATCATCACCATGGATATGGTTACAGCCCAGCCCCGCCGACCACTAAGGCCCCAATAGGCTGTGACCACAAAAAAATTGATTAACCAATTTAGTCAACTACAACTGAATTTTGTCAATCATAAAACTCTGTCAAAACCTGCAAAAGAATGCAGGTCATGATAGTATTTTTTTAAACCAAAAAACAGTTCCAGGGACTGCTTCATTTGTCATTTTCAACTATTTCTTTATTACTCCCCCCCCCCCTCCAAATCAAACCAAAAACAACAATAACGAAAACAACAACAAATACAACAACACCCAACCAACCAACCAAACACAAACCAAACAAGACTTCAGAAGCCACAGAGCACACAACACAGCACAGTTCTAAAGCAAGAGAAAACACACAGCACAACAGAGATAGCATCTTGTGCCCATCCCCTGCTTTTCCAAAGGATTAGTACCTAATCGCCAGCATACAAGATCACAGACGCTACATTTAAACACTGCAGGAAGGAGAGGCGAAATGAAGTCACGATGCCTGTTAAAAAATGAAAGAGGAACGGACGGGGAAGGAAGAAAGAAAATGAGCACGAAAGGCACAACCAGAAAAGGGGAGAGAGAGAGAGGAGAGAGAAGAGAGAGAGAGGAGAGAGAGAGAGAGAGGAGGGAGAGAGGAGAGAAGAGACAGAGAGAGATGGAGGGAGATGGGGGAAAGGAGATAGGGAGAGAGAGACAGAGGGAGGGAGAGAGGAGGAGGGGGGGGGAAAGGGGAGAGAGAGGAGGAGAGAGAGGAGAGGAGAGAGGGGAGAGAGACAGAGAGAGAGGAGAGAGGAGGGAGAGAGAGGGAGGAGAGAGAGAGGGAGAAGAGACAGAGGGAGAGAGAGGAACAGAGAGGGAGAGAGAGGAGAGAGAGGAGAGAGGAAAAGAGGGGGAGAGAGAGAGAGAGAGAGGGAGAGGCAGAAGGGGGAGAGAGGAGGAGAAAGAGAGGGAGAGACGAAGAGAGGGAAGAGAGAGGAGAGAGAGGAGAGAAACAGAGAAGAGAGGGGAGAGGAGGAGGGGGGAAGAGAGGGGAGAAGAGAGAGAAGCGGAGGATAGGAGAGGAGAGAGAGAGAGGAGGGAGAAGAGAGAGAGAGAGAGAGAGAGAGGAGAGAAGAGGAGAGAGAGAGAGAGGAGAAGAAGAGAGAGGAGAGATAAGAGAGAGAAAAGGAAGAGGAAGAGAGAGAGGGAGCACAGAATGTCTTAAAAGCGGAGGTTCACATTTATTTCTCTGGACACTGACGTTTTACCTAAACACGTAGAATCAGCAGCATGGCTATGTACCGCGTACAGAAGAGGGAAAGAGAATGAATGGCCCCAGCCCCCTTTTTGATAATTATGTAGGTAAACGCGAGAGAGAGGGGGGCACCACACACTAAAAAAGCTAACGTTTAAGTGAATTGAATGAATCTTTTACAGACACTTTTCTCCGGAGATTAACAGGCACACAATTTGACACGAAGAGAAAGAGAGGGAGAAAGAGAGGGAGAGAGAGAAGGAGAGAGATGAAAGGAGACGAATGAGAGAGAGGAGGGAAGAGAGAAGGGAGAGAGAGAGGGAGAGGAGGAGAGAGAAGAGAGAGAGAGAGAGAGAGAGAGAGAGAGAGAGAGAGAGAGAGAGAGAGAGAGAGAGAGAGAGAGAAGAACAGGGGAACAGCGCCAGTATCAACCAACCATCGGAAAACATCCCAAAAAAGAACACAAACACTAAAGTCTTTTAAACTAAACTATTCATGAATTTTTCCCGGGAGGGAGGATTAGCAAAAAAAACAGTAATTGGTCGCGTGTTTTTTTTTTATAAAAAACACATGGTGTGTTGTACGCGCGCGGGTTTGTAGTGTAAACACGCGTGCACCAGGGAACACAGAAAAAACAGACAGAAGACAACACACACAAACACCAGAAAAAAGACAAGAAAAAGGAGAGTACAGGAAGAAGAGGAAAAAAACATTTATGGCAAAGGAGAGCGACATGGGAACGGACAATGCTGCTAATTATTACGATTATAAATCTCCAAACCGGGGCTTTAAGGATAGGCGCATTGAATGACATAAGCGTTCAGATAAAAAAATCGTTGAACAAATAAATGGGGGGGGGGGGAAGGGGGGGGGTTTTTTGCCCTTCACACACACACGCACGCGCGCACACAAACGAGAGAGCAAACAAAAAGACGAGAGGAGGAGGAGGAGTGAGGAGAGGAGAGGAGAGGAGAAGAGAGGAAGAGAGAGAGAGAGGAGAGAGAGAGAAGGGGGGGGGGGGAGACGACGACACTGAGACAGAGAGAGAGAGGAGAGAGAGAGAGAGAGAGGGGAGGGGAGAGTGAGGACAGAGAGAAATGAGAGAGAGAGAGAGAGAAAGGAAAGAGAGATGAGACTAGACAGACACTGAGACGGAGAGACAGAGAAAAAGAGACAGAGACAGACAGATATGAAGGGAAAAGAAACAGGTTTTCAATCTCAAATATTCTTCAAAAGTTCTTCAAAACGTCAAAAGAGATACTTGTGCGAACTGATGGGAGGCAGAATGGGGATTCATATTAACTGTTTATCGAGGGCAAAATCTGGGTTCTTTGTAAAGTAAACCAAAGTCTCACACAGGGAGTGAACCGTGTGTGTGTGTGTGTGTGTGTGTGTGTGTGTGTGTGTGTGGTGTGTGGTGTGTGTGTGTGTGAATGTGTGTGTGTGAGAGAGAGAGGGGGGGGGGGAGAGAGAGAGAGAGAGTATGTGTGTGAGTGTAGGCGTGCGTGCGTGCGTGCGTGTGTGTGTGTGTGTGTGTGTGTGTGTGTGTTGTGTGTGATCGTGCTAGCGAGTGCGAGAAAGAGAGGGGCAGAAAGGAAAGAAGGGCAGGGAGAGAAAGAACTATGAACTCTAAAATTGGCTTAACTGGACATTGGCCTGAGAGCACAAATCAATACAGAATAATGTGGAAAATGTATCAGATACTACACAGCGCTTAACTAAAATGTATCAGATACTACACAGCGCTTAACTAAAATATATCAAACAATCAACAATTCCTTTAAACTGATGCATGTTTTATACGCACAGCAGTACGGAGAGAGAGAGAGGGGGGGGAGAAAGAGAGGGGGGGAGAAAGAGAGAGAGGGAGAAGAGAGAGATGGAGAGAGAGAGAGAGAGAGAGAGAGAGAGAGAGAGAGAGAGAAGGAAGGGGGGGGGGGGGGGGAAGCGATTTGCACCTTCTGAGAATATCATATACTTAAAATGAAAAGAATAATACGACATCCTTATGGGTCGATATTGACAGCCCCCCCCCCCCCCCCCCCAAAAAAAAAAAATGCATGTGCCCGTGAAGACAAAGGTATACTGGTCCATGCATTAAATACTGCAAAGCACTGGGGGGGGGGGGGGGGGGGGAGGGGAGGGGGGGTGTTGAGGACTGAGGGAAAAGGCACAGTGGGTTTGAGTAAGAGGGACTTCTGAAAAGACAAAAAGGACGAAGAAGAAGGTAAAGATGAAAAAGACGAAAAGAAAAGGGAAAAAAGTTGTGTTTTTTAAAAACTAAAGAAGAGAAGGAGGAGAAATTCATGGACAGAAATAGCCTAAAAAGAAAATACCACACAAACAAACAGAACTCCAAAGAAATGAACAGGAGACCAAAAGGTAGACACGGCATGAAGGACGGTGAAAAAAATTAGGAAAAGGAACAAACAAACAGCTCAATATAAAAGAATTGGATTAGAAAGAAAGGAGGAGAGAACGAAGATGCACAAAACGGGAAAAAAAAGAAATTCAAGAAGTAGATGAATACAAAGGAGAAAACAAAAAACGAAGAGGAGGAGGAAGAGGAAAAAGAAGATGGAGAAGAAGATGGAGAAGGAGCTGGAAAAGAAGAAGAAGAAGACAGAGAAGAAGAAGATAGAGAAGAAGAAGATAAAGAAGAAGAAGAAGAAGAAGAAGAAGAAGAAGAAGAAGAGAAGAAGAAGAAGAAGAAGAAGAGAAGACGGACGACGACAAAGAGGAAGAAGAAGAGGAGGAGAAGGAGGAGGAAGATGATGATGATAGTTATAGTGACGCTGATAGTGATGACAGCAACGATGACAATGCTGATAATGATGATGATGACAACAATGATGATGTATGACAACGATCAAAAAGACGAAAAACATTCAGAAAGAAAGAGGAGACGTAGAAGTGGAAAAGAAAAAAAAGGGGAGAAAAAGTTGAACAGAAGAAGAAAAGGAAGAAGAAGAAGAAGAAGAGAATTGAAGAAGAAGAGAAGAAGAAGAAGAAGAAGAAGAAGAAGAAGAAGAAGAAGAAGAAGAAGAAGAAGAAGAAGAAGAAAGCGGACAGAAAGATAACGATGATGAAAAAGAGGACGAAAAAGGCAGTGATTGATACAAAAAGTCATAGTGAGAAAAACACAGGCCAAAAAACGTGGAATGCTGAGAAAAGCTGGTACGATCACAAGAATCCGGAAAATAGGCTGCGGATGTGAAAAAGAATTGTCTGATTGGATGGCAAACAAACAAACAAAAAGTCCCTCTCTCTCTCTGCCTTCCCCTCTCTCTCTCCTCTCTCTCTCTCTCTAGATAAAAATAAAAAGCAACATCTTGATTTCGAAGTTGGGGGACTTTTAAGAATTGTTTTATAGATATTATTCCATAACAAAAATGCTGAAGACAAACAAGAATTGTAATTTCTGTTTAGGAAAGAAAGCAACCGATGAACTGCCTAAAAAGAAAACCAAACAAATCAACCCACAAAAAGAAAAGCAAATAAACACCCCACAAGGGTTTTTATATCTAAACAGTTAGAAACTAAGATTTCAATCGAAAAGTTCTTGTTTTTTCTTATACGCGTCATTTAAAGATAGGATCCCTCGAAAAATTATAACTGACATTTTTAAACACAAAAAGGGGGGGGGGGGGGGGGGGAAACGCAATGAAGCGATGGAAGTTGCTGCTGTTGTACGTTCCCTAGCCTAACCACTCTGCGGATCATCCAGAATAACATGCACTCTGTTTCACTCATCACACATGGGAAACACTGTGGAACCGTAAGTAAGTGCCTGTATCATATTATACTGTGCTTTGACACTACTTCACTAACAAAATAATAAATTGTTCTTCCACACAACTGAGCCTATATATATCATATCAACAATCATACCTTCCTTCCACAAAAATTACAAAATAATATTGTTCTTCGACAGATTTGAGCCTATATCATATCAATAATCATAATTTACTTCCACACAACTAAAACTTACAAAATAATATTGTTCTTCGACAGATTTGAGCCTATATCACATCAATAATCATAATTTACTTCCACACAACTAAAACTTACAAAATAATATTGTTTTTCGACACAACCGAGCCTACATCATAATATACTGTAATTCGACACAGCTTAGCCTGAATGACATTAAACTGTACTTCGAAACAACTAAGCCTTTATCATTGAACTACTTCTACACAGCTAAGCCTGTATCATATAATACTGTCGTTCGACACAACTTAGCCGGTACTGTGTAACACTGTACTTTCACAAAACAAAGCATGTACTGTATAACACTGTATTTCCACACAACTAAGCCACATCATGTAACATTACTGTAGTTCGAAGGTATCTCAGCTAGACTAGTGCATCTCAAAAGGCACAAAGAAGGCATATGTATACACCATTCTGGCAAATAATCTGTGGAAAAAGAATTACCATTACCTAGGCAAGTACAGCAAGCTCAGAGCTGTAGAACAACAACAACAAAACCCAACAACAATCAAACAACAACAGAAAACAACCACAACAACAAAATCAGTTGATGCATGCCATGGCAAATGATTTTGCACAGCAGACAATCTGGAAAATAAACACTCGGCGGGACAGGATATAATCATCTAGACATACCCATCAACACGATTGTAAATTGAAATTCCTATTTTCGTACAGCAGTTCTCTCTCTCTCTCTCTCTCTTCTCTCTCTCTCTCTCTCTCTCTCTCTCTCTCTCTTCTTCTCTCTCTCTTCTCCTCCCTCCCCCCTCCCTGTTCAATTCATATGAATAGCGCGCCTGTCCCCGTGTGTGTGTGTGTGTGTGTGTGTGTGTGTGTGTGTGTGTGTGTGTGTGTGTGTGGGTGTGTGTGTGTGTGTGTTTGCTTTCTTTTTCAATTTGGATTTGCGACTCTTTCTCTCTCCTCCAGACCCTCTACAGCTGAAGTAAAGGATTCCATGTGGGACCCTTAAGCTTTCTGTGCAAATGTCAGCTCTATGTGTGTGTGTATGTGTGCGTGCGTACGTGTACGGTGGTATGTGTTGTGTGTGTGTGTGTGTTGTGTGTGTTTGTTGTGTGGTTCTTAATGTTATTTCTTGTTTATGTTCGTATAATTTATTTTTTTCGGGAGACAATGTGCTTATTAAACTTGCGACATGCACTCATGTGTGCACATGTAAAAGATACACAAATCAGGTTAAAACACACACACACACGCACGCACGCACACACACGTATAAATAGATAGATAGATAATATTTCAGCATCTAGGCTTTTTTGAACAAACAAAGCGCGCACGGTAAAAGTAACAAAAACAATAACACAACAAAATCCCCAATATGTTTTCAAAGTTTCTCTCTCTCTCTGTGAATATATATATATATATATATGCATGCTTGAACTAGCTTGTGGTGACCGATTTGAGATTCCACAATATCAAATGCGTGCAAAACCATAGAGAGATACTGCAGTTTCCATGTTGCTCACTGTCTGTCTTTGAAAGATTTGAGCAGGGAAGGAAAACAGCACATGAATACAAACAGCAGCAACAAAAAAGAACGTAATACCTTTTCTATTTTCAAAAAGCCAACCAAAGATCCAAAAAGCACGGGAAGAATATGAAGACACCAATTTTCGCAAAATCTAGAATTGAATTGCTTCAGTTCCACTGGTGAAGAATGCTGCTTAGGATTCCTTCAGTATGAAACTTGTCTCTTCATATGCAGGCCAAATAGTCGCGCTTACTGACCTTCAAGCAGTTACCAAAAAATCAAGGAACCAACTCCGGAAATGCGTTGCATCATAAATGGACCGCACATTTCAACTACGACCTTCCAAACGCCACCCAGTGGCATTCCTTCATCCCCCTGACCCGCCATTCTATGCCCTCCGCATTCCCTCCCTCTCCGCAGGCTCACGCCCAATTTAAGTCCTGTTGCTTGATGATCTAGTGATGTGTATGTGACAAGGTTTTACGAGGTGCTATCGACATATCTAGAAACCATTGGTTGATAATGAATAAGCGGGATACACAACAATGAGTATCGTGAAAAATCGGTTCCAGTCTAATTTGTAGAGTTGCCATCCATTCAAATATTATTAGAAAATTTGTATGTTTCTATAAATTTGTCTGACATGCAAATGATTAAGATGCCTTTGTGATTGTTTGTGTCGCTTGTGCGCCTGTAAAGGTACTGTATGTGTTGATGACTAATTTGTTGTTATATGACGTATAGTTTTTGTAAGCCAATCATAAAGATTTTTTTAAAAGGGAAAAAAAGAACTGTCCCTGAGTTCAGAATAGTCCTGACAAGTTTTCTCCACACTGGCTGGTCGTGTTCCACGTCATGACTGTAGGGGTTTCCTGAGGACTCTTGTAGGTTCTCGTACCAAGACAGATGAGACGTCCTCCAAACCTATGAATAAGCAGCTGTTGTTTACTCCAGTGACAAGAAATCAAGAATGTGAATGAATAATAATCATATATAAATCTTGTTTGTGATTCCATAGTGTCATCGCACAGAGTTGTGGTTATAGTGTCTGACACATTTTGCTGAAAGAATTCTTTTGAAGTTGGAAATGGTAATGTCCTCACTGTTAACCGTACAACCGTACGTAGATTTGGGCACTGTTTCGAGAATGAAAAAAATCAAATCAAACTTCAAATCTTGAGTCAACAAAGCCTTTGTTTGGATAGGACTTAGTGTGTGTGTGTGTGTGTGTGTGTGTGAGTGTGTGTGTGATGTGTGTGTGTGTGTGTGTGTGTGTGTAGAGGAGGAGAGTGTAGGTGTGAGTGTGAGAAATAGAGAGAGAGAGGAGTGTGGGGGGAGGGGACGACAGCTCATCCTCATTTCTATCAAGTGTTCTACGGGTGGTAGTCACAGAGTTCATTCGTCAAATATGACGTTTTCAACTCTCTCTCCCTCTCTCTCTGAAGTCTTATATGCAATGCATATACGACCACACACCAACACCTGTATGTACTTATGTAAGTCCCTTTGTGTTTACATACAGTCACGCACGCACGCACACAACTACGCCTACATACGCACTTGACCCGCACATGTTCTTACAAGTGCATGTTCACACGCACGCACGCACTCACGCAATCACACACAACAACACATACACACACACACACACACAACACACACATATACACCCATCCTCTATTAACTATGCACGCATTACCAAAATTAAAACAGCAGATGGAGTGAGGAATGGAGGAGGAGGAGGGGTGGTACAGGGTGAAGACAAACTAACAAAACTATGGAGAGAGAGACAGAGACAGAGACACAGAGAAACACAGACAGAGCGAGCAAGCGACAGAGAGGGGGAGATAGAGAGAGAGAGAGAGAGAGAGAGAGAGAGAGAGAGAGAGAGAGAGAGAGAGAGACAGACAGACAGACAGACAGACAGACAGACATACAGACAGAGACAGAGAGAGAAACATGCAGGAGAAAAAAAAAGATAGAACAACTTATTCATTCACTTATTCCTGTGTGTATTCTCGCTTACTTTACTTGATTACTTACAAGGGGGAGACCACACTCGCAAACCAAACCACCAACCAATCAAATCAGACCTTTGGAACGAACAGGAAGATTTTTTTTAAATAAAGAAATAAAATAAAGAACCCAACTCAACATTTAAAAAACAACAAAAACAAAACAAAAAAGAGAAAAAAAAGGAAAGGTCAAATAGCGAGAGCAGGGAACATTTCACTTTTTTGTTTTGGTTTACTTTATTTGATTACTTAAGGAGAAAACAAAATTCTGCAGAAAAAATACATATATAAACAAATATATATATATATGGTATATATATATATATACTTTATATACTATATACCGGCTATACATATACATATATATACACATACACATAATATATATATATAATATATATATATATATATATATATATATATATATACTATGTATATATATACACATAATACACACACACACACACAGAATTCCTAAAGTAATAGTGCTCTCCCCAAGGAAAACTTTGGCCTCAACTTCGTAGAGAGGTAAATCTATTGTCGCATAATGCGATGTATTGCTAGACAATACCGAAATAAATGTAATATCAACCCCCACCCCCAACAAAAAACGAGAAGAACAAACGTCTCCTTTCGAATGGAGAAAACAAAAGCAAACGATTAAGAATGAATTAATTACATTCATCACTTAACCGATTAACAAAACCTGCTGGCTTCCTTATTGCAAAAGCCAATTAGTAAATTCCTTTGTCAAAGACAAAAATGACCACACTGACAACAAACTTGTCTTGTTGCTACAAAAACAACAACAAAACACAAACAAAAGCAAACAAACAAAACAAGAAAAGAAAAAACAATACCCAAAATTCAAACATGGAAAAAAGAACGCGAACAAACAACGGGAAAAAAGTAGAGAAAGATATGTTATTCAACACGGCATATCACACACACACACACACACACACACACACACACACACACACACACACACACACACACACACACACACACCACACCAGCGCGCGCGCGCGCATATAAACGAAACATTTTCAAAACCAGACAGCATAAAATGCCTTTGCCCTTCCTACAATAATTTTAGAAAGAAACGGTGCCGACAATTCTGACATAGAAGACCTACAACTCTAATTTCGGGGGTTGAAAGTCGACAGTAACTGTATAAATCACTTTAGTGCATTTTAGTCCATACATCAGACTTATCTCTCAGAAAGAGAGAGAGAGAGAGAGAGAGAGAGAGAGAGAGAGAGAGAGGAGGAGAGAGAGAGAGAGAGAGAGGAGGGAGAGAGAGGGAGGAGAGAGAGAGAGAGAGAGAGAGAGAGAGAGAGAGAGAGAGAGAGAGAGAGAGAGAGAGAGAGAGAGAGAGAGAGGAGAGAGAGCGAGAGAGAACGAGAGAGAACGAGAGCGAGAGAGAGCGGAGAGAGAGAGAGAGAGAGAGAGAGAGAGAGAGAGAGAGAGAGAGAGAGAGAACGAGAGAGAGAGAGATAGACAGAGACAGACAGAGAGAGACAGAGAAACGGGCTCTCAAAACACATCCTACCATCCTTGAATTGACGATGTCCACAAAAAAGCGCTCGACAAATAGAATAGTTTTTAACTTACACTAAACATTCCTAACATCTCTCAGGACTGACGGGGGACCCTAGAGGAGATAGTACCCGCAGCTAAGAGGGGTAACGATGCATTTCTTCGCGGTTTTAAATGTCTCATAGTCCAAGCAGATCTATCCCAGTTAGGGACTTACCATCCACTAACCATAACCCCTAACGATGCATCTGTGCCCCCTATCACCCCTTTGAGGGACACTGTAGCTCAGTAGTTGAGCCTTTGACCTCTATCCTATGGGGCCATGAAGTTGTGGGTTCCAATCTCGGCAGCGGTGTGTGTTGTACTAAGGGCCGGGTGGCGATTGTTTTTTTTACAATCTCCTGGATCAACCTAACGTGCAGACCTAATACCTTATTTACCATCGTGTATATACGTATATACATATGCAGAAGACCAAAATATGCATGTTAAAAGATCCGGTTTTCTTGTTGTCAACGTTCGACATGTTACGGAAACCTGAAAATACCCAGCTTGCGCCCTATACACGGAGCTCCAACTTGCCCAAGAGACAGGGCCTGACAACGTTCAGCGCATTGCCCCGATGACTCCTCAGGAAGTTAGGGGAGAAAAGAGAGAGGGAAGTGAGTACCCTTTAATTCAGTGGAATACATTTAATCTAAGAAAAGAGAGAGGGAAGTCAGTACCCTTTAATTCAGTGAAATACATTCAATCTAAGAAAAGAGAGGGAAATGAGTACCCTTTAATTCAGTGAAATACATACAATCTATAAAATAAAATAAAAAGAGAGAGGGAAGTCAGTACCCTTTAATTCAGTGAAATCTTAACACGAGCTGATAGAACACTCCCTAAAATGAAGGCAAAGGAACAGGGGGAGGGGGAAGGGAGGTGGGTGTATGCAGATCTAGACAAAGAAGAGACACGATTTGGGGGGCGGGGTGGGGGGTGGGGGAGGGGGGTGGGGGTGAGGGAAGTGGTAAGTAATACGAAGGAGAAAAAAAAGGGGGGAGTTGGGACAGGATAAGGACATCAAGCTGTAAATCCCCAGAGAGTGCTTTGGGAGCGGGCAAATGATTCAGCCAACTGCGAGAACGCCAGAATGGAGGACAAGGAAGTTTTCTGTGCTTGTTTGTTTGCTTGCTTGCTGGCTGGCTTCGTTTGGTGTTTTGATCGTTTCTGTAGTTGGTGGGTTGTTGTTTTTTTTGTTTATCTTAAACCCTGCGCTGCTTTTGTTTCTCATTACGATCGTTTCTGCTGTTGTTTCTTGTTTATATCAAAGCTAATGCTGGTTTTGCTTCTCATTACGATCGTTTTGTTTATATCAAAGCTAAATTGCTGGTTTTGCTTCTCATTACGATCGTTTCTGTTGTTGTTTCTTGTTTATATCAAAGCTAATGCTGGTTTTGCTTCTCATTACGATCGTTTCTGCTGTTGTTTCTTGTTTAGATCAAAGCTAATGCTGGTTTTGCTTCTCATTACGATCGTTTCTGTTGTTGTTTCTTGTTTATATCAAAGCTAATGCTGGTTTTGCGTCTCATTACTTGCAGCACCTGAACCAAAACAAAAAAAAATTGGGGCAGTTTAACACAAAACGTTGTTTGCTTTTTTGCAACCCATTGTGTCTTACGTGCTAAAACTCTTCACCTCATAACCCCTCAAAAAATGGAAGAAAAAAAAGAAAGGGGTGGAGAAGAGGAATTCATTTAGCTAAGGAGTCCTTACGAATCATTCCAAAACTGTCAAATTAGAAAACCTTAGATTTACGCCACGTGACAGTTTCACGTTCACAAAAAGACTGAAGCTTTTAAAAATAAACCCAAAAAGCATCAACAAAAACGCTTGCCTCGCTGATTTTAGGTGCCTGCATGTGCACACATAATGCACCCTTGTGCACGTACGCACGCGCGCACACACACACACACACACACACACACACACACACACACACCACACACACACACACACACACACACACACACACACAGAGGACCCTCTCCTTGACAGTTTCGAAACATTAAGAATTGTCAGCTACGATTTGGTTAGCTGCACTAAAGGATGCCAGAGACATAAGACTAGAAATGGCAGAGAGAAAAAGAGAGAGAGAGAGAGAGAGAGAGGAGAGAGAGAGAGAGGAGAGAAGAGAGAGAGAGAGAGAGAGAGGAGAGAGAGAGAGAGAGAGGAGAGAGAGAGAGAGAGAGGAGAGAGAGAGAGAAGAGGGCCAAAACAATGTGGCAGACAAACATACAAACACGAGAAAAGAACTTACATGACCGTCAAGAGATTTGCTCATGCAAAATAAGATGAGCAAACTGGGATTCCAATTACCAGCATACGAAGGGCAAAAACTAGTTCCATGTTTAAGGAAAACGTAAATAGATTTTGTTGGGTGCTGACCCAAATTGGTAAGCAAATCAAAGGTTGCATAGGGCATCTTTGCTAAAGCTTCTCTCTCTCTCTCTCTCTTCTCTCTCTCTCTCTCTCTCTCTCTCTCTCTCTTCTCTCTCTCTCCCTCTATCGCGCGCGCGTGCGTGCGTGCGTGCGTGCGTGCGTGTGTGTGTGTGTGTGTGTGCTCTCCTACCTCCCCCTCCCCCTGTCACTCTCTTCTCCCAGTGTTCCCATCCCTTTGTAAAATGGCTGGAAAATGTAAATAATGCAGAAATGCACCGACCACACAGCAAGCTTCCAGTACAAGGGGCCTTATATTCTGAACTAAATTTTCGCTTTCGCACTTTAGATAAAAATGTAACCATTTCACACAAGTTTTTACCAAATTCAAAACGAAAACTATATTTACATGTTAATATGTCAGAATGATGTATGTACAGAAGGCACACCACAGGCACATGTAAACCAGCAGTACTTTTCTGGAAAAAAAATCGTCAACTTTACCAGCCACATCCAGTTTCAGGGAAGTTAGCGCGTGCAAAATATTCCGTTTACGCTACAACCCATCTTCTGTGCAAAATATCCCATTTATGCTATAAATCATTTGCTAAGCAAAATAGTTTATGTATGCTATAACCCATCTGCTACGCAATATATTCCATTCACGCTAGAGCACAAACTATTCCAGTTCAGCTACATTGCACAAAATATTCCATTTATGCTGCATTGCACAAACTATTCCATTTATGCTACATTGCACAAACTATTCCATTTATGCTACATAGCCCAAATATTCCAATTAGGCTACATTGCACAAAATATTCTACTTGGGCTACATTGCCCAAATATTCCATTTAGGCTACATTGCATAAAATATTCCATTTGGGCTATATTGCATAAAATATTCCATTTGAGCTACATTGCCCAAAATATTCCATTTATACTACATTGAACAAAACATTCCATTTATGCTACATTGAAAAAAATATTCTATTCATGCTATATTGAACAAAATATTCCATTTAGACTATATTGTTCATAATATTCTACTCAGACTATATTGAACAAGATATTCTATTCAGGCTACATTACACAAAATATTCCATTTCGGCTATATTACACAAAATATTCCATTTCAGCTATATTACACAAAATATTCCATTTCGGCTATATTACACAAAATATTCCATTTCGGCTATATTACACAAAATATTCTATTTAGGCTACATTACACAATATATTCCATTTAGGCTACATTACACAATATATTCCATTTCGGCTACATTACACAAAATATTCCATTCACCCCACACCCCATCAGTTGTGCAAAAAACATTCCATTTAAGCTATATCCCATCTGTACTGTGTGTGTAAAATATTTCATTCAGACTATATCCCATCCATTGCACGAAATATTACGCTCCGCCCAATCTGATGTGAGCACACTACACCCATCATCTGTTGCTCGAAATCTACCCTCAAACCAGGACACTGGGAGGAGGAGGAGGCAAAAAAGCGGGGGATATGAAGTGACAGAAATCTGATTTGCAGACTGGATTTTTCCATAAATTTGTCGCTAGCAAATTGGGGACATCAGTCATTCTGATCACGGTCCACGTAACTCTTCACATCTTCCTGCTATCCATCAGATTTTCTTCTTTTTTTGTTGCTGTTAGTGTCTTTCTCTCTCAGTATCTGGACACACAAAAAAGCCCCACTATCCATCCCACCCTATTGCAACAGCAAAGAGATGGGAAGGCGACGCTGAACAGAACAAAGAAGCACCCTCTGGCAGGGTTAACTTTTTGTGGGTCACAGCCCGGAGAAAGGAAAGCTACTTGTCAAATATGTTAATTCCACGAATAACTGGCATCAACCAGCCACCAGCCACAAAAACCTTGTTGTTATCACGGGTATAGAGATACCTCGTCCTGAAGTGCTGCTGCATTAAAGGGAAGAGGAAGAAGAAGAAGAAAGAGAAGAAGAGGAGGAGAAGGAGGAGAAGGAAGAAGGAGGAGGAGGAGGAGGGAAAGAGAAGAAGAGGAGGAGTAGAAAGAAGCAGAAGAAGAAGAAGAAGAAGAAGAAGAAAAAGAAGAAGAAAGAGAAGGAGAAGAGGAGGAGGAGGAGAAAGGAGAAGAAGGAGAAGGAGAAGAAGAAGGAGAATAAGAACAAAGAGAAGAAGAAGAAGAGGAGGAAGAGAAAGAAGGAGAAGGAGAAGAAGGAGGAGGAGGAGGAGGAAAAGAAGAAAGAATAATTGCAAAGAAGAAGAATTGCAAAGAAGAAGACGAAGAAAAAAAGAAGAAATAGAAGAAGAAGAAATAGAAGAAGAAGAAGAAGAAGAAGAAGAAGAAGAAGAAGAAGAAGAAGAAGAAGAAGAAGAAAAGAAAAAGAAGATAAAAGCATAGGGATCCACTCTGTAAGATGTCTCTTCAAAGCAGGCATCATCTGAGAGAGAGAGAGAGAGAGAGAGAGAGAGAGAGAGACAGACAGACAGACAGACAGACAGACAGACAGACACACACACATTAATACATACAGACACACACACACCATTAACACATACAGACACACAGACAGACTGTAAGAGAAACAGACAAGGAGAGATGGAGACAGAGAAAAAATATATTGTACAGTCATAAAAAAGTAGAGATCGAGAAAGATTTTTCAAAACCAGACAGCATGAAATGCCCTTGCCCTTCCACCACTAACTTAGAAGAAAAACCGTACCCACGCTTGTGACATAGGGAGACCTAAAACACATATTCTGGTGAGGAAAATTGACAGTAACTGAACAAATCATTTTAATGCATTTCTCTGTTTGTAGATCCAAAAACTTTTATCAGAGAGTGGGGGGCGGGGGAGAGAGAGAGAGAGAGAGAGAGAGAGAGAGAGAGAGAGAGAGAGAGAAGAAGGAGAGAGTGAGAGTTGCTCTCTCACTCTCTCTCTCTCTCTCTCTCTCTCTCTCTCTCTCTCTCTCCTCTCTCTCTCATCTCTCTCTCTCTCTCTCCTCCTGCTCCTCTTTCCTATCATCCCACCAAAGCAGCGAGAGACAAATAATCAAATCTCTTCGAACTTAGTGTTCACGAAATTTCTCAGATGGGAAAGATTTTGGGCGAAGGTGGTACTTGCAAGGTCAAGGGAGCCACAGTGTATTTGCCCCCCCCCCCCCCCCCCTCCCCCATCTTCTTTTCCTTCACAATGAATACACACGACCAAGAGAGAAGGGCTGACAGAATATTCAGAGGTCTATAGCAAGGGGGGGATGACGGGAGGCATAGAATCTTAGAGCAGGAGACACAGGATTTGAGTGGTGGGTGGAGTTGGGGGTGGGTGGGTAAGGGGAAGTAATACGAAGGAGTAAAAAAAGAAGTTGGGACAGGATAATGACATCAAGATGTAATTCCCTACAGAGTGCTTTGGGAATGGATGAATGATTCAGTCAACTGAGAGAACGCTGTAACACAGACAGTAGAGCAATGTAAGCTGTGATGCTGAGCTTGCTTTGCTCGTGTGCGTTTTTCGTTTGTTTAGCTCGTTGGGGTCTTTGCTTCTCTTGTTTTTCTTTCTCATCAGTCCCAAGGAGGGAGGTGGGCAAAGGGGCAAGATAACCTAGCGATTAGAGCGTTCAACTCATGATCTGATGGGCCGTGTTTGAGCCACCACCGCTGCAGGCATTTCCCCCATGGAGTTAACATCAGTACCAGCTCAAATGCCACTCAAGTCCTTCGGATGAGACTACTAACTGAGGGTCCATGTTTGAATGCACACAGAATATCTTGCATACACATCAAAATCCTTACTAATTTTCGGAAGAGTAGACGATTTTGTAGCAGTAGAAATGGACGATAGAATTATTTTTTTTAATGCCCGCAGACTTGACTGTGTCGTGTTTAGACATCATCTTCAAAGTCAGAATGCGGCTACCTATAATGGTGGGTCAACAGTTGTATGTGCAAAATCTCACCACTGGAGAACCTCAGAGGTCTAGCCAAGGAACGAAAAACAAATTATCCGAGGGGGAGAGAGAGAGAGAGAGAGAGAGAGAGAGAGAGAGAGAGAGAGAGAGAGAGAGAGAGAGAGAGAAGAGAGATAAAGGAGTGTGGGCATGGGGTGTAACTGGATTAAGTAGTCTTCATTTTTTTTTTTGTTCTGGAACTATACGATATCAAGAAAATGGATATTTTTGGTTTAAAAAAAAGATTATGACCTGACGATCAACTTTACAAAAAAATATGAAAACTAAAAAACGTTGCTATGAGGTACACGAATGCACGATCATACAAATGCATGCATCCTCTCACTCTCTCTTCTCTCTCTCTCTGTCTCTCTCTCTCAGGAGGAGGAGAGGAGGGGTAAAACAAATCCACAAACAAATTAAACATATGAAAAAATGAACTTAAAAACTAAATGATATACACCATCAGTGCCATCCTTCACCCCCCCCCCCCCCCCCCCCCCCCCCCCCCCCCAACACCACAACCAACAAAAAAACCCCAAGTAAGTGAATTGGAATTCTGGTTTCTATTATGCAGAGGGCAAAAACTAGTTTCCTGTTGAAGGCAAGGGAAATATATTCTATAATTCTATTTAATGGCTGACCCTAATGGATAAGCAAACCAGAGGTTAGGGATGACATCTTGGTTAAAGCCACGCTGATTCTCCCTCCCTCCCTCGTTCATCCACGTGTGTGTGTGTGTGTGTGTGTGTTGTGTGGTGTGTGTGTGTTGGTGTGTGTGGGTGTGATATATATATATATAT
>CM054137.1:35079351-35111851 GCA_028751875.1 Rapana venosa | reverse complement strand
CGACGGCGAGAAGAAGAAGAAGAAGAAGAAGAAGAAGAAGAAGAAGAAGAAGAAGAAGAAGAAGATACTATTACTAGGATAAAACAAGAGGAAGTAGCATCAGCAGCAGGCAATGCAGCCGTGATGGTGGCGGTGGTGGTAAACGTGGTGGAATTAATAGCTTTAGTAATAAAAGTAGAAGTAGTAGTACCAGCATAACTGCAATAGCTGCAGCAGCAGCAGCAGCAACAGTTGTGGCAGAACAGCAGCATCAGTTAGTAACTGTAATATATTCTATGTATTTATCCATTCTATTCTTTTATTTCAAGGACAAAGGAATAAGCACTCGTGTGCTTTTTTTTTTACTGCTAGTCCCCGCGTGTATGCAGCTTGGTAAATTCTGTCATCCGTTCCCAGTAATAAATAGTAGTAATAAGACAGAATGATGGCTTGACACAAAATAAGGAAGTACACAAAAGTATGAAAACATCTCAGATTATTCCTCAATCTAGTTAACGCAATGACTAGTCAACTTAAGGAGTACTTCCCCCTTAAACAAACAACAACAACAACAGCAGCAGCAGCAGCAGCAGCAGCAGCACCACCACCACCACCACCACCACCACCACACCACAACAACAACAACAACAAACCTCCAAACCAAACCAAAGACAACCCCCAAAAAGTAAACAATAAACAAAAAAATGAAACAACCAAAAATCCTAACAATCAACCAAACAAAAGAGAAAACAACAAAACAACAACAACAACAAGAAGCAACCCTCACTGCATGAATCAAAGCTGTAAGCCACTTTGAAAAGCAGGCAGTTAACTTAGGGAAGAGCGTGCCCGGTATGATAACGCGTTCTCTTACAAACTGAACAATTGCAGGAGGGAGGGAGGGAGGGAGGGCACAGGACCTCTGAGGGAGGGCCTAACCTGATCTGCCTGTGCACGCACACGGAAAGGATTATCAGACAAGCAGATCTGTATAGCATGCCGATCCCTGATATCAGGGGAACACACACACACACACACACAACACACACACACACACACACACACACACACACACACACACACACACACACAACACACCACACACAACAAACACACACACACACAATATAATAAAAAATAGACTTTTGAGGGAGACGGGATAGCCTAGTGGTCAGAACATTGCGCTCGCAATCTGACGACCCGGGTTCGATTCCCGTTCAAGGGGATATTTTCCCCTAGAGTTAACATCAGTGCAGACTCCACTCTCCCCAAAAGTCTTTCGGATGAGACTATAAACCAAGGCCCCGTGTGCGAACGCACGCAGAACATCTTGCGCACACGTTAAATCCTGTTCCGCTTTTCGTAAGAGTAGGCCATTGTGTGCCGGTGGGAACAGATGACAGAATTCACAAATCCGCATACACACGGGGACTGGATGTAAAAAAGCACATAAGTGCTTATTCCATTATCCTCGATATAAAAGAATAAATAAATAAATAAAACACACACACACACGCCACACACACACACACGCACACACACACAACACACACACAACACACACACACACACACACAACACACACACACACACACACACACACACAAGCAACAATACATGGTACACAAACGTATCAATTCAAATACCACCACCACCCCAACACCCCAAAAAACCAACTAAAACTCAGAAAAGTATCCATCATTCGCTATTAAAGATTCGAATCCCGGTTCACAAAAACTCCTCAACAATTTAAATCGAACACATCAAACCACTCGGCTCTAACCCTTGTCACAACACGCGGGGAGAGTAAAGAGTTCAGGGGCTACAGCAGCAGGCTATCTGCTTATCCTGCCAGCATCCCTATGGCAATCCCTGAACCTACCACGGACGTCTGGGCACCATCCTTCCCCCTGACCGCTCTGTTAAGTCTGCAAGGACAAAGCTGGTATAAGTTTTAAATGGATGGAAATGGGATGTAGCCCTAAAATGGTACAGAAGTGGTGAGAGGGTTATGACAATACCTTTGCCCCAGAAATTGGTGGTTTTTTTAATAGATAGTATATATATTTTATAAACTCTTTTTGTCTTTTTTTTTATATTTAACACACAAGCACTCATATTCATATACCAACGAACATACACCCGCATTCATGTGCAAATTATCCATTAAAAAGATATAACATCTTTTAAAAGTGTATCTTTTTTTGTTTTTGTTTACTTACACACATACACTTCTAACAGAGAACATGTTGTGGTCAGGCCACCACAATTTCAACTTACTGTCATCGTTTTTGTCCGTAGTTTTAGCTTATTTTCACTCTCTACAGTACGCTCTTAGTGACCAGACTCGATAAACATACAGATCGACAAAACCTACCGGCATGAGCACTCACACCTACATGCTCACACATGAGGTTTACAGCCTTGCCGACCAGAAAATACTATATCAGCGCTGTCACCTTCATTTAGCTTTTAAAGGTGGGATTAATTCTGTAAAATTGTAAACAAATCGAAAGGGGATTAAAACCCCCACTTTTCAGCCTTTCCCCATATCAACGCCCTTCCCAGCCATAAGGGTCACAACCGGGCAGTTACCCGATTAGCAGGAGAACCCCCCCCCCCCCCCCCCCCCCCCCCCCCCCCCCCCCCGGCAGAACCCACATGTAGTGAGTGAAAACGTATCAGACTTCCAATGTCGCAGATCTTGTGCTTTTGAAAGAATGATAAACAGAGACATTAAACAGTAGATCCTTGATTCTCTTACGGACTTTAAAATATGTCTGGTGGAAAATCAGGGAACAGCTTAAGCCTAATGAGCTGGACACCTCAGCACCCAAGGAGATGCTTGACAGTTATTCACACATCCTGACTCAAAACACCACCATACTTCTCTTGCTTTTAAGAAAAAGGGATGTGGAAGATGTAAGAATGACGTATGTACCAAGTGAAGGGTGTTTTTTTTCGTTCTGTTTTTCACAAGATCTGTGTGAGCCTCTCTGAGGTTAGGGTGAACCAGTGCACGAGTGCGTGCATGCGTGCACACGCATGTGCAAGCACACACACACACACACAAAAGGTCAACAGACAGACTGTGTGACAGCTAGGTAGGTAGACAAACTGAATATCTAAAATTGTTGTATTCATTATGGAAGAGAGAGAGAGAGAGAGAGAGAGAGAGAGAGAGAGAGAGAGAGAGAGAGAGAGAGAGAGAGACAGACAGAAGACAGACAGACAGAGAGACAGACAGACAGACAGACAGAGACAGAGGTAGACATACACAGACACAGAGAGATAGAGACCGACAGAGGTACACAGAGAGTCAGAGACAGAGAAAGACAGACAGGCAACAAGCAGGCAGGCAAGGAGACAGACAGACAGACAGACAATCAGAGACAAAAATACAGCAATAGAAAGAGCAACCAATCCATTTACACCTTGCACATACAGCCATCCCTCACACCTCCCCCACTCTGTCAAAGCCCACTTCATCATCAGCAAGCAGAGCCGACAGGGCGGAAAGCCAACGGTTCACAGCAATCACCTTGGGGCTCCCACACTGACAATGTCCCACTGCCAGGTCTGGCCTCCTGTGGGCTACAGTGCGTCGAGACACACCCCTGGTACCATTTCAGAGTGCAGATGTAAAGGTGCTGAGTAATCTGACGGTATGTTCGGTTAAGTTGTCGGTGTTCACTGTCTGAAGACAGATTTTTAAAGTGATGGAAGATGGCACCATAATGATACTAGTACTTAGGCATGTTTGTTAGTATATGTAACATGCATGTTACACATAATTATGAGATGTAAGCTTTGCATGCAAATGCGCACGCACGCACGCACACACACCAACTACACACACACTCTCTCTCTCTCTCTCTCTCTCTCTTTTCTCTCTCTCTTCTCTATCTCTCTCTCTCTCCTCCTCTCTCTCTCCCAGCACACATAACACCAGCAATCAAAATGAAATATCTTCAAGAGACCATACCAAGACCTTTCAAGCAATTACATAAAACTGTTTTCTTCCAATAACCTTTTGATTTTCAAACCCTATCTAAATGCTTATACTATCTGACTTCTTTCAGTTGGAAAACAAAATTACTGAGTAATGGACAAAGCTCATTTTAAATGTGTTTATGTTGACTTATTTATTTGTTAGTCTGTTTTATATTGGGTACAATCATTTCTATTGAAAACTTTTGCTGTTTGCATGCATTGTATAGTATGACAACACTCCTTGCAAAATGCTTTTGAAGAAATATTTTACTTAGTAAGAATAAGCCTTTTTCTTTTTTTTACTGATTCATCTGTGAAAACACCCTCTTCAGAGAGAGAGAGGGGGGGGGGGGCTGGCAACAAGAGACAGAGAGAGAAAGAGAGAGAAGAGAGTAAAAGAAAAGACAGAGAGAGGAGTGGGGTGGGGTTATCATACATCTAGACTACAGAGGTTTATACTTTAGATGTGGGCTCCCGACCCTAAATAAGATATCTAGCTTGGGCAATCACAGTTCTTGTTGGGGACACCAACCTCATCAAGCTTCTAACCTAGGACACTGTAACAAGACAATGACGTTCAGCTCTGGTGTGTGGTGTGTGTGGGGTGTGTGTTGTGTGTGTGTTGTGTGTGTGTGTGTGTGTGTGTGTGTGTGTGGGGTGTGTGTGTGTGTGTTGTGTGTGTGTGTGTTGTCCATAGAAAAGTTTCAATGCACTATAAGACACTACTTAACTCTTTCAGTATATCAAGCCCCAACTTTTTTGTCTTCGTAAGTTGACTTACAAAAGATACTTCTCAGTTCTTCTGCAGCCGAAGCAAATATTAGACTCTTCAAATATTCAAGTACTGTGTGTGTGTTTGTGTGTGTGTCTGTGTGTGTGTGTGTGTTGTGTTGTGTGTGTGTGTGTGTGTGTGTGTGTGTGTGTGATGTGGTGTGAGTTCTGAGTGTGTCTGTGTGTTTCTGTGTATTTTATTTAATTATCTTATTTATTTCCTTTACTCTTATTTTGAGAATTATGGAATGGGCACTCGCGTGGTTTTAAAAAACCAAAACATCCAGTCCTTGAGTAACCAAAGCAAATATTAGACTCTTCAAATATTCAAGTACTGTGTGTGTATGTGTGAGTTTCTGTGTGTGTTTGTGTGTTTCTGTGTATTTTATTTAATTATCTTATTTATTTCCTTTACTCTTATTTTGAGAATTATGGAATAGGCACTCGTGTGGTAATTTTATTTTATTTTTTAAACATCCAGTCCTTGAGTAGCTGCAGCCACATAAATGTAGGATATATCCTTGCCCACACAACAGTGGACTAAACACATCTTTTTCTGGTAATTTCTCAAAAGTTCAAGTACGCCAGACAAATAAAAACTTTCCATTTTTCTTCTGTGTTAAAACTTTTCTTTTAGCCAACACAGCTCCCTCAGACTTGAAATCCCTTTTCCACCTCTCCGCGCCCATACACGAATCTGTATACCATAGAGAAGCAGAAAATACCTGTGAATCCAAGTGGGCGGTTAATTCAACTCCCATCTTGATTCACAATATCATTGCAGACAAAGATGATTTTTTTTATGTAGAAAAAATCCACCCTACTCCTCTCACCAAAACTTTTGTCGTTCAATAGCTCATCTACTGTCTGACTTCAAAAAAATATGCAGCAATATCTTCCCCCTTACCTTAAGTTCACAGCTCTGTTTTATTTGTCTGAAGCAAAGCCAGAGAGTCATCAAATGTGCGGGTGTAAGACAGAGGTAGCTAACTTGTCCCCACTCATATGCTATTTCTCTTCCTTCATTCTTTAGTTCCTCTTTTCACAAGGGTATTTCTGTGTTAATTCTCTCTGTCACACACACACACACACGCGCGCGCGCGCACGCACGCACGCACGCACGCACCACACACACACACACACACATATATATATATATTATATATATAATATATATATATATATATTATTATTATATATATATATATATATTATATTTCTTCTTAACAGCTACATGCCCTCATGTGCTTACATATACAATTCCTTGTGCTTGTAAACACACAAAATGAAACACCAGATTCTGACTCATATTATTTTTATCATTTTAATGTTCTTCCCCCAGCCTTAGGTCAAGTATACAAAATGTTCCGAGAGAACTTAAAATGAAACAATATTACAGAAAAAGACATTTTCTTTTTCATGTTTGTCTTGAACACACACACACACACACACAAAACACACACACACACACACACCACCTACACCCTCCCCTCTCTCTCTCTCTCTCTCTCTCTCTCTCTCTCTCTTCTGTGGAAGAAAACTGATCAAGACTTGAATACAAGAAGTAAGGTTAAAAGTTGGAACCAGTCCATATCTTCTCTGTTTGAAACTGTGATTTTTATCTACTTTCTTCTAAGCACAGGTATGCATGCATGGAGCAAAGTGCATAACACACACAGACACAGACACATGCACACACGCATGCATGCATGCACACACAGAGACACAGACATGCATGCACACACACAGAGACACAGACACATGTAAACATGCATGCATGCCCGCA
Organism: Rapana venosa; assembly: GCA_028751875.1. Classification (NCBI taxonomy): domain Eukaryota; kingdom Metazoa; phylum Mollusca; class Gastropoda; order Neogastropoda; family Muricidae; genus Rapana; species Rapana venosa. Next base: position 35,105,322 of record CM054137.1, on the reverse strand, counting down.
CACACACACACACACACACACACACACACACACACCACACACACACACACACACACACACACACACACACACACACACACGAGTTAAGAAGATCTATTTGGCATTTTCTTTTAGAATAACCTCTTTTCTGATGAACTCAATCAGCACAGTATGAAGCTGCCAATATTACTTACATACTACACTCTCATAACAGTCTAAATCTTTCCAACTAAATTCAAATGCTCACTGCAGGAACTGACAAGGGGATAGAATGCTTTGTTGAAAACCAAGCATAGATAGATAGATAGATAGATAGACAGACAGACAGACAGACAGACAGACAGACAGACAGACAGACAGACAGACAGACAGACAGACAGACAGACAGAGACAGACAGAAAGGGAGAGACAGGCAGACAGAACAATCCATCCACAACTTGCACACACTGCCATCCCTCACACCTCCCCCACTCTGTCAAAGCCCACTTCATCATCAGCAAGCAGAGCCGACAGGGCGGAAAGCCAACGGTTCACAGCAATCACCTTGGGGCTCCCACACTGACAATGTCCCACTGCCAAGTCTGGCCTCCCGAGGGGCCAACAGATCATCAGAGACAAGCCTCAGGCACCACTTCTGCAAGGTGTGGAACAATGCAGAACACTACACATGAATTGATGCTCTCTTGGTGGTCGATTTTCTGACATCCGCTTCATTTTACTTTTAATCTATTGAGGATGCTTCTGTTTCTTGTTTTGCTTGGGGTTTTTCCCCCTTTAGTCTTGAAGCTTTTCAGATAAATGAAAGTGACTACTGAGTGACTACTATAATAAAGAAATCTAACACACACCGACATACACACACATGTACAAGATCACGCGCTGCAGGCACATAAGTATGCATGCATGTGCGCACACGCACACATGTGCGCATGCATATGCACGTACACATCTTTGATTTTATCTTTTTTTTGTAATCCCCAAAACTATGGAGGCTACCACCCAAGTACCTCTCTTTCCAAAGAAATTCTCTCACTTTAGAGCCTTCGACCTGACTGTTATCTATTAAGAATACTACCAGTATCTGAAACGACTATGTATGTGTGTGCATGTGCACGCGCACGCGCGCGTGTGCAAGCGTCAATGCTTACATGCCTGAGTGTGTGTATGTGTGGGTGTTGCAAACACATTTGCACACATCCCTGTCTTTGAAGGCCTAAGTTTCAAGAAACTTTTTCAGTACAAAGGGTCAGCAACTTTTCAGCTTTGAAGTCCACTTCAAAAGTATCTTTTAGTTCCTAGGCGAAAACCCTTATGTAACTTGTCTACAGACTACGGCAGAAAGTTGTGTAAGGCATGCGTGCGTGCGTGCGTGCAAAAGCATGAACATGCATGCGTATGCCTGTGTGCTGATGTCTTAAGTAGTGTGTGTAAAATAGCACAAGTACTTATTCCATTATCCTCGACATAAAATAAAAATAAAAATAATAAACACAAACACACACGCGCTAGCGCGCGCGCACGCGCGCACACACACACACACACACACACACACACACACACACACACACACACACACACACACACACACACACACACACACAAGCTGGCATGTACATGTGTGCACGCACGTGTGTGTATACGTATTTGTACATGCGTGTGGTTGTATGAATGTTATGTGCATATATGTTTGTCTGTCTGTCTGTCTGTCTGTCTGTCTGTCTGTCTGTATGTATGTATGTATGTATGCATGTATGTTTGTGTGTGTTGTGTGTGTTGTGTGTGTGTGTGTGTGTGTGTGTGTGTGTGTGTGTGTGTGTGTGTGTGTGTGCGCTGGCAGACACATGCATGCACATACGTGTGCGTTTATACATGCATAAAGCATTTCTGTACAAATGTGTGTATGTATGTATGTATGTATGTATGAATATATATATATATGCAAACCTTTCTTTTTGTGAAAGAACTTTAACTTTTTCATTGTTTAGTTTAAAAAGTTTTCAGCTTTGTACTCAACTTCAAAAGTTTCTTTTATGTCCAGAATGAACAGAAATATGTAACCTGTCAAATGTCAGTGTGTAGACTAGTGTATGTACTGTGAGTGATTGCGCACATGTGTGTGTGCGCGTGCGCGCGCGCGCGCGCGTGTGTGTGTTATGTTCGTTTTGCACACGCGTGTATGGGGGTCTCCATGAGTGCATGTAATCATGTGTTGACGACTGTGTGTGTTCTCTGCGTCCCCTCTCTGTTTATCCAATGCAGCCTGCTGAACCTTAATGCTAGAGTGCAGTTTACGTTTCTTGCTTTGTGCAATTTAAAGGAAATACTTAAACGTATTAAACAACTCCTTAAAGTATAACACTTTTCCCCCTGCAAATCTGGTCTCGACTTTTTAAGGAAGAACACTTTTACCTATAGCTCTAAGAGTTCTAATAAATGAATAGTGACTTGCTCTAGCATGTGATGACAAAAAAGGCAAAAGTACTGTTCAAGTTTTGCTATGTGCCTCTATACATACTGAGCTTTCGTTGGAGTCCAAAATGATATGAATGAAGTCTGAACTACGTTGAAGAAAATGTAAAAGCTCGTTTGTTTATTGGATTTTGAACAGTCAAATGTCTGCACAATCTGATCCCACAAAGCAGTTTCTAAGGACTACGTGTATTACTACTTCTTCTACTACCACGATTACTATTGTTGCCTTTTGTCTTTTCTCTATGACAGCGTGCGTACGTGTGCACAAGAGAGAGAGGAGAGAGAGAGAGAGAGAGAGAGAGAGAGAGAGAGAGAGAGAGAGAGAGAGAAGAGAGAGAGAGAGAGAGAGAGTTTTTAAAATTTTATTTATTTATTTATTCTTTTATATCGAGGATAATGGAATAAGCACTCATGTGCTTTTTTACATCCAGTCCCCGTGTGTTGCGGTTTTGTAAATTTTGTCATCTGTTCCCACCGGCACACAATGGCCTACTCTTTCGAAAAGTGGAACAGGATTTAACGCGTGCGCAAGATGTTCTGTAAGTGTTCGCACACGGGGCCTCGATTTATAGTCTCATCCGAAGGACTTTGACATTCAGTTCGATTTTTTTTGTCAAACTGGGAAGAAAGGGCGAGGCTGGGAATCGAACCCACAACCTCACGGTTTACTTGTTGGCAGGCAAACGAGAGAGAGAGAGAGAGAGAGAGAGAGAGAGAGAGAGAGAGAGAGAGAGAGAGAGAGAGAGAGAGAGAGAGGAGAGAGAGAGAGAGAGAGAGAGAGAGAGAGAGATGAACACAGAATTAACACGCTTTTACCAAGGCACTGAGCACAGCGTACAAAACATTCCCTTCCTTGCCCTTTATTTTTCCAAGTTCTGGAACAACCGGTCAACAAAAGATCCTATCACTTTTCAGCTCCACACTTTTCTTTCTGCTTAAAGTAACACCTTAGCTGCCAGTTTTGTTCAACAAAGTCGGAAGTCAGGAGCAGGGTAAGTCAGAACTGTCATGTATAAGGGCAGACAAAGAGAGAGAGAAAAACAGTAACATTATTGCACCAGCAACGCAACTCGCTAACTGCATCCACATTATTGCAACGGGTCTTTTAAGTTCCATTATGAAACGTGCCTACAATGAGACCACTGATGTAACACCATTGATTGCATCCATATTCTTGCAACAGCTTTAAAATGAACTTCCATCATGGGAACGTTGCAAACAATGGGACAATTAATGTAATTTTAACACATTAACAGCATCCACATTCTTGCAACGGTTTTTACCTTCCAATCAAAGAATGCGCCACACATTCTGTGGCTGCACTGCACAGTTACGATGGAAAGTCTCCCGTCCTATAACCCCACTCTCACCTTCCCTACCCTTTCCCTGTAACGGTCAACACGTAAGTGAAGACGATGCATTCGTATTTCTGGTGGTCACCGTTCCAACCCCAATGCTATTTGTCTGGAGCAAAGCTGGGCAGTCGTCAGCAGTATTGGTGTGACATGAGGCAGGGGTGTACAACTTGTTCTCCCTTTTCATATGTTAATTTTGCTACAGTGCTGGTCTTCTGAAGTATAGTTGTGTGTGTGTGTGTGTGTGTGTGTGTGTGTGTGTGTGTGTGTGTGTGGTGTGTGTGTGTGTGGTGTGTGTGTGTGTGTGAGTGTGTGTTTGTGCATGCGTGCGTGTGTGTAACCTGCAAATCTTATAGTTCTTTTCTAGATGCTACGCCTTCATGTGACAAAGTATTTTTTACATAATGACATGTTAACGTGTAGGGGTAGAGCGACAGCCGTTCACTTCACACTAGACAGCTATTTTTTGACCTGAACTAGTACAAAATTAATATAAACTTTTTCGGAGATTTTTTCCCCCAATCTTCTATCAAACCTACTTTCATTGCTCAACAGACTTAACAGTTTTGCAGAAAGACTTTAAAAAATAACAATTCTCTACCACGCCTTAGTTTGATGCGGTGGCCCTGACTTGTCAGGAGTTTAACAGCAGTGCCACACACTTTCGCTCATATGACAAACAATAGTTGCTGCTGTCTGAGCGTTCTACAACGAAGAACAAGGCTCAACATGTTAGATTTCAGAACAGCTGAAGGAAACATGGATTTTACGAAGTTACAAAAAAAACCAACCCCACACAAAACCCCCAAACCCGTACAAAGTCATAAGTCACTTTTTCTCTCTAAATATGCCACTTGCTTTCTGTTTGTTTTCACTTTTGTATGAAAAAAATTACACATGTACACATGTGCTCACACCAATGTATATAAACGCATGAAACCAAACACACAGACTAACAAAAAGATCTGGGATACAGAAGGGACCCCCCCCCTCTCTCTCTCTCTCTCTCTCTCTCTCTCCATCTCTCTCTTCCTCTCTCTCTCTCTCTCTCTCTCTCTCTCTCTCTCTCTCTCTCTCTCTCTCTCTTCGTGTCTATGCATCAGGACATAAACGCAGAATAAAAGATCGCGCACACAAACATCGACAAAACATGACCAGCTAACATGTAAAACCTGTTCTCGATATCGCAACAGACTAGATTTCAAAAGAGCATTTGTAAACTGTCCATTTCCTCCAAACCCCTACTCCTCACAAAACCCCTAGCTACCCCCATCTTGGAACCGCCAACCTGGCGCAGACAACACGCATTCCCATTTCCCCCTGATTCCTGGCCCACTTTTATGTGTCTGGAGCATCGCCAGGTGGTCACCGCATGCATGGGTGTCAGACAGGGGTGTCCAATTGGTCCCCATTCATATGCTGAATCTGCCGCTGTTCCAGAAACATTAACACAACAACGTCTGTTCCCTTGCTGATAAGCTCCGCTCCGTTTGACCCGTGTAAAAGTGATTGCATTTTGCGATCATATGTGCGCATTTGAATGCACGCATTCATATATCAGGGGAAAAAATCTTGTGTCGGTGCGCACACGTTGATGGCTGTCAACATGTGTGATCGAAACCCATTTCAATATTGTAATGCAAATTAAGTATTGATCTAAAAAAAATCATTTAAAGTTTGACAAAATTCCCATTTGCTTGAATTTTAAAGTTGTAATGGACATACCAAAAGTAAACACACTTAAGCATACATAAGAGCACAGACAAGACCTTGAACACGAACAAGCACATAAGCAAGCGTGTGTGCGTGCACCTGTTCTGCCTTTCGGAATAGTATGTCATTGTTTACCGGTAGGAACATATGGTAATATTTTAAACACCGCAAGCACAGGCGAACTGGATGTAAAAAAGCATAAGTGATTATTCAATATTCTTGAAATGAGAGAGAAGGGGAGACGAGAAGGAAGAGAGACGGAGAGAGAAGACGACACGGAGAGAGAAGACAGAAGAGAGAGAGAGAGAGAGAGAGAGAGGGAGGAGGGAGGGAGGGAGGGAAGGAGGGGAGGGGAGGGAGGGAGGGAGAGACGGAGACAGAGAGAGCGCCAGAGTCAGAGACAGATGAGGTGCTGACAGAAACATGCAAATGCTGCACTGCTTTACCAACACTAGAGTGGACATCCAATCTTCTTGAAGTTTAGGAACAATCTGTCAACATACTGGCAACTTTTCCTCACTTTTTCCTAGTCTCCTCTCCTGTTGGAAAACTTCGCCACTTTCGAGGTAATGTACAGGATAATGTACTTCTCAGCGCACGCGCATAATGTGTGTGTGTGCGCGCGCGTATGCGTGTGTGTCTGCGCGCGCGCGCGCGTGCGTACGCGCTCGTCTGTATATGAGTGTTATGTACACGGTGCAAGTGTTTGTATGCACAGGCGCTGTATGTAAATGCGTGTGTGCATGTGTGTGCGTGCGTGCGTACGCGTGTGAATGTATGCCTGCTAAAGCACGCATATGTGAACACGCATTCATGGAAGTGTGTGCTGGGACTGTATGTGTATCTGAACAAACTTTTTTTTTTAACGAACAACACAAAAAAACATACTACAGCCACACTAAAAAACCCCGAAATAAACCCAAACAAAAAAACCAACAACAAAACTAACAAAACAACAACAACAAACGAAAAAGCCAATGCAATCTTCACCTTACACATCAATCTGACGTGCAGACAAACACATATCCTTGCTTCCCACCCTTCTCCCATCCTCACCCGGCCATCCTTACTGCTGCTGCTGCTGCTGCAACAACTGTCAACACGAGCTAGGCACATGCCACGTATTCTCACAGGCTCCCCCAGTCCTATGTTATTTGTCTGGAGCGAAGATGACAAGGCGGTCATCAGACGTCTTTGGTGTAAAACAGGGTGGTCTAGTCCGTCCCTATTCATATCCTGATTCTTTTCTACGATCCTGTTACACGAGGAGACAATGCGGTGTTAGTGTTACTTTCTTGTTAAATCAACCTGGTCATCAGCTGTCTGTGTCTCTTCCGTATCTGCATTGGTGCTGTTATCTTTTCTTTACGTCATCGCAGTCTACAAGCAGCATTATGTGTAAACCAGAAGACTGACTGGCACAACACTTCCTTGTTGACTAGTTTGTTGTTTTTTGTTTGGTATTGTTGTTGTTTTTAAAACTGATTGTATTCTGTGTAATCGTAAAGAAAAAAGATTCTTCGTCAAGAAACAGTTGGTACTAATCCTCATTACTTTGGAACAGAAAAGTTGTTCAATGAGTTTGAAACTTGAGAAAGAATGACTGTGTGTGTGAGAGAGAAAGAGAGACAGAGAGAGAGGAGAGAGAGAGAGAGAGAGAGAGACAGACAGACAGACAGACAGACAGACAGACAGACAGAACAGACAGAAGACAGAGAGAGAGGGGGGCGAGAGAAAGAGGGAGAGACAGATATATATCTGTTTCTTTTTGTTCCGCATTCGCGTGGTGACACATAGACACCAACACAGATAGAGGAAAAAGGTGGAGAGAAACACAGACAGAGGGATATCGTGAGAAAAGAGACGAAAGAGACACACAGAAAGAAGTCGGAGGCAAAAAAGCAGCATAAAAAAGTCACTGATCAATACAGAACATAATTTTTTTTTATCAATACAGAACAGATCAATACAAAACATATGTTTACAACTTGTCACCAAGTCCTTAAAATTTCAAAAACAAATCATTATCGGCATGCTCTTTCAGATGAGACAATGAACCAAAACCCCCACGTATGAAATTCACTTAACACAAATCAGAGCAGCAAGAGATTTGTCCCTGTAAAAAATGTGTTAATCAAAAACTGCTTTTTAAAAAGTACTAACAGGACAGAAAGGGTAGGAAGGAGGCAGGATGGTTAAGACGTTCCACTGCCAACAAGTAAACCGTGAGGTTGTGGGTTCGATTCCCAGCCTCGCCCTTTCTTCCCAGTTTGACAAAAATCAAACTGAATATCAAAGTCCTTCGGATGAGACTATAAACTGACGCCCCGTGTTCAAACGCATGCAGAACATCTTGCGCACACGTTAAATCCTGTTCCGCTTTTCGGAAGAGTAGGCCATTGTGTGCCGGTGGAAACAAAAATTGACAAAACCGCACACACACGGGGACTGGATGTAAAAAAGCACATGAGTGCTTATTCTATTACCCTCGATATAAAACAATAAATAAATAAATGAAATAATCGATGACACTAGATAATCATGACGATATGCTATCCCCCAAGGAACAACAGCTCAAAACTTCATGCGAAGCAGGCTGCGTGGACAACAAATACAACAACATGCAAACTACAACTAAAACAGACAACACAACAACAACAACAACGACGACGACAAGTTCAGCTTGAAATTCTTCTTTTGCACAACATCCAAGTCATACACATAGAGCTCTAACAAGAAACTGCCGCACGCGGAAAGCAGAAACTCATCGTTTCATTGTTATCAGGGACATGGCCCTGCATCCTATACAGCAGGCAGTATCGCTGAAGTTAATGGCTATGAGGGATAGGCGAGGAAGAGGGATTTGAAGTTGGAATAAGCAGCGGTAGATAGAGACGGGAAAAGCCAACAACAAAAGAGAAGTGTGAAATGTACACCCCTTCACTATCACTGTGAAGGTGAAAATAGGGTTTTTACCTTTCTGTTGGGGGGTGGGGTGGGGGGTTCTGTTTTACCGGGGTTTCTTTCCTTCCTTTTTCTTCCTTCTTTTTTTCCCCTCAAAGGTCAGAAGATTATTGTCTCTTAATATCATTGTGTATCCAATTTTTAGAAACACACACGTACACGCGCGCGCACAATCACACACACACACAATGAGAGAGAGAGGGGGGGGGGAGGAAAGAGAGAGAGGGGGGGGGGGGCATAAAAAGAGAGAGATAATCTGACAGAGACGAAGAGAGAGACTAATACCGATAGAGACAGACAGACACACGACGCACGCGCGCGCGCGCGCGCGACACACACACACACACCCAGAGAATCAAAGAAACTTTACTTTGCGCAATTTCTTTTAAAGGCACCACCCTTCTCTCTCTCTCTCTCTCTCTCTCTCTCTCTCTCTCTCTCTCTCTCTCTCTCTCTCTCTCTCTCTCTCTCTCTCTCCCTCTCTCGCTCTCTCCCTCTCCTCTCTTCTCTTTCTCTCTCTGTCTCTCTCTCTCTCTCTGCGTCCGTATCACAATATCTGTTAATCATGCACACACCTCTGCCTGCCTGTCTGTATGCCTACGCGCGAAGCGCAAGCAAGCACACACAACAACACACACACAAAACGAAACAAACAACACAGCAATTCTGATAACAAGAGACACCCCACCACCCGTTGCAGTATCCATACATAGCTACGTATCTCTATCTGCCTTGCTTCTCTGCTGTGTCTCATCATCCTCTCTTGTATCTTCCTGCTGTATCTCTTGCTATTCTCTTGTTCTGGTCATGCGTGTTGTGTATTGTTGGTGCGTAATTGTTGTATGAAGTGGGTGTGTGCGTGTTGTAGTGCTAGTGTGTGTGTGTTGGTCGTTGTGTGTGTGTGATGTGTGTGTGTGTAGTCTGGTAGTCGTGTGCTGCGTATGTGTGTGTGTGTGTGTGAGTGTTTGTAGTTGTGTGCTGTGTGTGTGTGTGTGTGTGTGTGTGTGTGTGTGTGTGTGTGTGTGTGTTTTGTGTGTGTGTGTGTGTAGTGTGTGTGTGTTGTGTGTTTGTGGTGTGTGTGTGTGTGTGTGGTATGTCGTGTGTGTGTGTGTGTGTAGTTTGTGTGTGGTGTGTGTGTGTGTAGTTGTGTGTGTGTGTGTGTGTGTGTGTGTGTGTGTGTGTGTTGTGTGTGTGTGTGTGTGTGGTGTGTGTGTGTTGTGTGTGTGTGTGTGTGTGTGTGTGTGTAGTTCGTGTGTGTGTGTGTGTGTGTGTAGTTCGTGTGTGTGTGGTGTGTGTGTGTGTGTGTGTGTTGTGTGGTGTGTGTGTGTGTTGTGTGTGTTGTGTGTGTGTGGATGTTTATTTATTTTATTGTATTTATTCCTTTATTTCGAGGATAATAGAATAAGCACTCATGTGCTTTTTTCATCCAGTCCCCATATGTATGCAGTCTTGTAAAAATTTTGTCATCCGTTCCCACCGGCACACAATGGCCTACTCTTCCAACAAGCGGCGCAAGATGTTCTGCGTGCGTTTGCACACGGGACTTCGGCTTATAGTCTCATCCGAAGGGTGTGTATGTGTGTGTGTGTGTGTGTGTGTGTGTGTGTGTGTGTGTGTGTGTGTGTGTGTGTGTGTGTGTGTGTGTGTGTGGCGTGCGCGCGCGTGCGCGCGCGTGTGAGAGAGAGAGGGGGGGGAGGGGGAGAGTGAGTGCTAGATGCATACCAATGCTTCAGTATTTACCAAACTTCTGCCCATCCATCGTTCACAAACTTATCTATGACATCCCTTGATTACGATAATTATAAACATATCAATAACCCTAAAGCTCGAGAAAGTGTGCTAAATATGATTGAAGAATTACAGTTATCAGATATATGGAGAGAATACAACCCCAATTATAAAAGATTCACATGGAGAAAGATAAGTCCTTTAAAACAAAGCAGATTAGATTTTTTCCTTCTCTCTGAGTACCTTATCTTTGCTGTGGAAGAGCCTGATATCCAATATGGATATCGATCAGATCATTCCATGATTAGTTTGAGTTTAAAATTTGGTAAACAAAAGAAGTGCAGGACGTACTGGAAATTTAACAACTCTCTCCTCAAGGATACCATGTATACAAAAGAAATTAACGAAACTATTAACAGTGTTATTGAAGAGTATGCTGCTGAGCACTATGAGAAAGAAAATCTGGAAGAATTATCTGAAACTAATATAAAGTTAACAGTTCCTGAAAATGTGTTTTTAGATTTTCTGCTGATGAAGATTAGGACAAGGACAATAGCATATGCAACACAGAAAAAGAAAGTGAGAGAGCAAGAGGAACAAAAACTAGAAAATCAAATCAAAGAAGTAGAGAAAAAAGTAAACAAAACAGAGTTGGACATTCAGCAATTAAATGATTTCAGTAGTGAACTAACAGCCATTAGAGATGTTAAAATGAAAGGTGTTCTTCTTAGATCAAAAGCTAGATGGGTAGAAGAGGGAGAAAAGATCACAAAGTATTTTTGTAATTTAGAAAAAAGAAATTATATAAGTAAATATATGCCAAAGTTAGTTTCAAATGACAAGGAGCTATATAAATCTGAGGATATTCTTTTGGAAGTTAAAGAATTTTATGAAAACCTATATAAAGAACGAAAAGTAAAAGAATATGAGATTAAAGATCTAGTCTCAGAAGTTCCAAAGCTATCAAGCGAAGAAAAAAAATTGCTTGAAGGTGAAATAACATTGGAGGAGACTGGATGCGCTCTTAGAAATATGAAACGTGGCAAAAGCCCACGCTCTGATGGATTTACCTCAGAATTCTTCAAGTTTTTTTGGAAACAACTTGGTTCTTTTGTAGTCAGAGCTTTAAATCGATCCTTTAGAGATGGGGAATTAACAAACACACAAAAAGAAGGACTAATTACATGTATCCCTAAACATGACAAACCAAAAGAATTTATAAAAAAATTGGAGGCCAATATCCTTACTTAATGTTATTTATAAAATAGGCTCATCCTGTATAGCTAATCGAATAAAAACAGTTCTTCCCAAACTCATCAATGAAGATCAGACAGGATTTTTGCCTAACAGATATATAGGAGATAATATAAGATTGTTGTATGATCTGATTAATTACCTAAAAATGAAAAACCTTCCAGGTATGTTAATTTCCATTGATTTTGAAAAGGCTTTTGATTCATTAAGTTGGCAGTTCATTTCAAAGGTATTTAAAGCATTTGGATTTGGAAAAGATATACTTCGTTGGATCTCAACCTTCTACAGAAATATTAAGTCTACAGTTATAGTTAATGGACAGTGCTCCTCCTGGTTTAATATCCACAGAGGATGCAGACAGGGTGACCCTATATCTCCATATTTATTTATTCTCTCAGCAGAAATTCTAGCAATTATGATAAGAGAAAACCGAAACATCAAAGGTATTTATATTAATGACACAGAATACAAGTTGTCACAGTTCGCTGATAACACACAGCTAATAAATAAAGGTGACAGCATATCATTTGAACAGTCCATGAAAACTTTAGATTTATTTGGAAAAGTGACTGGACTGTTTATGAATATAGAGAAAACTAAAGTAATATGGCTTGGGAGCAAAACATTTTCTGATGCAAGGTATATGACCCATTTAAGGTTAGACTGGAACCCAAAACAGTTTAAGATACTGGGAATATGGTTTACACCAGACTTGTCACAATGTGAAAAACTGAACTATGATAACAAAATTACAGAAAAAGGATCTCTATTCAACATCTGGATAAAAAGGAATATTACACCTATTGGTAGAGTGGCAGTGCTAAAATCTTTAATTCTTTCCAAACTGATATATCTCTGGATACTCTTACCTAATCCACCAAATGATTATATAAATATACTTCAGAAGCTATGTTTTAAGTTTGTGTGGAAAAATAAGCAAGATAGAATCTCGAGAAAAACCACAATCAAACATATAAAGCATGGAGGATTGGGAATACCATCTCTAAAACAGTATATAATGGGGTTAAAACTTATATGGATAAGAAAACTTAAACTCAGGATTCATAAGTGGAGTTCTATCATTGAAGAGATTTGCCCTGTTGTCAAAGATCTGGACAAATATAGCTACTGTATACCCATTAGGGAAAGAAGTTCGAATGCATTCTGGATTGATACATTCCATGCATACAAAATGTTTAGCAGGAAAGTTCAACTTGTTGATTCTGAAAATCTTTTGAGAGAAAACATATTTTACAACGAGAATGTTAAAGTTGGTGGAAACTTCTTTCAATTGAAAGAATGGATAGACAACGATATATATCGCATTGCAGATCTAGTTGACGAAAGTGGAAATTTTTTGACATATGAACATTTTAAGAAGAAATATAATATCAAGACAAATTTTATTACATATTTAGGCTGTGTTCAAGCGATTAAAAAGTATATCAGCAAAACGGACATCAATATAAATGATAATAGATCAAATAGCCTTCAAAAGGCTTTGGGTTTTATTCTGACAATTAAAAAGGGAACACGCCCTTATTATGACATTCTGGTTGCAGATAACAAACAGCCAAAGTGTTGCGATAAATGGAACAATACAATACCAGGTGATCTCAACTGGAGAAATATTTTTGACAAAGTACATAAAATAAAAGAAATTAAAATGAAATGGTTCCAGATAAGACTGATTCACAAAATTCTAGCAACAAATAATATTCTGGAAAAAATGAAAATTGCTGAAAGCAACAAATGCACATTCTGTAATTTTGAGAAAGAAACTGTTGGTCATCTATTCTATGCTTGCAGCAAAACTTCTCATTTTTGGAATGAATTACAAAGCTTCCTTCAGGAAAATTGTACCAATACACATGATCTAGTGCTGTCAAAGGAACAGATTTTGTTTGGATTTGATTCTCGATCAAAGAGTGATGAAATACTAGACGAATTATTAATCAATGCAAATTTTTTTATTTACAGATCTAGAGTACAAAAAACGGAACCTCTATTTGGGGTTTTTAGAAAATATCTGAAAAAACTATATCAAACTAAAGAGTGTATTGCTAAAACAAACATGACTTATAGTGTTTTTGCAGGTAAATGGCAATATTACAAGCAACTAATTGATGATGACTAGATACTTTCTGAAGAAACTGTTTTTGATAGCATTTATTTGTTGATATACTCAAAAATGTAATCTGTGTACTAAACCATTTCCATGTTCCTTTTTCTGTACAGTTTGTTAGGTTGTATTTAACTTGTTTGAAATGTTGTATTCATAATCTGAATATATTGCAAACTCTTATATATACTTGCTTATAACATATATGTACATTTGTTCTATGTTATGCAAACAAATTATCTAAAACTCATTTGTTAAAAAAAAAATACTGATCTTTTAAAAAAATGTAAAAAAGAAGAAAATCTCGATTACCAAAAGTAAATTTAGAAACAGTTTGTGGGTAACAATTATGCGAATCTTTAAGTCCTATGGATTTGACCAATGTCACTTTAACATTTTACAGTGGATCGCAACAAGTGTCTTCACATAATTATTGCAGTGTATTGTATTGATCATGACAAGTGTCACTTTTTGCATAATTATTGTATTGATCATGACAAATGTCATTTTTCACATAATTATTGCGGTGTATTGTATTGATCATGACAAGTGTCATTTTTCACATATAAAAAAAAATGAAAATAAAAAAAGTTATAAAAAAAACCCAAAAAAAACCAAACTTATCTATGACATTATAAAACAACAACAATAACAACAACGAACCAACCAAACAAAATAAAGCAAACAAACAAACAAAAACACAAACAAAACAACAAAACAAACAACCTTCCACCAAACCAACCAAACAAAACAAAACAAACAAAAACTCAAACAACCAACCCAAACAAAACAACAAAACAACCAACCTCCCACCCGTACCCCACCCCACCCCACCCCACGCTTTGTATATCTCCTTCTATCCTGACCCCCCACAAAACTCCTCACCCCCAAACTGTCAACAAGATGCAGCAGCCGACAACAGGAATTCCTAATTCCCAGGCAGTTCCTATTTTATTTGTCTGGAGGAAAAGCCAGGCCCAAGCCTTGCAATGCATGGGTGGGACAAGGGGTGTTGGGGAGGGGGGGGGGAACCCAACCTGTCCACCCCCCTCACCCCCCACCCCCATTCATATGCTGATTCTTCGCCTTGTTCTCCTGACATAAACCCCCAGCATCTCCCCTTTTTCTTTCTTAACCTATTTTTTTTTTAGCTGCTGTCCATGTTTATCTAGTGAGATCTCTGGACTCCTCCCCCCACACAAAGAGATTTTGAATGGGAGCTTGAGCCGGCCACCGCCTTCGCATCTACCTAGGCAGAATGCACATAAAAATAATAATAAATGGAATTTATATAGCGCTATATCTTGCACAGACAAATCAAAGCGCTTGTACTCAACTCATTCTTACACAGTCATGCAACCAATAAGTCCAAATGTACACACACAACACACACACACACCACACACACACACACACACAACACACACACACACACACACACACACCACACACACACACACACACACACACACACAACACAGCACACACACACACACACACACACACACACACACACAGAGGTTATACACTTTGGCAGGGTGATGGAATTTCTGACTGTTGAAGAGCAGGGATAGCTATTAAATGAAACAGGAGAGAAACAAATATGTCTTGAGGCCGGATTTTAAAATGTCACAAGGCCTTTGGCCGAAGAGAGATAGGGAGGCCATTCCAAATCGATGGACCAGAAACAGAGAAAGAGCGACAGCAGACGGTGGAACTGGCTGAATCTAGGTATTCGTAAGCACAAGGAATCTGCAGCAGAGCGAGGGGAACGAGAAGGAGTGTACCGGTGAAGACATTCACAGAGGTAGGAGGGTGCTGTTTGGTGGAGACATTTGTAACAGAGAGTACTGATCTTATAGTTTATTCTTTGTGGCACAGGCAGCCAGTGGAGAGATCGCAAGAGAGGGGTAATGTGCTCAGATTGTTTCTTTCTGAGGACTAGTCGAGCTGCAGAGTTTTGAATACGTTGAAGGGAGTGGATAGATGATGCTGGCAGACCAGCCAAAAGAGAGTTGCAATAGTCCAGACGTGAAAGAATGAGAGATGCCACAAGTTTGGTTGTTGCATCAGTGGACAGATACTTTCGAATTGCACTAATACGCCGTAATTGATAGTAGCACGACTGGCAGGTCTGGGTGATAAATATTTGCATAGAGTGTGTTGTCGATAATGACCCCTAGATACTTCACAGCAGTGGACAGAGGGACTGATGCATTGCCGAATTCTATTGAAGCTGTTGTAATGGAAGATAGTTTAATGTCTGCATAAACACACATGCACACACACACACACCACCCCTCCACCCAGCCACTTACCACGCACACGCGCGTGCACATAATACACCCACCCATTTACAATTGTATACCTGTATATATATTAAAGACTACATACCTTCACCTATTTTCAGACATCACCTTAGCTATGCAATATCTCACAAACTGCCGAAAAATTTGCTTTCGCTAAAACTTCCCTTCTCCCTTTGGCTTTTAACAAAATTAATGGTCAATGTAACTTTGTTGGAAAAGAACTTGAACAAAGACAAAAAGCTCCTGTAAAAAAAAAAAGAAAGAAATAGCCTATTACCTCATTACATCATTCACCTAGTAACATTAAATACGATATATAAAACGTTCACCACGCACACTACCACCACCACCAAACACACACACACACATACATACACACACCACCACCACCACCACCACCAACGACAACAACAACAAATTGCAGGAAAGAACTTTTTTTTTAAAACCCACCTAAATAAAAATAAAAAAGGCTCCTACCTCTCCCTGCCTCATTCACCCAGTCATATCATCACGACATACAAACAAACAAAAATCACAACACCATATATATATATATATATATATATATATATATATATATATATATATATATAATATATATATATATATATATATACACACCTCTCTCTCTCTCTCTCTCTCTCTCTCTCTCTCTCTCTCTCTCTCTCTCTCACAAACATAAATATAAAAAATTTCCATCTTCCCACACCAAACTACCCACTCCACCCCCACCCCCCCCCACCCCCACCCTCCCACACGACAACAGACACACACACACACCACACACACAACGCCTTATGACTTCACGGTCACTTGTGTGCGCCAAATCACACGTTTCAGGGCGCTGGTAACACTGTCTAGACATAATATATAAGCATAAACACGCCCTTTGCCAGACCATCAAATTATCGTCATTCCTGCTCGCTCTCTTCAGTCTCTCAGTCACATAGCCCCTTTCTCTTCTCTCCTTTGTCTGAGGCTCAACAGAGATAGTGCAGACGCGCAATCTTCAGTGACGGGAAGACGTGCGCTCGCGTACACGCAAGCACGCACGAGCAAGTACATACGTACATAAACACACACATGCACGCACATGCATGCACGTACATGCATGTATGCACGCACGTACACACGTGCGCACAAACACGCGCGCGAGCGCACACACACAGCTTTTCGTGAGAGTAGGCCATTGTGTGCCGGTGGGAACAGATGACAAAATTTTTAAAACCACATACACACGGGGACTGGATGTAAAAAAGCCTCGATATAAAAGAATAAAATAGTTTATTTAAAAACCCACAAAAAAACCCAAATCTATTCCTCCCCCCCCCCCCCCCCCACACCCCACACACACACACAACTCCTACTCTCCGACCACCACCACCTCGCTCTCTCTCTCTCTATCTCTCACTCACACACACCTAAACTTTCTCCCCCACTCTACACAAACGCACGCACACAGCTGTTCTTTCTCCTCACCTACCCACCCCCAATACACACACACTCACCCACTCTCTCTCTCACACAGACCAACCCCACCCACAACACACACACACACCGCACACTCACAACATCCCCCCCCCCCCCCCCCCCACACACACACACACCCACAACACCCACGGTTCCTGCTGTGGACTGTAAGACTAAGAACACAGGCCCAAGAGGGGGAACCAACAGAGGAGAAGAAAGACTTGTTTGGCTGAAGACACAATAGGAACGTGTCCAGACATCTCTTCATGGGGAGCGACTGTCTCCCCACAACACACACACACACACACACACACACGCGCGCGCGCGCGCGCGCGCGCCCCACACCAACAAGCTCTTGAGGCTTTCAGTCTCTAATGGTCCTTTCCAGTAGTACCACTTTCAGCATGCAGCAAAAGTGAGTGACCTCTGCTTGATTAGACGTCAATCATCCGCTATTAACAGACACACCTTTTGTTTTGGTTTTGGGTTTTGTTTTGGGTTTTTTTTCTTGGTTTTGTTTAAATTTTGAAGGTGATTTTATATTTTAAAAAACCAACAACAAAAACATCAGCAATTTTTTTTTTGGGGGGGGGGGGGGCGGAGGGGAGGGAGGAAGAAAGTGATCGACAAATAGCCATACTAAACCCCACCATCTTCCAAGTAACATGCTATTAAAAGAAACCCAACAAAACAACAACAACAAAACCTCTAAGGCAAAGCAAACAAGACAAGTGCAACAGCAACAAAAACAACAAAGAACAACATGTACTGTCATGTATAATTTGTTTCCACAGAGGACGAAATGCGTTGATTCTGCATGGTGCTGTAAGCTCTGTGGTGACGTGCTTGCTACTTCTTTTAAAAAAAAATAAAATCCTGTAATGGGTACCTGCCTCTTTTGGGTCAGGGAAGGTAAAGCAGTGAGGGAGAGGAGATGGGCGCCGCCCTCAATATGCTGGCCCCTAGAGAAGTGAGGTCTCTGACGCCTCGCTCCCC
The DNA here is from genome assembly GCA_028751875.1 of Rapana venosa. Classification (NCBI taxonomy): domain Eukaryota; kingdom Metazoa; phylum Mollusca; class Gastropoda; order Neogastropoda; family Muricidae; genus Rapana; species Rapana venosa. The sequence goes on along the minus strand of CM054137.1, from coordinate 35,086,960 downwards.
TACGACCACATAGACTATGGGAACACCTTTACCTTTTAACGTTTAAGACTTTGCTCGTAGCCTACATGTATTTCTCTGTTTCGATAGAGTAAAGTATTTGTATTGCATTTGTATTGTAACAAATAACAATAACTAGCAAACGGACAACATAACAGCCTCACCCCCTCTTAAAAGAAATTAAGTTCCATCTTGACAAACCCTCCCCCACCTATAATTCACCCAACTCCCTCGTACAAATAACAATCGACATAAAACAAAACACACGAAGAGCATGATGAATAAAACATACACACACGCGCGCGCGACTGCATTTGCTGAGAGTATTTGAATCTGCCCATTAAAAATTCCTTTTAGTTACTGAGACACTTCTGAGCGAGTTGTACCACTTCAAAACAAGGAGAGATTGGTGAGAAAAATAGAAAAGAAAAGAGAAGAAAGAGAGAGAGAGAGGGGGGGGGGGGGGGGGGGGGGGAGAGAATGTGTGTGCATAAACAAGGGGTTGCATCTCTCTCTCTCTCTCTCTCTCTCTCTCTCTCTCTCCTCTCTCTCTCTCTCCTCTCTCTCTCTTCTCTCTCTCTCTCTCTCTCTCTCTCAACCACTCCCCCCCCCCCTTCTGTAAGCGTGTCTGCCTGTATGCATACATGTATGTGCATGCGCATATGCATGAAAACATGCATACATAGCGCAAGCCCACTAAGTTCTGTGTGCTACAGCGTCTTCTCACGTACATGACTGAGCTACCTTATTGCACACACGGCTTGACCCTAACCACAGAGCAATTCCCTCACAGGGCGGAGAATGCATTTCTTTTTTTTTCCCCCTCCTTCTCAGACACTGTAACGAACATCAAAAGCAGACGAGGACAGGGAAAGGAAGACGGTGACTTCATAAGCCCGTTGTCAAAGGACGAGCAGAAGGAGGCCGAAGAGCAGGCATCGCGCAGATGACCTTTCTGTAGTGAACCCATTTCTGACCGCGAACCCTACATGTGATGTTCCGACATCTTGACAGTCCCTTTACCTTGTTTTCATATTTTTCCCTACTTTTTTTTTTTTAAAGGGAAAGGAGTTGATGGTGGTGGAAGTAAGAACTCAAGATGATCAAAGATGTAGATATACTCAAATGTTTATAGATTTGAATGGGGGGAAATTCGTTTAACGTATTTTGGAAACTGTTTAAAACTGTGATGTTAAGAGATATTGGATGGAGAAAAGAAATAATGCCAAAAGAAGTTTTCGATTTTAAAGGCTTCTTCTCCAAATTTCTGGACACTAAAAAACCTCGTGACATATCGAAACTGTGACATCTTCAGAACACACAGACACACACAGACAGACAGACAGACAGACAGACAGACAGACAACAACACACACACACACACACACACACACACACACACACACACACACACACACACACACACACACACACAGAGAAACTTCGACATTTTCAGAGTAACTGCAGCACTTCCAGAGAAATCATGACATTCTTTGAGAAACCTTAACACCTTCAGAAAAATTGTGACATCTTTAGAGAAATAGCGACATCTTCGGAGAAACCGGGGCATCTTCAGAAAAATAAACCCCACTTTCAGAGAAGCCCTGACACTTTAAAGAAGCCTTAACACCTTGAAAGAAAATAGGGCACTTTCAGAGAATCTGCCACACCTGCAGAGAAACTGACACCTTCAAAGACAATGCTGACACCTCAGAGAAACTGTAGAACAAAAAGAATCTGACATGACATCTTCAGAGAAACTATGATGGCTTCACAAACATACACCATTGAGATAGGACTTAAAATCTGCCAAACTTGAAGAGAATTGACACCTTCAAGATCTGTGACTCTATGAGTACTTGTGTTAACAAAAAAACACATACATCTTCAAAAACTATATCCCATGACACCATTAGAACGAACATCACGACATACCCCCTTAGAGTACCAAATCTATCATGGTACTGTATGATGTAGTTGTGAAAAATACAACACCTCCAAATATTGCTCAACCCACACATACCATGACACTTTCATACACTCAACACTCCTTAGTGACAAACCACACAGTACATAAAACTTAGAAAAAAACACCTCAGCTGCTGAACCCTTCAAAAGAAACGTACAGTTACACACTTGTGAACCACCTTCAAAACTAAATTGAAAATATAATCACTTGAAATCCTTTAAAGATACTTCACACCTCTTCTAGTCATCTTTGTGTGATCATCTCTCTCAATCTTCGTTCCCAAATCTGACAGTGACTACATCGCATCTCCTCATACGGTCTATTGTTCTATTTCTCTTCTCTCTCTCTCTCTCATTCATGGCAATCAGATCAGGAACAAAAGGGCTTCTGATCCGAGGTGTCCGAATACTGTCTTGGGACACTAGGCAATTAGCTGAGAGCTTTTAGCTGGAGCTCCGCCGTTCCTTTATTTTTTTTAATCTTCCAAACTCCTGAAAGGGCTGAGAAAATATGATGCGCAACACTTTGCCGCCGCGATTGTTGCGCGCGCGCGAGTGTGTGTGTGTGCGCGGCGCGAGTGTTTGTGTGTGTGTGTGTTTGTGTGTGTGTCGTGTGCGTTGCGTGCGTGGGGTGCGTGCGTGCGAGCGTGGGCGTGCGTGCGTGTGTGTTGTTGTTGTTGTTTCCTTTTAAAAGCAAGCAAACAAACTAAAGGGCCCTTTGCTGAAATTTCGGAAGTAGAGAGGCCAGCCTTCAACGACCCATTTGTGATTAATTTCCATAATGATACCAAGCAACTTTCTAAGAAACTATTTCCCTTTATTAAAAAATAAATAAATTACGAATTCCCTTCTTGCTAATTCAAGGATATTGAGGCTGTTTATCATAAACATCAATGCCATTCCGAGTCTTTTCAGATCTTGTATATGATTGTAATGGCGACATATAGAAAGGCAATGTTCATATCAATGACCTGTGCTAAATTTTGTGCCTATAAAGGGAGGGATTTATACATGTGATTTTCACGCACGCACGCACACATATACACAGCACAACACACACAATCTCTCCCTCACTCCTACACACACACACACACACACACACACACACACACATACACACACAAATCCTGCACACTGACTACCAGACCAAGCTGACATAGAGATAATCACTTTGTGTGCACACTCAATGAGTCCAAAAGTACCAGTTCTGACTTATGTCACACTGCACCTCAGGTCACTGCTCGTTGACACGACACTGTCCCTTCCCAACCCGGCACCAAGGCCATCATGATCATGAATTAATTATGATATCAGGGCGGTCACCAGCCCGTCTTAATCCGCAGAACCATGTACAATATCCAAAAGCCAACCCTTGTATGTACTAAAGAAACAATCTGCAAGGTAAGACAATCCATGATATATCTTTATCGCTAAGCTCCTAAAAGCAAAAAAACAAAAAAAAACCAAAAAAAAGCAAGCAAGATGAGACTTGAAGAACTTGAAGAACTAAGAATATAATTATATCTTTCTAAGGAATTGTTCATCTCGGTTTACAGAGGGAAAACAGTCTGAAAAATGAGAAAAAGAAAGTTTCGGAGAGGATATCGAATTCCAATAGACGCTAAAAATACTTGAAAGGCAACTTTAGAACAGTGTATCAAACTCCAACGCAAATGACACAAAAAGGCAGAAGAGGGTACAGAAGTTTAAGAACAGCATCGCCACACACAGCGCTAGACGACAAAAGGAAAGAGAAGACAACACAACAAACACCAACACAGACGATTCAAGGGCAGAAACCAGCTCCTTCAATGCCACTACACTGCCATCGAAGCACACAAAAAGGGAGGAAAGGTCTTTTTTCCAGATCAAAGGCAGAGCGTTGTACGCAGCAACAACAGCAGAGGTTTTCTTCCCTCTGGCAGTGTACCAAAATAGACAGAGGAGGATTTGGCGGTTCATGGTCATGCTGCTCGTAGAGGCAGGGCCTCTCTGGGGGCCACTAGATACCAGGAGGAGTCCACACTGCCCTGCCGCTGATTGGGATACTACTACGAGTCCACTTGACAATCGAGGATAGTAGCTTCTGATCTTTTGTGAGAGGCTGCAGCAATCTCATCGGTGTCGACAAAGCTACTCATACAGAGAGATTTTCACGTGCATTACGCGTAAAGGAAAATACATAATGTAATACATTTGCGAGCATAAGCAGCATATCATATTCATGCATATAATCTACCACACACAAAAATCGAACAAACCAACCAACCAACTAACCCCCCCCCCCCCCCCCCCCCCCAAAAAAAAAAAAAAAAAAAAAAAAACACACCAAAAAACCTCCCTCTAAGCTCCTCAAGGCAAACCTGATTTGACTGCCTGACTGCACCAAGGATGCTAACTTTTCCACCAACTTGATCATCTTGCCTTACATATAGAAGAGGATTTGTCTGAAGAGGCACAGAAGTTTAGGACACAACTTATCTCTCGCCAACACAGACTAAACGATAGAATAAAAAAGAGGCACAGAGTTTCAGAACAACATAACAAACACCAACGCATACAATAAAAGGTCAGAGAAAAGGCACAGAAGTTTAGGTCATCATAACAAAAACCAACGCAGATTACAGAAGGGCAAAAAAAAAAGTGGGGGGCACAGAAGTTTACGTGAACAGAATAAACACCAACGCAGATAATACAAGGGCAAATTTATATATAAAAAAAAGCAGAGTTTAGGTCAACATAACAAACACCAACACAGAAGTTGAAAGTGCAGAAAAAGACCCAGAAGTTAACGTCAACACAACAAACACCAACACAGACAATAAAAGGTCAGAAACCGGACTCCTGCAGTGCTCCCCGACCACCATCAAAGCAGGGAAGAGATGATCAGAGGCGCACACAGTGTGCTGGCCAGCAACAAAGACCGAGATTTTCCCCCTGGAGGGGTGTACCAGAATAAAATCAGGGGGATTAAGCGGTCCTTGGTCATTAGGCATTTTTAAAGGCAGAGAGCCTGCTGGCCGCCACAAGACATAAACACTATAGAAGTCCACACAATGCTGCTGCTGCTGCTGATGGCAGAGACGCTACGAACATTGCTGCTGCTGTTACTGTTGTTGCTGACAGGGATGCTAACAGTCGTCTTAACAACTGATGATAGTGGTGGTTTTTTTTTTTTTAAGAGGAGAGAAGATCAGTCTCATTGTCGCCGACAAAGTCATTTTCCACACAAACCTATTCACTCACATAGTGCACACAGGAAGATATATGTTGTAATGGATGTGATAAGGGGGAAAAAGAAAAGGGGAAAAAGTATGTGATAGGGGATATGTTGTAATAGATGTAACAGGCTGGTTTCTATAATTGCTTCCCTTGCGGAAAGGACAAGAGTGCATTGCTGTGTGCTGGTATAATGGAACCCACCAAGGCATTGTGTGAACTTTCGTTACCTCGGATGGTATGACTTTTCCCAGTAGACACGATTCATCTTCAGGGGGATTCGTAGTCACTGTGGAGCTGCACTGATGCCGCCACATACCACACTGTTCTGATCGTGCTCCATTGCTCAAAGTGTCACTATGTTACGAACATAAGCGAATATACGTACGCGCACATATATCCACACACTTGTACGCCTGTACGTATCTACCCACACACTAGCATTTTCTGGTAAACAATCGAATGCATTTATACAAACTCACATCAGGATGTTCTTCGACGAACAGAGCACACACACACACACACACACACACACACACACACACACACACACACACACACACACACACACACACACACACACACATACACCAATCTCCTATAGGAACGGAAGAAAAATTTCCTTTATAAGTATGCAGAGTCTTCTTCCCAAACAAGCGAGGGCAGCGCAAGCTAACAGATGGTACTGATGTAGTGGACTACTTACCGGCCTTCATGTACACTTTTTGATAATTATCTAGTGAGCCACGATCAACAGAGGCTCATCCACTTACAGGAAAGCACAACATGGGGTTCTCTTGGATAAGAAACGAACCCTCAACTACAAAAAAAACACCCGCCATTTCTAAGGGTACGACCACAGTACCACAATGGCTGGGAGTCTCGTTTGAAGGTCAGCCACTAGTCTTGTGAAAGACATTCCTGTGCATGTAAGCTATTCATCCAAGATCCCCCAAAGGCTCTTAAGCCTCTGACAGTGAACAGGCCCTAGAGATGCCTAAGCTACAGCTTTGGCAGAATTGAGGAGGATATTCCTGCAGCAGTAATCACGTTTGGAAGGAAGGAAGGAAGGTAGGAAGCAGAGCCCTCCTCTACTGTATGCACAGCTCTCCTCTGCTATACTACAAGCTGAGCCGGACAAGTTTCCTGTTAGTCTACAAAGTTCAACTTGCAGTCAGTCACCTAATGCACCAGCTATTTTCACTGTCCATTTCAGCGGGTTAGGGCTTCTTGGGGTGCAGTTATTGTCGGTAGGTCAGTCAGTCTCCTTTGCTGCATTTTCTGGAAGGTTGGTGAGTATCCCAGTTTACTGAATCACTCCAACGTTACTTGGTACTAACAGTTTAACTGAAATTACAAGTATACACCCATGCACACTCTCTCTCTCTCTCTCTCTCTCTCCTCTCTCTCTCTCTCTCTCTCTCTCTCTCACGTACGCGTGCGCGCCTCTGCACACATCAAGTTACAAACAATTCAAATAGAGTGGAACCACAAAGACGACTGGCCCAACAGACAAAGAGACCTCAGCGCAAACACACATAAAAGGCACACGCACGCACGCTAGCACGCACGCAGCGCATTTAAGACTGTGTGAAAGGCGAGAAGGGGATGACGGACAAAGGGCTGAATAACAGCCCCAAGGCCTGACATGACTGATCATATCTTCAAATAGTGTGATGCCCGGTAAAATCCCAATGTTAACGCAATAACATTAACATAGGATCATGGCCGAACAAGGCCCAGGCAAAGAAAAGGAAACAGGCTATGATTCTGTTAGGCCACAGCAAGTCCCGTTGATCACAATAAATGAAAATCCTACTCTCCTCCATATCCCTTTACACCCCCACTTCCAACAAATAAAACAAACTTTATAAAAAAAAAAGTGAAACCACAAATAAAGACACTCAACAATTGAAAACCTAGACGGTATTAATGTATTGTCTTGCATGCTATAAGCACTGGCAACTGTATTACATGTTTTCCATTTGGCGTCTGTCTGTAGAAACTGTTGAATTTTTCTTTTCTTCAATTGTGTCAGGTCTGTTTGTTCTTCGGCATTGCTCTACAAAAACAAAAACAAAAAAAACCGATGATTTTTTTTGCCGCATTCAATTCTATCACATCTGTTTTCTATTTGGCGTCTCTCTTCAGAAAGTGATCACATTTTCTTTTAAGCCAGATACGGTTTCTCTTTGGGTGTTCGTCTGCACGTGCGCACGCGCGCACACACACACACACACACCATATTCACACACACGCACACCCCCCTCACACACTCCCCCCCACCCCACATACACACACACCCCCACACCCACACACAGAAGCCCAGAGCTTAACACTGGACAAAACGGATGTGACAATGGCGCGTGAAGCGGCCTAAACCTCTCAGATAACCTAAAGGCACTGATAGGGCCTCACAGCTCAA
>CM054137.1:35071851-35074351 GCA_028751875.1 Rapana venosa | reverse complement strand
GACTCAAGCAGTCCTATGTGCTCTGAATATGAATCAACAAAAGGAAATCAGACTGATCGAGTTCAGCCAACTTGATGATTCATTCCATTGTCTTCAGCTGGAATCGATTCCACAGCTTTCGAGGCAATATCGCACCGCTTTCACAGACACTGCAAGTGGTAGGTAGACAACGCACTCGGCTTCGCTCCTTGTTCTTTTTTCTCTGACATACCAAGTAGACAGTGTGCACGTGCAATATCTGACATACGAACAACGAATTATGTACGACAAAGAACCAGCTTTTTACAGGTTCTTCTGACAAAGAAAGTGCTGTCAGATGCCCAGTGTGTTACAGGCAGATGTAAATGCTAAACATAATGTTGAGATCGCTACCATCACCACTGCTGTAGTCTAACAACCCCTAGAACAAAAGAGCAGAAATACTGATGGACACACAACAGAGGAATTTCAAGCCGAACAATACAGCGAGTCCGGCGGAAAGGAAGAACAAAGGAGTAAGAGAGAGAGAGAGAGTTTGTAGGAGGAGCAATGGCGACATTGTCCCGAGAGAAAAACCGTAGGATGACTCAAAGCACTCGCTCCAGTAAATGATATTTTTAAGAAAACATAGGGGAAGGGAGGGGGACCACCCTTTTGAGAAGACTGCAAAAGTACATTACCAATTCATGTCCAGTGTGTGCACTGTAATATAACGGGCCTTGTTGCCAGCTGGACAGTGCTTGACTTCTCATTCTAGGACTCCTTTAATCACTTGTCCCTAGTTCGGGCCTCGGGGTGCTTGAACAGATTCAGAGTTAGGAAGGAAAATCGCCCCGGTTCATGCAAGCGCAGATTTGCCAACTTTTGATCCCCTTTCTTCTTGACGATGGTTCGGCCACGTCACCCGCCACAACACTCTGCCCAAAACAGTACTGCAGGGAACACTCGAAGGTGGCAGAAAGAAGTGGAGATCAGCAAACAAGTCAATGGATTTACAACATCAGAGAATGGACCAGATGAATGACTCGGCAATACATTACGCAAGCCGATAGCACGAGTGATGGAGGAAGTGCTTACCTCGCATCGTCTTTAGTGTCTCCTCCACGATCCGCAAGGTCCACGGTACTGAATGAGATTTGAGATTGATCCCCTTTCATTGCACAGTTATGCACACGTAGAACATCATACATATCTGTTACAGTTTACGCCATTATCTGATTATCAGCATTTGATGGATTGTGTTGTATATAATTTTTAGTCATACAAGATTTCTCTACGTGAAGCTTAGGCTGCTTTTTCCAAAGAGAATGCGTCCCCACAGAGCAACAACATACTTTTTCTTCTTCTACCTCCTTCTCTTTCCCTTTATGTATATTGTGTCCTTACACGAGTGGCTTTCCCCTACAAAATCTTGCCTGGAATAATTTTGTTGCCATGGTGTCTTTTACAAGCGCAAAATTTCTCTTGCACACGGAGCTCGATTTTTCTGTCTCAGCTCATTCGAAAGACAGACCCCACAAGGTCTAGCGGATGGGAGGACAAGTTAGGGTTCAAACAGGGATCGAATACGTAACCTCCCTCTTTCTAAACGGGTAGTGCGCGTTACCTCTAAAACACCAACCATCCAAGAAATGCAAAGTCAGCATACACCCGAGGCTTCGCCAGCACACTAAGACATGTGCTGGTACAAAAAATAAAACCCTGCCAAATGATTCCATGGCAATTACGATGTTAAAAAAAAAATCAGAGGCAAAACAGCAAGAAAGGCAAACCTCATATCCCATACATGGAGAACATCACCGGCATCAGACTCTTCCAAAAAGTGGTTCACCAAAGTGAAGAAGACACACAGCCCTGTGGAGGGGCACGGCCGTGTCACGGAGTGCAGCAGCCCAGGACAAACCCAGCTACGCTGACAGGGCAGACAGGACCCAGTGTCAGTTATAGAGATTGCTGCTACTCTTGCAAGCACATCTCCTCTTGACACTCTTATTACAGCGAAACAAAAACAAAACACACACATACAGAGAGAGGGGGAGAGAGGGAGAGAGAGAGAGAGAGAGACAGACAGACAGACAGACAGACAGACAGAGAAAGACATACAGAGACAGAGAGAAACATCCCAAATACGCCCTGTTCTCAACTGGTTTTAAATCAGCTTTTGGTTGCGTGTGTAAGAATAGGTTGAATGTAAAAGCGCTTTCACTTGTTCTTAAAAGATATAGCGCTATATAAATTCCATTCATTTATTTTTGTTTTTATTAAATCAGATCATTAAAATCAAATCAGCAACATTTAAGTCAAGTTCCGAAAAGAAACGTTGACGAATGACTTGAGCTATCAAATCATTTACATAACAGTAATAATCAAGTTTTAAAAACTAATAATTCAATGCACTGAAAACTTCTAACGAGCTGTTAGAGTGACTCCCGTCCGCATAAACGGTGTATCTAAAATAAGATTCCCGCCTGAATAACGGGGGAAGAAAAACATCCAGCAATTAACGGTCACCCCCTCACCC
>CM054137.1:35006851-35069351 GCA_028751875.1 Rapana venosa | reverse complement strand
TCACTGTACGTGAGTATACATTTGTGCCTGCAAGTACTTTTATTTATTCATTTATTTATTTTACATCGAGGATAATGGAATAAGCACTCATGTGCTTTTTTACATCCAGTCCCCGTGTGTATGCGGTTTTGTAAATTTTTTCATCTGTACTTGCCACCGTGCGCCAGCGAGTGTGCACATTTATATGCTGACACATGCCTGCTTATAAGCAGACACAGAGCATGTGCCTAAGAATGGAAGTGTGCACGCGAGTGCAAACAACTGGGGAAAATAAATACCACCACCACCCCCAACACACACCCGCAAACACACACACACACACACACACCAAAAACACACACACACACACACACACACACACACACACCCTAAAACAAACCCACAGACTGATTGTGATTCTCAGTGCCCTAAATCAGGAGACGGTAAGGGAAGACCAACACAGCCCAACTAGACACTGGCCACAACAGCCCTGTGGGAGGTTAACCTTTCCCTGACCAGGCCAGCCACAGACAGCCACAAACCACACCTCCGACAAAAGACGAAAAAACGTCTCCATGACCTAGAAACCTACCAGCTACCCGCCTGTTAACATAGGCTTTGTTCTTCACATTCTGCTGTTAGTGTTGTCGGGTATTCCACAGCTTAACACCTCCGGGACCACACAGATTAGGCATCATTTCACTTAGTATCATGGCTGGGAATTATTTGTGAGAGTGTGAATGCACAGTTTAAGTGTATGGCTGTTTTCGGGTTTTTCGCCGTATAGGTAGCCATACTCAAGACTGTGGAGGGTTTTTTCCCCTTGTCCTTTAAAGGAGAGTGCAGGTTGGTGTGCTACGAGTTAATCATGGATGAAGACAATCTCAACATAGCATTTCAAAGCATACTGGTGTAGGCTTTAGCTTTTTTTGCTAACTTCAATAATTAATCAGGCTTTTGACCTGAACCAGCATCAGATTGCTCGGCTAGAGCTCCGAGGTTCACCAATGGTGAGATATTGCGTATGCCACTGTTTTTGCCTCCGTTAAGGTAACCGCATTCCGACTGCAGTGAGATGTCTAAACACAACATCAGTATGCATGCATTTTCTTAAAATTTCATCATCTGTTCCTACCAGCATGCAGTGACCTAATCTTCCAAAAGGAGGAATGGGTTTTAACCTGTTTGCAGGATATTCTCTGTGCATTCACACACGGGACCTCGGTTTATAGTCATGTCGAAAGCATTTTCGGGGGAGTGGAGTGGGTACTGATGGTAACTCCAAGAGACAAATGCCATAGAGTGGGTGCCTCGGTGGTGACTCGAACCCGGGCTGTCAGATCACGAGTGCGGAGCTCTAACCACTAGGCTAACTTCCCCACCCCTCCCCCGATTCTAAATTAACACTGCATCCGAACCGAAACAGTTAAACCTCATGTATGTGGTATATAAATGTCACTTTATTATGTGTATTGTGTATGTTTACCATACGTTGTTTTTGAAAGTGTTGTTTATGTAAGATGGGCAACTTTTATCTCGTTTGTTTTCAATGTAGTTCATGCGCAGCGTTTATGTCCTCATATGTTTAGCGAGACTACTACATATGTTTAGTGGGTATTGGGTATTTTTTGTTAATATGTAAAGCATTTTGTGCTAGCTTCACAGAGTGCCCTGAAAGTGTCTTCCATTCATAGAATTAATTATTTATTCACTTATTTATTATTGTTGCTGTTCTTGTTATCTTTATTATTAATACAGTTTTATCAGCAGCAGCAGCAGCAGCAGCAGCAGCAGCAGCAGCAGCGGCGGCGGCGGCGGCGGCGGCGGTGGTGGTGGTAGCAGTGGTGGAAGTGGTGGTAGAAGTGGTGGTGGTGGTAGAAGTGGTGGTGGTGGTAGAAGTGTGGAGGTAGTAGTAGTAGTAGTAGTAGTATAGTATAGTATAGTAGTGGTGGTGGTAGGGTAGTAGTAGTGGTAGAAGTGGAGGTGGTGGTGTGTAGTGGTAGTGGTAGTAGTAGAGTAGTAGTTAGTAGTAGTAGTAGTAGTAGTAAGTAGTTGTTGTTGTGTAGTGGTAGTGTAGTAGTAGTAGTAGTAGTAGTAGTATAGTGTTTGTTGTTTTGTAGTGGTAGTAGTAGTAGTAGTAGTAGTAGTATAATAGTAGTAGTAGTATAGTAGAAAGAGTAGTAGTAGTAGTAGTAGAGTATATATAGAAGTAGAAGTAGTAGTAGTATGTAGTAATAGTAGTAGTGCAGTAGTAGTATAGTAGTAGTAGTATGTAAGTTAGTAGTGGCAGTAGTAATAGTATATAGTAGTATATAGTACAGTAGTAGTAGTAGTAGTAGTAGTAGTGTATAGTAGTAGTTAATAGTAGTAGTAGTAGTAGTTCTCTGAACGTTTCCTCTTTTAGAGACGTCATAGAAAGAGTATTATGCCGTGGATGAAAAAGAAAAAAAGAAGAAATCTCTCATTGATGTTTCCTCTGAAAGGATGCACATACATTGCTATGTTTCTCACTGGGAAGTTGATGAGCGCATACAAATAGGCAGACACTTCACCATTCTGCTACGTCACAAATGCGGATGCAGTCACGTTAAAACAACAACAACAACAACAACCGCCAACTACTGTTTACAAACTTACAAAAACCCCGGTTAAATTATTTTTTAAAAACACGACCAAACCAACAAACAAGTCGAAAACAAACTAAAGCACAAATACGAAAACAATAACCCAACTCAATTATTGAGATTTCATCGAGATTTCATCAAGTACAAATTAGAGAGAAGAAAGAGAGAGAGGAGAGGAAGAGAGAGAGAAGAGAGAGAGAGAGAGAAGAGAGAGAGAGAGAGAGAGAGAGAGAGTGAGATAGAGAGACAGAGAGACAGAGATCAGAGAGAGAGATATATAGAGAGAGAGAGAGAAAGAGGACAGACAGACTGAAGGCAAGACAGAGCCAGAGAAGAGAGAGAGAGAGAGAGAGAGAGAGAGGAGGAGAGAGGAGAGAGAGAAGAGAGAAGAGAGAGAGAAGAGGCGAGAGAGAGAAGCGAGCGAGAGACGACAGACAGACGAGACAGACAGAGGACAGACAGAGAGAACACAGACTATGTCAGACTGACAAACGAAGGAATCATGAAATAATCATTAAACCAATTCCAACAAAAAGAGACATTTAAAAAAAAAGAAAGACAGAGAAATAAAGAATGCAAAATTTTAAAAAAAGAGCTAAAGAGCCAAAGCTAGCAGGAATTCTCGTGACAGTTTAGAACCAGACAAGGTTAAAAAGAAAGTAAGATCGAAAGAAATCCAAAAAAAACCCGAAAGTAAGAAAGACAAAGAATGTTAAAAAACTAAACAAACACACACACAATATGAAATTAAGACACCCCCCAAAAAAAAAAATTTAAGAAAGAAACAAAACAAACACAAAAAAAGTCCGAAAATAAAACAGAAAGAGATTGAAAAAAGTACCCCTCCCAAAATCTGGAGATTAAGAGCAAGAGATAGAAGTGGATAAGGAGGACGTGGAGGAGGAAGATGAGAAAAAGAGGAAGAAGAAGCAGCAGCAGCAGAAGCAGCAGCAGCAGCAGCAGCAGCAGCAGCAGCAGCAGCAGCAGCAGAAGAAGAAGAAGACCACTAGCTTCACCAAGGCCAAGGAAAAAGAGAAAGAAACGATGAAAGGCGAACGGGAAAATGAAGGAAAAGAAGTAAACGAAGACAGATGAAGGGAAAAAAAACAAAAACAAAAAAGGTTAAGGAGCAGGAGGAGGAAGAGAAGAAGCAGAAAAAGGTTCAAGAAGAAGAAGAAGAAGAAGAAGACGAAGACAAATATAGATAAGAAGGATACGACGACGACGACGAAGAAGAACAACAACAACAACAAAATGAAGATGAAGGATACAAACAATAGCACAACATACTTTAATCCTCAACCTTCTTAATAAAAAAAAAATCCACAAAAAACCCACCAAACCCAAAATACACACGAAAATGGCTCAGTATCAAGGACCAAAAGGAGAACAATCCTGCTGACTTTTTCATTCTTCCGCCCCCCCCCCCCCCCCCCCCCCCCCCCCCCCCCCCCCCCCCTACTTAATCTATTAGTCCTCCCTTCGCCGTATTGGCCTCCCTAGCGACAAGGCCGACAAGGGTTACGAATGGAAATAGATTGCCTACATAAAACTTCGACGGAGCGGAGCGGAAGCTACCGGTATTTACCTTGTCCAGCCGATTTCAGCTCCATACTGCAACCTTTTCTTTTGTGCTGTCTACTTTCTTTCTTTCTTTCTTTTTTTTTTTAAACAAGTCTGTCCAGGGTCTTCTGCCCTGTCATTCTGTTTACTTCTGTACTAGTCTGTTCTGTCCGTTTGTCTGTATGTTTCGGTTTTGTGTCTTTCTTGTCTTGTCTTTGTCTTCTCTTGTCTGTCTGTATGTCTGCTTGTCTGGCTGTATGTCTGCCTTCCTGTCTGCCTACCTGCCTGTCTGCCTACCTGTCTGCCTGCCTGCCTGTCTGTGTGTCTGTCACACACGCGCGCACACGAGCGGAGAGGGCGAGAGAGATAGACAGAGAGAGAGAGACAGAGAGAGAGAGAGACAGACAGACAGACAGAGACAGAGAAGCATAACATTATAAGCCCAAGCAGTTTGCCCCATAAAAAAACAAAACCTTTGTGCAAATCAACGCTACAAAATTCCAAAGTTTTTGTTAAAACACATCTCTTTATTTCTTTCTTTTTTTTTAAATCGTATATGATCTACATACTTCTCGGCCTTAAAAGCTGCTGCTCTAACCATGGTCACAGTGACCTTCCATTCCATGTAAGCTTTTGTAAATGTCATCCATCAATAAAACATTCAAGTATTCAGAAAGCTCCAGCCTGGTCTTTAAGCAGCAACAGCAGCAGGGGTAGTAGAGCAGCAACAACCCCCATCCCCCCCCCAAAGTCAAAACCTCTTATGGACCATACACCACAACCTCTCATCCCTTTCTTTCTTTCTTGCAGCAATTATCAGAGCATGATGTGAGGGGCGCAGTGGCCACATGGAGAACCAATCGACTACTAATGTCAAAGGTCGTGATGTCACGGATTGTGGTTCAAATATTGGCAGTGGTGATGGGTGGGAACTTTAACGATCTTCCACGTCAACCTCTGAGCAGACTTGCTAGTGCTTTGCTCTCCTACGTAACATACACGCAGAAAATTGATGATACACGTTAGATATCCCACCCAAGCCACACTTTGGCAAGATTTTGCTAGAACATGAAACTATTCATTATGCCCTTGAAGCTTATCTAGTATGGTGGTCATGCAGTTGATTGATTCTTGGCTTCTTAGCAGATGTGGTAAAGTATTTAATATGGAATAGTCTGTACATTACAATTCCTTGGTAAAATGGAAAACAAGTTTGAAAAAAACCCCATACATATTCAGTCAGTGTTAGTTTTTATGCTTTGACATTTGACATTCAGGATTATGCATGCTGTTGTTGAATATGCGTAATAGGCAGTCTTGACTTTTCAAGTAATCTTCTGCCACTTCTTATGACTTGATGTAACAGTCTAGATTCTGTTACTGTCATCCATCAATAAAACATTCAAACATTCATGCTGTTTGTTGTTCTGTTGCTGTTTTGCTAAATACTGGTCACATGGTGGTATCATTGTCCGTTTTTGTAGGAACATTTTGTCCCTGCCAGAAACAAAATAAAATGACTGACAGTTAAACCCTGAATAAAGAATAGCTTACTAAGAAGGAATGATGTGAGGGTTGTGAATTTTGAAACAATTCATTTTCGACTGAGTGCAGTAAAGCACAGGGCCTCTATGGATGGTATTCACATGTTCACCTGCCGGAGTCATTTCTGATGCATGTCCCATCAACTGTCTCCTTTTTCCTTCTACCTCTCTGTGGATTTAATCTTTCCACACACAAAAATCCAATCACTTGGCTATGTTCTCCACGTAGGAAGCTGATGGTCTTCCTTGACGTATTTTGTCCTTCATTGTGCTGTGGGCTACAGTTTTCATTACATAGCACTTCTGGTGTCTCACAGCCTGTCCAGAATATTTCCTTTTCCTTACCAGGCTTAAAAGTTCAGGTTGTTTCTTCAGTTCTTCCAAAATGCTTTTCTGTTGTGTTCATCTTTTCGTTCGGCTTATTCTTAGAAGTCTTCTGCAAAACCACATCTCTACACTTTTGATTCGTATTGTTACGAAGGGAGGAAAAGTCATTAGTCTTTGCTTTAAAGTACACGTCATTAGGAATCAAATTTCTTGCCACCATTGACTGTTTAAGACGTAAGCATTCATTTAAGATGTAGCACCAAAGAGGAAAAACAAAAGCAATGAACAGCATTGACAACAACAAACAAAACAAAACAAAACCTCAAAGACGCCGAACTTTCAATCTTCTTTCTCAACTCAGTCTAATCTCCCTGAAGGAACGTGTGTAATTCCAAGTCTATCTATCTCTTCTCTCTCTCTCTCTCTCTCCTCTCTCTCTCTCTCTCTCTCTCTCTCTCTCTCTCTCTCTCTCTCTCTCTCTCTCTCTCTCTCTCTCTCTCCTCTCTCTCTCCCTTCCTTCCTTCTGTTGGTCACAGCAGGCAAAAATGGGGTTCTTCCATCACTGATGTCATTGGCAAGGTGTATTTTACGATGCTCAGTCTGAACGGAAGCAGCAGATGGTTATTTCTTTTTGTCTGATTTGGACAGTTCTGGGTGTCTACCTAATAACGCTTCTTACCCTTTCTCTTTTGCCCTGTCTGGCTGTCTCCCTCTGTTGTCTGTCCTACTCCCTGATCTTAATTTGTCTCAATGCTAAACATGTTTCTGTTCATCTCTGTCTGTGTCGCTGTGTCTATGTCCTCTCACCACAAGGAAAGATTGAGGGAGAGGAATACACACACACTATGTCTTCTGTGTATCTCTTCTGAGATCCAAGCAAGGGCCCATTTTGTTGGGGTCTTTTCCTCAGCCTCTCTTGCCACTGTCCGCCCTTAAGTGTCTGGCAATGTTTAGGTTCATATCATCATCCAGCTGACTGACCTCTGGCTGGGTTACACACCTCTGCATCTTTTATTTTATTTTTTATAAGGGATCTCCAAACAAAAGGCACAAAATTTACGAATCCTTTTTTTCAACAACACACGTTCATTCCTCTATCTGTTATCATCTTTTGATGGTAGCTGAAACAAGTTGCAGTGATATTTGCATTTTTGCCTTGAAAACGCGGTAGACATTTCCAAACTATGAAAAGTGTATTGCTGTAAGGCTCCACAGAGGCCCAAGCCTCGAATGCACTCAGGACCTCAGAAAAGAAAAGCGCTCCATCAGGAGCCAAAACTCAAGTCAGGTCAAACAAAGGTAGGGTTTTTAACTTAGTAATACATCAACAGCTGTCATGTAACGATTTTATCTTCTAGTCTTGCTCTTTTTTTGGTATTCTTTTCTTGAATCTTCGATAGATTTTATCCATAATGATAAAGTTGTAGCTGGTCACCAGTGCTTGTTTTCCTCCACTCATACTTTTTGAATTTTATGAATACATATAAATCTATTCCAACAAACACAATGTGGGAGGGAGTGTTACTGGCTGGTGGACAAATACACTGAAATAAAAATCACATGCCAACAAATTCTGTGCTTCATTACCCAACCCTCACACACATTAGAGATAAGAGCTATTGATACAGGTTTTCATTTCGAAAAAAGAAAACCCAACAATTTTTTTAAAAAATCCACACCACAAAAAAACCCACTGTACAAAACTTCTGCCCACCATCTGAAGTTGTGACCTTCTAGTCTCCTAAATCTAAACTGGAGGAAAAGAAAGGAGGACAAAGGATGCAAAGAAAAATAGCAGGGTCATCAAGGAAATCCTTATGAATCCTCCCTCCATTGTCTTTTCATCCCCTATCCTCCTCTAAACCCCTATACCACCTCCTCCCTGCTCCCCCCACCCCATCACACACAGAAACTCACACAGACACACAGAAACTCTATCTCATCACACACACACACACACACACACACACAGGCACGCACGCAGGCAGGCAGGCAGACAAGGTTAAGTATGGCTATGCCGATGCAAACAGATTGCCTAAATAAAACTGCGTTGGAGCGGAAGCTACCGGTATTTACCGTGCAGATCTGATTTCGCTTCTTTTGCTGCCAAAAGACCTATACGTTCAATCCTCCTGAAGTTGATCAGACATGACGTCACCGACAAATTCAAAAGTTCCCTCACTGCCCACGCCGGATATTGCTGATGACGTCACAATTGACTTGACTTCAGGAGGACTGAACATAGGACGAGGCTGCAAAGCGTTCTTTTGTGCCGTGCTCTTTCTGTGCAGTTCTGTGCTGTGCCACACCACTACTTCTCTCATTGTCTTCCTTTCAAGCAGAATCGATACCCGAATGAATCGTCTTTTCTACTTCTGTTTGTTTTGTCGCTCTCTTTCTGGCAGTGAAATGCCCCCCACGCATTCGAATACACCCTGACGGCACATTCATGCACGCGTGCATGTGCACACATAATAGACACACAGACTAGACATTAAACATGCGTGCGTGCGCGCGCGCGCACACACACCACACACACACACGCCCACACACACACACACACACACACACACACACACACACACACACACACACACACCAGGAGGTTCGCCTGAGTTTGGTTAGGAAGATCATTCTAGCAGGAAACAAGCTCCTTTAAATAAAACACAACAAATAAAACAAAAACCGCCTCATCTTTTCGTCAGATCACCGCCCCACCCCCCTCCAACAAGGCATACACGATTTCAAAAGCTCCACAGTTTTGAAATCCATCTACGATCTTTTTTTCTTTTTTTTAAATCTGTCCCCCTCCCTCCCTTCCCCCCAATCCCTACTTCGCCCCCACGCCGCCCCTCACCTCTTCCTCCCTTTCTGGTGTCCTTTAACAATTAGCGGAGGTTGATCTCCTCTGTCTTCACCTGTTTATGGTGGTGCTGACTATAGACCTCTTTCCAGTCCACGAGACACTGTGCGTTAAGCTAGTTGTTTGTTTAGCTACTGAAGCCGTAAGTTCCAGTAGGCGTTTGGGCTTTTCACAGACGCGCGCGCACACACACACACACACACACACACACACACACAGTCACACACACACAGACTCACACCTCTTTAACAGAAAACAAAAAACAAGACAGTATTATAGAGATTAACAACCGACAGAGCACTTTGCAATACGAAACATACGTTGGAACATGAATTAATATTTTTTAAAAATATACAAAATTTAATCATCTCGGGGGATCTCAGAGGTTACAAAACCGAGAACAAAGTCACCTACCTAACTCAGCCAACTTGAATAACAGCGACCAAGAAAAAGAAAAAAGAAAGAAAAGAAAAGAAAAAAAATTACACATAAACAAAAACCCAAGCGATTTGAAAAACAACAACTTTGTAGAGTGTCTACTTAAACTCGTTACAACAACAAGGCTTCTCAGTTCAACAAGGCTTCTCAGTTTAGCAAAATGTTTCCTTTCAGAGTCACAAATTGTAAACTCTGAGAGTGAGAAAGAGAGAGAGAGAGAGGGGGGGGGAGAGGGAGGGAGAGAGAGACACACACACAGACAGACAGACACAGACAGAGACGGTGGTAAGAATGGCCTTGGAAGTCTTTGTACGTAAATAGTCTTCTCTTACAATTTCTGAGGGTGTTGCTATGGCCTGGGCGATGGCATGGCACCGATGTCAGTCAGATAAAAGTGACCGAAAAACGCCTCTGCCTGTCAGTCTCAAAAGCGTATATCATCATTAAATTGTTGTTTTTGTTTCCTTTTAAAGATGCAAACGAGGCGGAGGAGGGGGGAGAAAGGGGAGCGGCATGTCTAGATCATTTGCTTCCCTCCCCCCCCCCCACCTTTTTTCTGCCTGATTTTCTGTGAAGTTCCAAGCTAGTAATCCCGATCTTATCATTCAGCCAAGCCTGTTTTGTGGCTATATGGATATTTCAGTCACAGGCAGGTTGGCGCTGGGCCACCAACAAAAGAAGGCCCTGCACCACTGTTAGATCATGTCGTTGGTGTTCGGTAAGTACCCGTTCTGATCCATCACGCGTAAGATAAAAGGTTATAATATATATATATATATATATATAATATATAATATATATATATATAATATATATATGTGTGTGTGTGTGTGTGTTATATATATATATATATATATATATATATATATATATATATATATTATATTTAATGTTATATATATATATATTATATATATATATATAAAGGTGTCCCCTAACCTATGTAGTCGCAGAGGAGCGAGGCATCAGAGACCTCAGCTTCTCTAGGGGCCAGCATAATATTGACGGCGGCGCCCATCTCCTCTCCCTCGCTGCTTTATTATCTCCCCTGACCCTAAAGAGGGCAGGTACCAATTTACAGCTGGGTGACTAGGAGGACTATACTGAAGCCAAGGCGCGCAAACGGTCACCCATCCACTTGGTAACCACGCTCGACGCTTGCTTAACATTGGCCAGGGGAACGCGAGTGCTCTGACCACGCGCCCGATGCCCCACCTCCTAAACATCTCCTCATTCACGCAATAGCCAGCCCCCGTTGCGGCGCCCGCCAGAGTGGGTGAAGTGTGCACCCCAAGAGTGCAAAAGGCAGCGTCTTTCCTATTCACCCAACACTGACTGACCTGACCCTACAGAGGCATGGAGAAACCGAATCGTGTGCATGCGTGCGTGTGTGGTGGGGGGGGGGTGGGGGGGGGGGGGGGGGGGGAAGAGAAGGTGTGACTGTGTGTGTATAAGTGTGAGTGAAAGAGAGACTGTGTTTATTTATCTTTATTCGTTTTTTATTTATTCTTTTATTTCGAGGATAATGGAATAAGCACTCATGTGCTTTTTTCCCCCCATCCATCTGTGTGTGTGTTTGTGTGTGTGTATGTGCGGGGGTGGGGATGGGGGGTAGGGATGGGGGGCGTTTGCACACAATCGTACTCTTTCCACATGCATCCGTGCAAGCATGTGTCATGCACATTACTCAACGCCATTGCGCATTCACGCTCTGTGCAAGGACAAAACAAATCTTTTGTTCTCTCTCTCTCCTCTCTCTCTCTCTCTCTCTCTCTCTCTCTCTCTCTCTCTCTCTCTCTCTCTCTCTCTCCTCTCTCTCTTCTCTCACACACACACACTCTCTCTCATCCTCCCTTCTTCACCCCCCCCCCCTCCTTCCCTCCCACTCCACACCAATTACGGTGCTCGCAGCATATTCTATTCTGTCACTGTCTGAGAGTGAGAATCATGCTCTCTCTCTCTCTCTCCTCTCTCTCTCTCTCTCTCTCTCTCTCTCTCTCTCTCTCTCTCTCTCTCTTCTCTCTCTCTCTCTCTCGTCTGTCTGTGTGTCACTATCATTCCAAAGAGTTTCAGAGAGGACATCAACATGATTGGAACCACTAGAACCAGAAAATGCCCAATAACAGAAAACTGGGGGAGAGAGGGGGGAGAGGGGGAGAGAAGAAAGCAAACAAAAGGGAAACTGGCTGCTTGATTACATCTGCAAGAAAATCGTGATTAGATGCCCTGAGGGTGGATGTGTGTGTGTGTGTGTGTGTGTGTGTGTGTGTGTGTGTGTGTGTGTGTGTGTGTGTGTGTGTGTGTGTGTGTGTGTGTGTGTGTGGTTGTGTGTGTGTGTGTTAGTGTGTGTGTGTTGTGTGTATAGTGTGTGTGTGTGTAGTGTAGTGTGTGTGTATAGTGTGTGTGTGTATAGTGTGTGTTGTGTGTTTGTGTGCGTTTGTGTGTAGCTGTGTGTGTATGTGTGTAGTGTATGTGAGTGTGTGTGTGGTGTCGAGTGTGTGGGTGTGTGTAGTGTGTGTTGTGCTGTTGAGATGTGTTTTGTGTTGTGTTATGTTATGGTGTTAGTTTATCTTTAAGATTCAAAATTCTTTATTTAGAGGATAATAAATAAGCACGCATGTGCTTTATTACATCCAGTCCCTTGAGCATGCGGCTAAAGCTGTAAAAAAAGTTTCATCCCTTCCGACGGCACACAATGGCTTACTCTTCCGAAAGGCGGAACAGGTTTTAACGTGTGCGCAAGACATTCTGCGTGCTTTCGCACACGGGACCTCGGTTTATACTCTAATCCGAAGGACTTTGGGGGGAGTGAAGTGGGCACTGATGTTAACTTCAGGGGGAAAATCCTCTTGAACACGCATCTCGATGCTGTGCTGCTCGCTCTCTCTCTCTCTCTCTCTCTCTCTCTCTCTCTCTCTCTCTCTCTCTCTCTCTCTCTCTCTCTCTCTCTCTCTCTCTCTCACTCTCACTCACTCACTCACTCACTCACTCACTCACTCACTCACTCACTCACTCTCTCTCTCTCTCTCTCTCTCTCTCTCTCTCTCTCTCTCTCTCACACACACACACACACACACACAAAACCACACACACACACACACACACAAGGGCAAAGCACAACTATTCCAACTCCCAGAGAGAGAATGAGAGAGTGAGAGAGAGAGACAGACAGAGACAGAGAGAGACGGAGAGACAGAGACAGACAGACAGGCAGACAGACAGAGGCAGAAAGCAACAAGACAGACAGCCAGTCACAATCACAGAATGCGCGGACAATCACCTGGCTAGCCTCAACTCATCACTATCATCGTCATAATTACACCTGGTTAGAGGCGTTCCACCCCTCGCCGCTCCATCATCGCACTGCGTTGTGTTGTAGTGAATGGTACTAGACTATACACTGTACTGCAATGAACGGCACTGTGTTGTATTGTATTGTATTGCAGTACGTTGTAAGTGAAGCTCTTCACTCCTATGATTTCTTGAGCAGTTTGTCAGACTTTTTTCTTTTCTGAGTGTAATGACTAAACAGTCACTTGCGTCCTCGCATTTTGTATTTTGCTTTGTATTCATTTTAAATTAATTAATTAACTTAACTTATTTATTTATCATCTTAAGGAGTTCGACACATGATGCCACAAATTAGTTGCCACCACCTGTAAAATAACACAGGTTGGCGTCAAACTTGGCAAGCTCGCGACACACGCTGTCATGTCGAATCTATGACAAAGCTATCCCAGACTATCTTATATCTGTAAGGAAAACTCTTCGCAAGAATTCCCGATATTCCGCTCATGTTTACATTCCATCAAAAATGGCTTCCAACGATCACCACGAAAGTGACCCAAACAAAATTTTCTTTGCTGCTGCTGGAAAGGTTGCTGTTTTGTCAGATCAGACATAACACCGAAGTAACTCAGTAAGTCTGCTACATGTTTCACAACCAGACAGTGACACCTCCGCCACTGTGAGGCAAATATCACAAGAAACGAAACGAGGCTGTGATTGGCTGCAACTTGTGGTACAAAAGTAGGATGGAGCCCTATCAGCCTACCGCTCACTTCCACAACTAGGCAACCGTTGCCGCCGCCACGAAGTTGCCAGCTACAGCAAGCCAAAGTGGCAGCGTGTGCCGAGCCCCTAACCCCCCTTCTGCATCCGTCATGCAGCTTGGAACTGTAGTGTTCAAACTACATGAGTTCTGACGCACAGTTGTAATCTGGAGCTTTATCACTACCCCAACCACTACCCGGATGAGACTATAAACCGAGGCCCCGTGCGCGAACGCACGCAGAACATCTTGCGCGCACGTTACATCCTATTCCGCTTTTCGTAAGAGTATGCCATTGTGTGCCGGTGGGAACGGATGACAGAATTTACAAAACTGCATACACACGGGGATTGGAGTAAAAAAGCACATAAGTGCTTATTCCATTATCCTCGATATAAAAGAATAAAATAAATAAATAAATAAACATAACATGAACTTCAAATGTGACAAGGCACCTCAACACGGCGTCCAGAATGAAAGGTCTTTTGACTAACTGATACTGTAAGTATTGCAATCAACGATGCATACATGAGCAACATGCAATCATCTCTAGAAATAAAAATATATTTGGTGTACAATTAATTATAACAGTACAAAGACAAACAAAACCAACACCAAAAAGCAACACAACACACACTCACACACCAGCGAGTGCCCATGCACAAGCGCGCGCACACACACACACACACACACACGCGCGCGCGCGCGCACACACACACCACACCACACCACACACACACACACACACACACACACACACAACACACACACACACACACACAATCCCTCTCAGTATTAATCTCTTTTTCTTTTTCGAGGGCTGGGTGTAAAAAAGCAATGTAATGCTTAATCTATTACCCTCTGAAAAATAAAAATTGTTCAAATTGTTCAAAAATTGTTCTCTCTCTCTCTCTCTCTCTCTCTCTCTCTCTCTCTCTCTCTCTCTCTCTCTCTCTCTCTCTCTCTCTCTCTCTCTCTCTGTGCGCGCAACAACAACAACAACAACACAACCACACCCCCACCACACCACCACCAAACACACACTACACACCCACAAGCCCACAACAACAAAAAAACAGACGTCCACCCCCCAAAAAATCAAAACGGTTCAAATAAACTGGGGAAAAGTGAAGGGGATACGTTGCTTTAATCAACTGTTTACACCATCAGCTGGCTTCCTAAGCTCCAATTTATTCCAGATCGGATCAGTCCTAAGGCAGTTTGCTCGCCTGCTTTCCGCCACTTCTTATAAACAAGTCACCACCTTAAGGCCCCAAATGAAAGATAGATAGACAGAAAGAAAGGAATGCAGGAAGGCAGAGATAGAGGGAAAGAAGGAAGGAAGGAAGAAAGGAAGGAAAGAAAGAAAGGAAATAAATAAATAAGCAAGGAATCAAATGAAGGGAAGAAGATATGAAAGAAATAGGATCAATAGAGGAAAAAGGACTGACGGATAAAAGAGAAGAAAAAAGGAGAGGAGGGAGGAAGAACGAGTGAAAGGAAAAGAATGAAAGAACAAAACAAAAACAAAGAAGGAAAAAATCAGAACAAGGACAGAAATAAAGGGAATTTATTATATAAAAAAAAGAAACAAAAGAACAGAAAAAAAATAATAATGTATGGAATTTATATAGCGCTGAATCTTGTAAAGCAACAAAATCAAAGCGCTCAAAAACAAGGAAAGAAGAAAACAACAGAAAAAAGTAAGAAAAAAGAAGGGAAAAAAAGAAAGAACAAAACAAGAAAAAACCCAAATTAGGTTCAAACCGAAGAAAAACAACAACAAAAACATAAAAACAAGCCAAACCCTACAGAGACTCCCTCCCACCCTATCCTACCTAACTGTCAGTCACACACACACACCACACACACACACACACACACACACACACACACACACACACACACACACATATACATACATACACCTAACACGACAACCCACCACCACTGTCCTCCCCGATAGATCTGCTCCTCACTCTCCCACCAAACGGCACCTTCCGACTTGTGGCGCAAGCTGTTCCTCCACGTGCGCCAGCCCTCCCTCCCTCCCCCTCCTCCCCTACTTCCAACACATCCCCAGCATTATCACCACCACCACCACCACTAACAACACAAGATTCTCTCAACCCCCCCCCCCCCCCCCCCCCCCCCTCCCCTCCCTAACCACCGTTTCACTCCCAGCAAGACGAACTTGGAAGCAAGCAGCCAACTCCCAGAAGTAGAAAATCGCTCCAGGGCTGGAGGATCGCTGGCTTTGGCACTGTGTCTATATGGACGGGTGTGAGCGTGAGCCACCCACCCACCCACCCACAGTCGCATAGTTTGGTTTTTGAGCGATCGGGGATGGGACAGTAGGAGAGTTCGGGAGGAAAAGACAGGAGATAGCTACAGAGACACAGGGAGAGAGAGAGAGACACACACACACAACAAAGTGGTGAGAGAGAGAGAGAGAGTGGGGGAGACATACACACAGAGACAAGAGTAGCAAGAGAAAGAAGGTGAGAGAGGGAGACACACTCACACTCACACACACACACACACACACACACACACACACAACACACACACACACACACACACACACACACACACACACACACACACAAAGGTGGAAAGAAGTGGCGGGATTTTTCACTGTGCCCAGCGCCAAACACACACTCACACACACAGACACACACACACAGACACACACACACTCAGGATTGGTTCAGCGTTTTGGCGGAGGTGGTGGTGGTGGTAGTGGTGGTAGTGGTGGTGGCGATGTTAGTTGTAAATGATGGTGTCTTTGTTGTGACAATCAAGTCATTCATTTCCAGTTGGAAGTTTTGATCATCAGCATCAGTATCAGCACCTTGTCAAGGCAGGCACCATTCCGAAAGCGTCAAGCAAACAAAGTCTTAAATCCTTGGTGCTGTTTTGTTTGCAGATCACTGTCATCTTCGTCTTTTCTGGTTGAGAAATAAATTATTGAAAAGGGGAAAGAAAGAAAAGAAACAAATTTTCTGTGGAAGTGAAATAAGGAGAGAGAAAAAAAGAGATAATTTTCTGTGAAAAAAGCCAACTACATTTTGGAAGTTGTTTGTCAACAGTGTCTAAACTTGACTTCGAGTCTTTTTTTTATTCGTTTTAGTTTTTATTCGTTTGTTTTTCTCGCCTCTACTTCTCACTGCTATCCCCCTGTGTATAATTAAAAGAGAAGCCTTAGCTGGGCATCAGAGGGTGGCGTTTTTTTCACTTAGCTTTTATTTTCAATCCTTAATCTCCTCACGCTCTCTCTCTCTCCGGTCCTTCGTCAGCAAGGAAAAACGAAATGTGCCAAATGAAGATGAATCTATTCCTGACGACATACGCTACGCTCACCGGAGTCTAAGATGCCGTGCTTAAGACGTAACACGCCAACAGCCAGCTGTGGTTGACTTTTTTTTTTTAATTTCGCTCTGGAATACGGTGACTGTTTCTTTGTTGTTGTTGTTTGTTGTTTTCTGCTTTCATCTTTCTTCATACGCTCTCTTGCCGCTGAACTGAAAGTCTGACGGGTTGCTTGTTACCACCCAGTAACTGGATTCATGTTTTAACCTTCCAAGCGAGGAAGTGGGTTCTACTGCTGGATTATCGTTCGTTCTCTGCCGATTCTTAGCCAGAGGGCATACAGTAAGTGATAATATCAATCGCTCTTGATTGCAGCTTTTTTCTTTTCTTTTTTTCTCTCTCTCTGTTTTCGGTTTTAGCGATTCCCTACTGTGCTGTTTGGGACGGGATAGCTCAGTGGTCGGAGCACTCGCTTTCCCCCAGCCAAGTTAAGCAGCGTCGAGCGTGGTTACCAGTTGGATGGGTGACCGTTTACGCGCCTTGGCTTCAGTACAGTTCCCCCAGTTCACCCAGCTGTAAATGGGTACCTGCCCTCTTTAGGGTCAGGGAAGGTAAAGCAGCGAGGGAGAGGAGATGGGCGCCGCCCTCAATATGCTGGCCCTAGAGAAGTGAGGTCTCTGACGCCTTGCTCCCCTACGACCTTATAGGTTATGGGACTCCTTTACCTTTTACCTTACTGTGCTGTTCAGAGCCTCCATTCAAAGTAAAGACTAATAGCCCTTGCAGGCCATCATCTGACAAGAAAGAAAAAAAAGGAAGCTAGAATTGTCTTATTGTTAATCATGGAATATGAAAAAGTATTCGGTGTAACCAATGAGTTTCACCACCCCCTTCTTCTTCTCCCCCTTCACAGTGTGTGTGTGTGTGTGTGTGTGTGTGTGTGTGTGTGTGTGTGTGTGTGTGTGTGTGTGTGTGTGTGTGTGTGTGTGTGTGCGCGCGCGCGCGCACAATTGTTTTCATCCCCCGGCTAGAGCTCCGAGGTTCACCAATGGTGAGATTTTTACGTATGCGACTGTTTGGGTCTTCCATTAAGGTAGCCGCATTGCGACTTAGGGGCTTTTTCTAATGAATAGGCAGATATAAAATAAAATAAAAAAGATGGTGGTGGAGGAGGGGGTGGTTATGGTTCATTTTCATGGTCAGTAAGATGCTTCTCAATTTGTGACGAACCAGTCAGACTGAACTGTGCGCAGGTTATAAAAAAACAACATGTCCGCAACTGTCTGGGCGGAGTGTTACCACAGAGAAGGCAGTCGTTAGCATCCCTGCTCCACTGTTTTCCACTGGCACCTGTATTTTTACCACAGAGGCATGTAATGCCACGTGTGGTGGACATGGGCTGATGATGGTACATAATGAGTGCCTGTTGGTCTCTATTCGGAATAAGCATCTCATACAATAATTATAATGATTTCTGGCTGCGGGTAATGGCCCTAGGCGTCCGTTACTTTGTGTCATTCAAAGTTAGTATGTTTCTTTTTTTTATATTTCGTTGTGTTTGTTTGCTTGTTTGTTTGGGAGGTAGGATGAGGCGAGTTACATGCAGTAGTAGCAGTGTTTGCCATCCCAAAAGGTTGACTTTTGTTTACCTACTCATTTATAAATCTAAACCATTTTTCTTCCCCACACATTCCTCTCGCGCCCTACACAACTTCATCATTTAGCCTAAAAAGCCTACAGTTCCACGACCTTCCAAACATTGAAATGAGATGCGAAATCTTTTACGTGAACAGCTATTTTCTGTGCGTACTTACAAACGACATTAAGGCTTCAGCATAATTGCACATAAGCAAACTGTATAATTACTATTGGCGCAACCTTAAAAAACCCACTCTTCTTTCCTGACTTAAAGGCCCACATTGTGTTGAGATAGAAGCAGCAGTTTGACCTTTAAATTTATCAAGTTACAGTCAAGGCAGCTTTCTCTGCATGAAACACAAGACGTTTTCCCCCCAAAGAACACTGCACAGCCATAATACCGTGTCTGTTGCTTCATTCTTTCCCCCTGTTGTCTAAGTGAATATTTCTTTCCGTATGAGAGTCATTCTGATGCCTAAGGCAACCCATTCTCGTGGTCCAGTGGGCAGGAAAGTGGAATAGAACTGAGGGGGTAAGGGGGGAAGGGGGGGGGGGGGGGGGGGGGGGGGGAGAGAATGCAGATGGATTTCGCAACATAGACCTCTCGTTATCTAGACAGGTTACCTAACCTACACTACATCAAAATCAAACGCAAAAATCTCACGAATCTCGGACTTAAGCAGAGGAACAACACTAACAAACATACTTTACATATTTGGCTGTTGCGTCCGTCCTTTCTGATAATGTGATCTAATGCATTATATATCATAGACAGAAATGAAACAAACATGTGGAAACAGCAAATACGGCGTTTTTACCAGTAAATTACTTCTACAAGTACTGGAATAGTAGTAGTCCGAAACAGTCACGAGAAAGAATGGGAGAAAAAAGTGTTTGTGGAGAAGTGATCAATAAAAAATAAAAACACACAAAAACCAAAACAAAAGCAATGATATTAGTAAGTACGACAACGAGAAAAAAAGACACAGGTAGAGATAGATAGATAGATAGATAGATAGATAGATAGATAGATAGATAGACAGATAGATAGATAGAGAGAGAGAGAGAGAGAGAGAGAGAGAGAGAGAGAGAGAGAGAGAGAGAGAGAGAGAGAGAGAGAGAGAGAGAGAGAGAGAGAGAGAGATTCGGATTGTTTATTCATTTATAGGCCAAGGCCCCTTATGAAGGGGTATACGAACATGATATGACGATTACAACACATGTAGTAAGATCCAAAAATGAAAAGAAAAAAGTAAATACAGACTGATTGCATATGATAAAAATGATTCTCACGACATAACAAGGTCTCTAAGCTTAAATGCTTTATATAAATACAAGGCAAAATTACAGACTACTTCAGGAGAGGATGATGACATCAACAAGGTTAATTTAAATAATGATGGCTGTCTATAATATTTGGGCTTAATAAACTGTTCTCGAATCGTTGTTAAAACAGGGCAGCATAGAGAGAGAGAGAGAGAGAGAGAGAGAGAGAGAAAGTCAGCAAAGAAGGAAGGGAGACAGAAAGAAAGATTGGTAGACAGACGGACAGACAAATAGATACACAAGAAAGAAAGAAGGAAAAAAGTTAAAAAGAACAACAACAACAAAACAAGAAGAGAGAGAGCAAATCAGAAACAAACAAGCAAACAAAGTTCAACACAAAACAAAACAACAAACAAAAAAAACAAAGAAAACAGCCATACGCGATGAGCCAAATACAAAGAAAGACAGGCAGACAGGCAGACAGACAGACAGACAGACAGACTGACTGAACACCCCTTCCCCCCTCAGTAAGTGATTTCTAAGTTAATGCTCTGGGAATTTAGAAAAGAAAACAGACTATACGACCAAGACATGGAGACAGGATAGAATCACCCTTACACATGCAACGCCAACATTCAGACCAAACCTCTGTGTATATATATACATGTATACACGAGTGAAGAAGATGACTCATTCACACAAAAAGCATGAATAGTCAAAAGAAAAATTCCCTACTCCAGCATGATAAGAGTGGTTTTACTGTTGATGCTTCTAAGATGTCGGTATTCAGAATCCCCACCCCCCTTTTCCTTACACAGATTATATATATATATATATATATATATAATTATTATTATATTATCACTATTATCATTGTTAGTATCAATAATATTATTACTAGAGGGCTGGATGTAAAAAAAAATAATTAAAAGCTAGTATCAAAAAATATGTTCTCTCTCTCTCTCAATTTAAAAAAAAAAAAGTAATTAAAATGGCAATGTGCCTTCGTCACAGAGACTGAGCTATCCATCTGACAGACGGGAAAACAAAACAAAACAAAACAAAACCTTCCCACAAAAAGCACTGCAATATAATTAGAGTATCCATTCTGATTAATGAAAGTTTATTATAGTCTTTCCTATACTTCCGTTTTATTTGTTTGTTTGTATGGCTGAATGGCTGGTTTGTTTTACTGGTCCTGTCTTTCGAGAATGAATATTATATATATATATATATATATATATATATATATATATATAATATATATATATAGAGAGAGAGAGAGGAGAGAGAGAGAGAGAGAGAGAGAGAGAGAGAGAGTGTAGAGAGAGAGAGAGAGAGAGAGAGAGAGAGAGAGAGAGAGAGAGATCTACATATATATATCTAGATACAGATATAGATATATATGTGCGTGTGTGTTTATTTTTTTATTTCGAGGATAATGGAATAAATATTCATGTGCTTTTTTACATCCAGTCCCCGTGCGTACGCAGTTTGTAAATTTTGTTCATCTGTTCCCAGGCTGGGCCTGGCTCCTGTATCAAAGGTTTCTGACTTTTCTTCTTCTGGCTGGCTGACTGACTGCACTGACCATACAGGATGACAGAAGACAGGAAAGCTGTATGGAATCTCTGTCATTCACCATGTGTCCGAATTAGCTCGGATTTCAAATTTTGCGAGTGGGGGGGGGGGGGGGGGGGGGGGTTAGTGAAGTTAGTTGAGCTGAGAAAGGGTGTAACAGCCCGAAATGTCCCAGTTTATTTACGCTCAACAAAGACCAGTCCTTCCATCATACTTATCCATTTCCCACCCCTTTTTTTTCTGTGGTATGTTTTTGTTGTTGTATGGTTTTTGTTGGTCTTCATGTTGTTTTACAGCACAGCCTATCACAGAGAAACCCCACCACGACTGACTGACCTACCTCTCCCCTAGGCTCCTGCTTCGGTACACGCACACCCGGTTACTGACCGCTTGCTTGCCTCTATATATCCGATCCATCCATCTTCACACACGCTCGGTTCGTACCCGTATCTTGAAACGGAGGAAAGGAGGGAGGGGAAGACGGGGATGGGATGGGATGATGGTGGGGAAGAGAACCAAGCACCGCGGGAGGGCAAACGTCTCTGGGAGGCCCGTACACGGCAATTAATCGTTTGCTATGTCCAGGGGGCAGGAGGGAGGGGGGGGGGGGGGGGGGGGGGGGGGGGGGGCTGGCTGGTCAGTCAGTCAGTCAGCCCGGGGGTGGACGCCCTGCCTGAGGTAGCTGCCCATCCTCATCTCTCCTGTCTGCAAGGTCAGGGCGGCAAGACTTAATGGTGCCCTGGCCAGCGCACCAACTGCTGTGATGTTCACCTCGAGTTATTGGGGGGGAGATACCATTGCTCTACACACGCGCGCGCGCGCGCGCACACGCACGCACACGTGCATGTGCGCACGCACAAACACACTAAAATAAAAAGAAAGAAGGAAAGGAAAAAAAAAAAGGAAATCGCCCAGACAGAAGCAACCAAATAACAAAAGCAGACGTGTACTAGACACGAATAAACGAACGCCGATAGATTAACAGATGTAGATAGATAGATATAGATAGATAGATAGATAGATAGATAGATAGATAGATAGATAGATAGATAGATAGATAGACGACAGATAGACAGATAGATAGATAGATAGATAGATAGATAGGTAGGTAGGTAGAAGGAGGCAAATAAACAGAAACACATAATGACAGAGGGACAGAGAGACAGACAGACAGACAGAGACAGAGATGCACGCAGGTCGAAAAGTGAAAAGTATTTCTGTCGATGAAAACTATGTAAAAAAATTTTTTTTTTTTTTTGTACAACAGACCCAAGGCTACACTGTATACATTGTTGCGTTGACTGACACACACACACACACATACACACACATACACACACACCACACAACACACACACACACACACACACCACACAACACCCCACACACACACACAGTAGTCTGAAGCACACGAAATGTGTAACAAAATCAACGTCCAATACCGTTTCCAAACATGACATCCTTTACACCTTAGAGCTTTACCACGCTATCGAATTACCTTCTCTTCTACACCGCTCTCCAGGGAAAGCATTAGCCACTGGACACCACAAAGAAAACAATTCAATATTCATGAGAAATACTGCTGGACAGAGCAGTAAAGAAAAATGATCTTTTCGACTGGTTCGTGTTGAATAGTAAGTAATGCCAGCCAGTATGACTATGAACGATACAAGAAGAGCCAGCTAGTCTGTATCAACCTTTCTTTTTCTTTTTGTTGTTGATAAAACTGTCAACCCAGAAGTATAGACATATACCATCCACGGTGATCATGATGATGAAGGTGGGTCGATGATTTTGAGGGGGTAGGGGTGGGGGTTGTGTGTTTTGTATATTTGTTTTTCTTCCTTTTTTTTTTTTTTTGCATACAAGAATTGTTTGGAAAGAAAAGCGGAGTGTCCGAGGATGCGAACCCGTAGTCAACTGTATCACGTACAGGCGTGATGCACAGATCCTGTCAGATGATGGACAAGTAAAGGTCGAGATTTGATAAGGGCTTTGTCACAAGATGCCCTCTCTCCATCTCTGTCACTCGGATTTTTCCTTTGGCAAGGATGGCCTTTTTGCTTTCAAAAACTTGCAGGCTGCTTTTTAAAAATATATTTGTTTGCTAACTACTATCTGTTTGCTCTGATGTATTCAAGTGCCGTGACTCGGGTGAGGGGCTAGCCACAGTGAGCTTCATTCTGGATGGCCCCTGTGCCACTTCTGTGGTGAACTTCGATCTGTCTTTGTAACATGGAGTTTACTAGAAAACTTGCTAGTAATGGTTGGCAGAAATCCTCCATTCTACAACCACGTCCAGCACAGTTCAAGCTGTAGCCAGATGATTTCAAAGTTGAATTAACGAGCTGCTTCCATGGCTAGGCTTCACTTGCCACGTGTTCCCGTCATTTGGGGCCATGAATGATTCGCTGGCATAGAAGCTCTCGAACAACCTGATTTCGGTAGTGTCCAAGCCCCAATGCCGCATACGAAAAGTATAGAAATGACCACAGTCCTGCTTTTTATGGTAATGATACTGAACATGATGTATCGAATTTTAACAGTGCTGAATTTGATAAAGCAAAACATGGTAAGCGCAGAGAGAACGCCACTTTTTCAGACAAATACCGAACTGAACTAATGGGTAGAGGTGTAAGCTGTGGTCAAGGAGTTTGGGGGCTTTTTTTGCTGGTGGCGGTATCATTTGCAACTTAACTTTTGAGCGATGTGCATTCTTTCACTACAAAACATGCCGTTTCGTTCATGATGATTTAAGAAATAACATACGCTTTCCTGGGAAAAGCTGGTTAGCCCCTTAATTCTTAAGGCTGACCGCAAGACCAACGGGACTGGCTGCTTCATGAAACCAACTGACCCGCTCATGCGCTGTAAAAGTGCTTCTATATGAGCAAAAAGGCAAATAAATTATCAGAAAATGAATAGTTCACATCGTTAAGAATATGGTAAAAAATACATGTAAAGTCTGGTTGAGAGAGAGAGGAGAGAGAGAGAGAGAGAGAGAGAGAGAGAGAGAGAGAGAGAGAGAGAGAGAGAGAGAGAGAATAGAGAGAAATGAGAGACAGACAGATAGACAGGCAGAAAAAACCCCCAGACAGAAGCAAATACTTTCAACACAGAACAATAACAAACACCAAACGTCTGCACATAAAGAAAAAACGACAAGGCCAAACACAAGTTTGATTCGCTTACACTGGCAAAAATATCTCCGAAGTCAGATTGCAGCTGAAACTGTCGCATACGCAAAATCTCACCGTTGGTGAACCTTGGAGGTCTAGCCGGGGATCGAAAAAAAAAATCCCAAACCAGGCAAAAACAGCACGGCGTGCACAAGGGTGATAATGAACAACCTCATACATTCACGCTAAAAACAAAAACAAATCAAGATAGTGGAATGAATAAATCTTTCCCGAATTTATGTTATCGTCTTCCAAGATTGGATTCAGGGAGAGATGAAGATGAAAATGGCAAAGGACGAGCGGCCATGAGTGTTAGATGGGAAAGACCCCAATTCCAACAGCAACAACTGCCCATTTCAAGTTGTCTAGAGGGAACAGAAGATTAAGAAGAAGAAAAAAGTGGATTTGAATTATTTTTCTCCCCTTTTTGCCTTCAAACTATAAAAAAAAAGTGTCAGAAAGATGGATGGATGGATGGATGGATGGATAGATGGATAGACAGATAGACCGATAGACAGACACATACATCGATAGACAGATAGATAAATAGATAGACAGACAGACAGATAGACAAATACTTCGATAGACAAATAAAAAGATAGATAGACAGATAGACAGAATAGATAGATAGATAGAGATAGATAGATAGATAGATAGATAGATAGATAGATAGATAGACAGACAGACAGACAGACAGAAAGACAGAAAGGTAGATAGACTGATAGATAGACAGATAGATAGACAGACAAATAGATAGATCGATAGAGATAGATAGATAGATAGATAGATGGATAGATAGATAGATACATAGATACATAGATAGATGAGATAGACAGATAGATAGATAGATAGATAGATAGATAGATAGATAGATATGATAGATAGATAGATAGATAGATAAGATAGATAGACAGACAGACAGAGAGACAGACAGACGGACGGACGGACAGACAGTCGGACGGACTGATGGATAGATGGATGGATGGATGGATAAACAGACAGATCGAGGGATAGATGGATAGATAGGCAGATTGGTAGCTAGGCGGATAGATATATAGATAGATAGATAGATAGATAGATAGATAGATAGATAGATAGACAGACAGACAGAGGGATAGATAGATAGATAGATAGATAGATAGATAGATAGATAGATAGACAGACAGAGGGATAGATAGATAGATAGATAGATAGATAGATAGATAGATAGATAGATAGATAGATAGATAGATAGATAGATAGATAGATAGATAGATAGATAGATAGATACGACAAAGAGACACAGGCAGACAGGCAGAGACAGAGAGAAGGGGAGAGACACAGACAGACAGACAGAGTCACAGATACACAGAGACAGACAGAGACACAAACAGAGACAGAATATTATTCACTATTTTCTTTTCTTTATCTATTCTTCAATTTCCAACAATATGGAATAAACAACACTTAAATGCTTTTGCTTTTTTTTTTAAACATCCGGCGCATGTTGGTTTGTAAATTCTGTCATCCGTTCCCACAGGGCATTCAATGACACACCAAGAGAAAGAGAAAAGCGTCGACAGACAGATTTATTTCTAAACTTCATATTCCGTTTGTTTCCTAGTTGTAAAATACAAAATATGACGCTGTTCTTTCCATTTCCCCCTCATCATCACTTTCTTGTTATTTGGCGAGGAAGTTTTCATTTGAACGAGCACGACATTAGCTTTACGCCTGGCGTCGCTTTGGGTGATGGCGCTGAATTGAACAATAGCGTTGTCTGTCCCTCAGTCAAAAAAACAACAACGAACTTAATGTGTTCAAACCAAGCAGAGAGAGAGGGTTGGCGGCAAAAGAGAGGGAGGCAGAGAGGGAGCGAGGGAGGGAGAGAGAGAGAAGGGGGAGGAAGGGAGAGAAAGGAGGGAGGGAGAGGGAGGTGCACATACATACACACACACACACACAGATTGACAGACAGAGAAACCGAAATAGAGAGACAGAGAGAGGGGGGAGAGACAGAGATAGGGAGAGAGCGAGGAGAGGGAAGAAAGGAAGGGAGAGAGAGAGGAGGGAGGGCTGGAGGCAGAGGGAGAGAGGGGCAAAGAGAGAGAGAGAGAAAGGGGGGGGGGAGGGAGGGGGGGGGGCAGACAGACACAGACAGACCACCTAAAAACCAAACCAAAATCCCATCATCTTAAAAGAAAACAAAAGCCAAAGCGAAGGCTGTTTTAATATGTTCCACAAAGGCTGTTTTAATCTGTTCCACAATGAACCGAAGCTGCTCAAGCGTTCTCCAACATTCATCCATCTATCCATCCATCCATCCCCCTTTTGTCATCCGACAAAACAAAAATATCATGACCCCCCCCCCCCCCCCCCCCCCCCCCCGATCACACAAAACAACAAAAAGACAAGACCCTGCTAACAAGACGTCACCCTTTCCCGCTTCATTAGCATCATTACAGGATGACAAAAGAACACAGACAAAAACAAAGAAAGAATCCACTTTCAAAAAAGGAAGCAAACGTACAAAAGAAAAGCCATATACATACATACACAACCTGTGTGTGTGGGTGATGTGTGTGGTGTGTGTGTCGTGTGTGGTGTGTTGTAGGTGCGTGTGCGTGCGCGCGCGTGTGTGCGTGTGGTGTACGTGCGTGCGTGCGTGCGTGTGTGTATTCATTTAAATTTGTAAAAACTATTAATTGTAACTTGTTGCATGCGTTAGAATAGGATGAATGCAAGCGCTTTGATTTGTTTTTGCAAGATATAGCGCTATATAAATTCCATTTATTATTATACATACACACACATACAAGGAAATAACGAGTGCAGAATGGATGCCATCCTATGCCCATCCTAGTTGTTTAGAGCATCACTACTTGGGTCACCAGAAAAAAAAACCCATAGAGATCATGGTTCTGTGTATGCGTGTGCGAGAGAGAGAGAGAGAGAGGAGAGAGAGAGAGAGAGAGAGAGAGAGAGAGAGGTGTGTGTGTGTGTGTGTGTGATGTGTGTGTGTGTGTGTGTGTGCGCGCGCGCGCGCGCCAGAGAGAGAGGGGGGGTGGGGAGGGGAAGGGCTTACGTCATAGCTTGCTTTAAAAAGGGCAACAGATGGACTTGGAAATCAGTAAATAAGCACGAACGACAGATCACAAAAATGCAGGAATTAAGAAAAGAAGACAAGAAAAGGCTATTTTAAAAAAACCAACAACAACAATAATAATAACAACAAAAGAGAGGAGGGAGGATTTCTGCCACAAAACTAGGAGGGAAGGGGGACAGAGAATGAGAGAGGACAGAGACAGACAGACAGACACAGACAGACAGACAGATGTATACATACATATAGACAGACAGATAGCCAAAGAACGAGGCAGGAAGACTTTTTTCTCCTCTCAAGTTGACAAGCTGACATGACAGAAAAATCAGCTTCTCTCCACCTCCTTCCTCCCTCCGTTCCTCTCTCCCGATATTAAAACAAGAACTAAAGGTTTCGGCAATCACCGGTCACATAGCGCAGAGAGATGGATTGCTTTAATGTTTATCTTTTTCCCCCCCTAAGATTCGTGTCTAGTATACGGGGTTGTGTATGCTCTTTATGGGAGACAGGGATGAGAGCGACACAGATACTGGAGGACCGGACAAAGAGTGTAAGACAGACATACAGTCATAGAACTGGGACCACAGAGAGAGAGACAGAGACAGAGAAGAGACAGAGACAGAGAGACACAGAGAGAGAGACAGAGGAGAGAGACAGACAGTCAGAGACAGACAGACAGCTAGCTAGAGAGACAGGCAGAAAGAGAGAAAGAGGAGAGAGAGAGAGAGAGAGAGAGAGAGAGAGAGAGAGAGAGAGAGGAGAGAGAGAGAAGACAGACAGACAGACAGACAGACAGACAGACAGAGACAGAGAGACACAAAGAGACAGAGCGAGACAGAGAACAACAACAAAAAGCCCACTATGCTGCCAGACCTGCAACAAGGCATCGGTAAACCTACTGCAGACATTACAAATGAGAGGTCTGCAGGGTCTGAGACAAACAACTGGCTAGGCTATTTATGTCTCATTCCCATCTTTCACTGTTTTCAGAACACACACTGACATTGTGCAAAGGGGGAGGAGGGTGGGGAAGAAGGGAAGAAGAAGAGGAGAAAAAAACAACTGGACTAAGAGACAAGAGTCAGACAGATAAACGACGAGAAAGGAAGACACAGACAGAGAGACAGGGAGAGAGAGGGAGAGAGAGAGAGAGAGAGAGAGAGAGAGAGAGAGAGAGAGAGAGAGAGAGAGAGAGAGGAGAGAGAGAAGATAAGCAGAGAGACAGGGAGAGAGAGAGAGAGAGGGGGGGGGGGGTGAGGGGGGATACTAAGGTCCCAAACCTACAAGATAACCGGTAAAGCATCCGTAGACGTTCGCCATCCTTCAGTTTTCAAAACAAGCGTAAGGCATTGTAGGACAGAGTCAAGAGGCAAAGCGGTGCTCTAATAATACTTTTATTTTTTCCCCCTCCAGGTCCTCGGCTACAGCTATGAGGGGGTCACCAACAGTGAGACTTTTTCGGCCTCCTTCCAGATGTCACGCTCTTACCACTAACCCCCCCCCCCCCCCCCTCCCCCCAATAAAAGTGGTTTGAAAGAGAGAGGGAGGGATGGAGAGAGAGAGAAAACAGAGTCAGAGACAGAAGGGAGAGAGGGGGAGAGAGAGAGACAGAAGGAGAGAGAGAGAGAGACCCACTAGCCGTTGACGGTTGCAAACCTACAAGATACTGGTTAACCACCCGCAGACATTACAAATGGGAGTTCAGCAGTTTCTCAGCAAGCAAGCATTGACTCCCATTCCCTTGTCTCCCCCTTCTTCTTGTTCTTGTACTTCTTCGCCGTCTCTCATCAGAGTTTTCAGTACATAATCATGGCAGTGCACAAAACAGAGAGAGAGAGAGAGAGAGAGAGAGAGAGAGAGAGAGAAATGGTGGTAGGAGAGGATAAAGGAGGAAGGGGTAGAGAGAGAGAAAGAGAGGGAGAGAGAGAGAGAGAGAGAGAGAGAGAGAGAGAGAGAGAGAGAGAGAGAGAGAGAGAGATTGATTCGGAAAATGGATGGAGGGAGAGGAAAAAGTAAAGAGAGAGGGGGAGGGATGTAGGGAGATATATATATATATATATATATATATATATATATAGAGAGAGAGAGAGAGAGAGAGAGACTGAGAAAGAGAGAGTACCTACAAGATAGCTGTAAACCGCCTGCAGACAGTACCAATGAGAGTTCGATAGTTTCTCAGCAAGCTAGCACTAACTCTAAATTTCCAATCTATCTCTCTCTCTCTCTCTCTCTCTCTCTCTCTCTCTCTCTCTCTCTCTCTCTCTCTCTCTCTCTCTCTCTCTCTGTCCACCTTCTTCCTTAAAAAGTTTTCAGAACATAAGCCATTGTACTGTGCAGAGACGCAGATGGAGAGAAGGAAGAAGTAAAATATCAGAGAGTAAGAGAGAGAGAGGAAGAGACGGAGAGGAAGAGAGAGGGAGAGAGAGGGAGGAAGAGAGACAGAGACAGATGAGATAAAATGGGTGAAAGAGGGAGAGAGAGGAAGATAGAGAGAGAGAGAGGAAGAGAGGGGGGAAGAGATAGAGAGAGAGTGAGGCAGAGAATGGGGGGAGAGGGAGAGAGAGAGAGGGAGAGGATCAGAGACAGAGACAAACAGACAGACAAACAGACAGACATAAAGAGAAACAGAAAAACCAGAGATAAAAACCAGAGAGCAAGACAGACAGAAAGACCACCCCAAAAAATACAACCCCCCAAAAAAAACCTCATACTGCCCCCAAACTACTACACGATGCCCGTAAACGGCCTGCAGACATTACACAAATGAGAGTTGGGTGGTTTCTCTCAGCAAGCCGAGCAAAAGCAAAAGCACTGACTGCAATTTCCTTCTTCTTCGACTTCTTCTTCCTCTTCTATTCGCCTCTTTCCTTCAGACTTTTCCAGGACATAGCGCATTGTAGTGACAGAGACAAGAAAGAGTGTGTGTGTGTGTGTGTGTGTGTGTGTGTGGTGTGTGTGTGTGTGTGTGTGTGTGTGTGTGTGTGTGTGTGTGTGTGTGTGTGTGTGTGTGTGTGGAGAGGGGAGATAGAGATAGGAGTGAGATGAGAGAGAGAGGGAGGAAGGGAGAGAAAGAGGGAGATAGAGAATGAGACAGACAGAGGGGGAGGGAGAGAGACAGAAAGAGAGAGAGAAGTTTAAAGAGATAGAGAGAGGTCTAAAGAAAGAAAGAGAAAGAGAGTAGAGGGGGGGGGGGGGGGGGACAGACACACACACACACAGAAAAGAGAGTCAGACAAAAAGACAGACAAACAGACAAAGACCAAACAACAGACACGACACACAAAGTCAAAAACAGAGAGGGAAAAAACAAACTAACAGAAAGACAGACAGACAGACAGAGGGAAAGGAATCCCCCCCCCCCTCTCTCTCTCTCTCTCTCTCTCTCTCTCTTGCCCCATATAGATCTTCTACCAAGCCACACAGCAGTAAACCAAACCAAAACCAAAACCAAAGCCGCCTGCAGGCATCTCGGCATCATACATGAGAATTCAGCAGCTTCTCTATCAGCCAGCAGGCACTGACTCTGCTGGAAGTCCCTACGGAGTTTTTAACTGGAAACCTAACGCATTGTATGACAAAGAGAAAAGAGGGGGGGGGGGGGGGGAGGCAGAGAAGAGAGAGAGGGGGGAGAGAGAGAGGGGGTGGAGGGGGGAGAGAGGGACGGATGGGAGGGAGAGGAGGGGAGGGGGAGAGAGAGAGGGAGACAGAGAGAGATAGAGAGGAAGAAGAGAGAGAGAAGAGAGAGACACGGAGAGAGAGAGAGAGGGGGGGGGGGGGGGGGGGGAGGCGGAGAAGAAGAGAAGAAATGTAAGACATAAATCTCAGAGAGACACAGAGAGTCAGGGACAGAGAGAGACAGAGAGAAAGACAAGGACAGAAAGTGATGCAATTAGTGACAGACTGACTGGCGACAAAGATAGATACAGTGACTCAGAGTGAGAGAGAGACAGACAGACAGACAGACACAGAGAAACAGACAGGCAGAGACAGGGAGAGACAGTCGCAAAATAAAAAGGGTCTTCTTTCCCGAGCCAACGACCGCGCAAGACAAACTGCCCGCAGATATTGCAAAATCGGGTTTGACGAACCTTCAGCGAGCTCTCAATGTAAAACACTCACTTAGACACACACACACACACACACACACACACACACACACACACACACACACACACACACACACAACACACACACAAACACACACACAAAACACACACACACACACACACAACACACACACACACACACACACACACACACACACACACACACACACACAACAACAGACAAACAGAGACAAAATGACAGAGAGAGGGGGGGAGGGGGGGGGGGAGTGAGACAGAGGGGGGGGGGGGGGGGACGGAGAGAGAGAGAGAGAAAGAAAGACGGAGACAGAGATAGAAAGACACAGAGAGAGGAGGGGGGGGGGGGGTAGAGCAGAGAGACAGAGTAGAAAGACAAAGAGAGAGAGGGAAGGGGGGGGGGGGGGGGGGACAGTGAGAAAGGAACAGACAGAAAAACCGGCACAAAGCAGTACAAAGAGAAACTAAAACAGAAAAGACATGGAAACGCAGGAGCGTTTCGGCCTCTTGTTGTCTTAACCCTTTTCTTTTTTTTTCTTTTTTTTTAGTGACAAAATTACAGAACTGCTTACTGCTACAAACAAGAAAGGGAAACTGTTGCTGCTTCCAGCAAGAAACAAAGCTATGAGAAACAAAACCACTTTCTGCTCCAAGCCAAAAACAAAACCACTTCCTGCTCCAAGCCAGGAAAACAAAAATCATCGTAGGGAAACAGAACCACTTGCTTGTCCATGACCAAGAAAAAAGACAGACAACTGCTCCGAGAAACAGAACCGCTTGCTGCTCCCAGCGAGAAACAGAACCGCTTGCTGCTCCCAGCGAGAAACAGAACCACGTGCTGCTCCAAACAAGAAACAGAACCTCTTGCTGCTCCAAACAAGAAACAGAACCAGTTGCTGCTCCAAGCGAGAAACAGAACCCCATGCTGCTCCAAACGAGAAACAGAACCACATGCTGCTCCAAACAAGAAACAGAACCAGTTGCTGCTCCAAACAAGAAACAGAACCAGTTGCTGCTCCAAACAAGAAACAGAACCAGTTGCTGCTCCAAACAAGAAACAGAACCAGTTGCTGCTCCAAGCGAGAAACAGAAACCGCTTGCTGCTCCCAGCGAGAAACAGAACCACGTGCTGCTCCAAACAAGAAACAGAACCTCTTGCTGCTCCAAACAAGAAACAGAACCAGTTGCTGCTCCAAGCGAGAAACAGAACCCCATGCTGCTCCAAACGAGAAACAGAACCACATGCTGCTCCAAACAAGAAACAGAACCAGTTGCTGCTCCAAGCGAGAAACAGAACCACATGCTGCTCCAAACGAGAAACAGAGCCAGTTGCTGCTCCAAACGAGAAACAGAAACCACATGCTGCTCCAAGAGAGAAACAGAACCGTGAGTTGCTGCTCCAAACGAGAAACAGAACCAGTTGCTGCTCCAAGCGAGAAACAGAAACCACATGCTGCTCCAAGCGAGAAACAGGAACCGCATGCTGCTCCAAACGAGAAACAGAAACCACATGCTGCTCCAAGAGAGAAACAGAACCAGTTGCTGCTCCAAACGAGAAACAGAAACCACATGCTGCTCCAAGCAAGAAACAGAACCACATGCTGCTTCCAGGGAGAAACAGAACCACGTGCTGCTCCAAGTGAGAAACAGAACCGCTTGCTGAGCACTCTAAGCTGCAAATAATACATGCCTTTGTCACCGAGCAGCAAGAAGCCACCTCTCACACCAGAAACAATAGCAGAGTCGTGGTGGGCTACAGAGCTTGCATCTTGCAGCCAGATGAAACAATGGGTCTGAACTAGCTTCGATACTGGCGCGAAGACGAAGCTTTGTGAAGAGAGAGGAGATAGGGAGAGGGAGGGAGGGAGAGGAGGAGAGGGAGAGAGAGAGAGGAGAGAGAGAGAGGAGAGAGAGACAGACAGACAGACAGACAGACAGACAGACAGAGACAGAGAGACAGAGGGAGGGAGGGAGTGAAAGAGAGAGAAGGGGTTGAAAGAGAGCCAGAAACAGAGAGGCAGACAGACAGAAAGACCAGACAGACAACAGAGACAGAACTCAAAATGATTTAATGCGCTAGGCTTTCAACCTATTCAAATCAGAAATGGGAGAGAATGGGTTGGGGGACCAACAAAACAAAGCAATCTAGAAACATTACAAAAAAGCACAGTAGAAATGTCAACATGGTGTGGCGGCCACGTCCTGAAATGCCTAGAAATGTCAACATGGCACGGCTGCCACATCATCAAATAAATTGTATCATTATGTGTAATTGTATCATCTGTGTAGTATAGGCCTATACGCTATAGCAATGCAGAGCGAGCGAGTGAGAAAGCGAGAGAGAGAGACAGACTGACAGAGGGAGAGACAGAGACAAAGAAAGAAAGGGAGAGAGAGAGAGAGAGCGTGGCACGTCCTT
Source organism: Rapana venosa (assembly GCA_028751875.1). NCBI lineage: Eukaryota > Metazoa > Mollusca > Gastropoda > Neogastropoda > Muricidae > Rapana > Rapana venosa. The sequence goes on along the minus strand of CM054137.1, from coordinate 35,035,403 downwards.
ATACCTCCCTCATTTCCTAGCACACCCAATGTAAATGAAACTATCATCAATTTTAAGCAAACTGAAAGATAATATCAGCTTTTACCCGCTGAATATTCTGACATTCACTTTCCTATGAAATATCCTTTTAGTTTATCTGATTCACGGTATTTACAGATGTCAAAACTTTATTTTCATTTAGATTCAAACCAGGTGGCATCTAATCCGATGAATTATTGAACATACAAACAGCAATGTTGCTGCAAGACTGTTTCAAATCTGAGTATAGATTTTTTTTCTCAAATCTGATTATCAACTTTTACAAATCTGGGTAACGACTGTTTCAAATCTAGATATAGATTGTTTCAAATCTGAGTATCAACTGCTTCAAATCTGAGTATCAACTGTTTCAAATCTGTTTATGTAACCCAGACTCTCTGTATTTTCACTGGGTACATAAAGAGATTTCGGGTTCGGATTCTTTCTTACAAAAGAAAAAGGACAAAATATGAAATGGCCGTTGACAAGATTTATTGATGTTCATTTCTTAGAAAAACTAATGGTGGTACTACAAACTGAGTATCAATTGTTTCAAAGATGAGTGTAGACTGATTCAAATCTGGGTACAGATTATTTTAAATATAGGTACATTTGTTTCATAGCTGGGTCTAAATTGTTTCATATCTGATTCTAGACAGTCTCATATCTGGGTCTGGAGTGTTTCAAATCTGGGTACAGGTTGTATCCACACACACACACACACCACACAAAAGGGGGGGGGGGGGGGCGGTCCTTCAAATCTGCGTTCGGATTTTTTTTAAATCTGGGTACAGCTTTTTTCAAATCTGAGTGAAAACTGTATCAAATTTGGGCTCATTACAAACATGAAAACAGCCTCTATCTAAACTGTTGTCTTTTTCATGGAAATCTATCGGGTCGTTCTGTTCCGATGTTTAGAAATGATCAAATGATGTCGGTGTCTGTCGGGTTTTTCTGACACCACCACCAACCTCCACAATTCTTGGGCCATCTAAAGATAAAACTAAAGATCTGAGTGTGGAAAGAAAGAAAGGGGAAAAAAGAAAAACGTACAGACAGAAAGAAAGACAGACAGAAAAGGAAGGAAGAAAGGAAGGAAGAAGGTTCTTTCAGGATGAAATTATTAAGAGTTAACGAGTACTTCTCTCATTTTCCATTCCTTCTTTACAAAGAAAGATCAGAGCATGGTTCTGAAACCCTCACTGAGATCTGAAGTAAAAATGCCATGTTCCATTCCTCTTGTCTATCTGTCTGTTTATCTGTCTCTGCCCATTATCTCTGAGTGAGCTCATTTTCCCCCTATGTTGCCATACACTGCACCTACTTCTCAGACAATTCATGCCTGATAAATAAACCAAACAGAAAAGTTTCTTTGCAATGCTTTCTACTCGTATTCTCACAGCGAAATAACAACAAAAATTGAGCCTTACAATAACAACATCAAAACCCCAACAGACAAACACACATACTTAAAAAAAAAAGCGCCTTTGTATATGTCTTATATTTACTCTTAGATCGTGTACTGCAAGTTTGTGTAAAATGCTAATGTTCAACAGTTGAATATGTGCAGTATGGATACATAAAACTTCTTGTTGATGTTGTTGCTGCTGCTGTTGTTGTAATTGTTGTTGCTGTTGTTTTGTATTGATTTGTTTTGGGTTGAATGAGATCATTTTCAGTTTTCAAGAGTAATAACAAAACAAAGTGAACAAACACCAAACCAAAAACAAAGCACATCTATCTATCTCTCTCTCTCTCTCTCTCTCTCTCTCTCTCTTCTCTCTCTCTCTCTCTCTCTCTCTCTCTCTCCATGTTATTTTTTAAGATCTTCATTCTTCTTTGTAGTCAACATTCATTCTAAACAAAAACTTCATCAACACTTCTTGTTTCCATTTCCTGCAAGCGTGCTTACGTACGTGCGCGAGCGTGAGAATGAGCGCATGAAAGAGCGTGCGTCCGGGCACTATTTAAATCAAGTCAAGTTTTTATTTTCAAGATGGTACACTGAAATAAGCAATGAATTTGCTTTTTTATTTTCCATGTTCATCAAGCCATCTTGAGCCGTATTTAAAAGAGTGTACGTGTGTGCATGATGATGACAGGATACGGAAACAGACAAGTAAAATAACAAATAAACAGACCAACAACAACACAAAAAAGACAAATGATAACTGAATGAATGAATGGATACATAGATAAATGATTAAATAAATAAATAAACGAATAAAAACACTGGTCTGCAATATTCTGGTCAGGTCGTGTGGCGTCTCACTTCTCCCTCATACTTGAGACAGATGGCAGCAGCCAATATTGTTTTGGTCCTTGTTTATACAGCCATTTTTATTTTTTGGCTTTTTGGGGGTTTGTTTTTTCTTCTTTAAAAAAAAATAATGTTGTTTTGGTCCTTGTTGATGTGTTTGGATTCGCTTGTTTTATATGCGTGGGCATGACCGCGTGACGTGAGTGTGTTTTGGTGTTTGTGTGGTTTGTGTTGTGTGTGTGTTAGTGTTTGTGTCTGTGTCTGTGTTAGTTGATGTGCGCGTGGTTGGTGTGGATGACACGCGTGACGTGGATTGTGTGTTGTGTGTGTGGTGTGTGTGTGTGTGTGTGTGTGTGGTGTGAGAGGGGTGCACATGTGTGTGTGTGTGCGCGGCGGTGAGAAAGAGAGCGCGCGCATGCACGGGATTTTGTGTGTGTGGTGTGTGTGTGTGTGGGTGCGTGGTGTGTGTGCAATGTGTGCTTCAGTTAGTGTATCAATGTGTTTTGTTAAACGTGTGTGTCTTGATGTGAAAAGATGTTTGCTAAACATTGGTGGTTTTGCGCTAACATTCTAGTGCTGAGAAGAGGGAAGGAGAGAAGGCGCGCAGATGCAGGAGGAGTGGTGGAGGGAGAGGAGTGAGGTGGAGGAGGCGACGACGCGTGTGATGAGCATGGTGCTTAACACGTTAGTGTATCAATAATCTTATAAACAAAACACACAGTGAGGCTTTCATCGTGAAAATATTTGGTTAAACATTCGGGGTTTTGTCATAAACATCTAAGTGCTTTGAGAAGGGGGGAAAGAGAGAGAGGGATGACAGAGAGACAGACAAGACAGACAGAAGAGAAGAGAAGAGAAGAGAGAGAGAGAGAAAGAGAGGAGAGGAAAGAGAGAGAGAGAGATAGGTTACAGATAGAGTGACAGAGAGAGACATACAGAGAGAGGCAGAGAGACAGAGCGAGAATGAGAGAGACAGATAGAAAGGAAGGTGAAGCGACCAAGCAGAGAGACAGACAGACAGAGACAGAGAATCAGACACAGACAGACAGACAAAACACACATAAAACGACAGACAAAGCAACAGATGGGCAAGAGAGACTACAAACAGACGGAGAGTTGACAAAACCAACGAGGTGGGTTTTTTTCTTTTCTTTCCTTTTTGTTTAATAATGGCCTTCGACTGTGGGGACTTGGTGTCCTTTTTAAAAAGAATGACTTTTCCAGTGTCCACTGATTAAATTACCCGCCCTCCTACTGTTTGGAGAAGCGACGAATGACTCCTACAGCACTGTGGGGGCCATGATGAATGACCCCCTCTCCCTCCCTTGTCTGTTTGTCTCTCTCTGTCTGACTGTCTCTGTCTGACTGTCTCTGTCTCTGTTTCTCTCTCTCCATGAATCTGTTTATGTATTCATGCAACTGTGCGTTTGTTCTCTGTCTCTGTCTCTCTCTCTGTCTGATTGTCTCTGCCTCTCTCCATGAATCTGTTGACGTATTCATGCATTGTGTGTTTGTTCTCTCTCTCTCTCTCTCTCTCTCTCTCTCTCTCTCTCTCTCTCTCTCTCTCTCTCTCTCTCTCTCTCTCTCCCTCTCAAATCTCTCTCTCTCTCTCTCTCTCTCTCTCTCTCTCTCTCTCTCTCTCTCTCTCTCTCTCTCTCTCTCGTCATCAACCTGTTTACGTATTTATACAATTGTGTGTGGTGTCTTTTTTTTTCTATGTCTTTTGTTCCGTGGTCTTCAATTAATTAATCAACCAGTCGATGTATTTAGGGGATGGTGGCCTGGTCTTTTCTATAAAAACAACACTCAAGGGACTATGTGCGTGGGTGCGCGTGTGTACGTGTGTGTTGCGCGCGCGAGTGTGTGTATTTCGCGCGCGCGGTGTGCGTGTGTGCGCGCGCGCGCGCGTGTGTGTGTGTGTGTGTGCGTGCGTGCGTGTGTGCGCGTGTGCGTGTGTGAGTGTGTGCACACGCGCGCACACATGCACGTACGTGCACACACGTCCGGCGTTTCGTGGCGGGGCCGGCAGATAACAAAGCTCTTGGCAGGTCTTTCAATAAGCTCAGAAGAAGCAGGGTGTGTCTCCCACGTTGTCCGGCTTAAATCTAGAGCTGTGGTTTGCCCACGTTTTCTCCATCGTTGTTTTCATCAACCTTCGCTTGTCAAGCCGTGGCCATTGTAATCATATCCAATTTCTTTCTTTTTTTTTTCGTGGTTGCATTTTGACCTGACAAAAGATGACTTGAGTCTTTAACGACATTCTTTTTTCTTTTTTTTAAGTGAGAAGTGGGGGTTTTCCGTTGTTGTTGAAAATATTTCAAATGTGTCTCTTCTACTTCTCTTCCTCCCCCCCCCCCCCCCCCCCCCCCCCCCCCCCCCCCCACCCCCGTCCAAAAAGGAAATTCAAAGAAAATCAGGCCATTACAGACAACAACAAAAAGAAAACTCAAAACAGCAACAACAATAACAAAGCAAATATTCATAACACCAATATCAGACAGTTTTGATATCGCTTTGTCAGTTTTCTTTTCTTTTTTTAAGGTGTGACTATGTGCGAAATATTACATTAAAAAAACCCCACAACAACACAAACATTCATAACACCAACAATTTGTGTTAACCTATTGACATGAGGTAAATTTGGAGCCTTTCCCCAAAGATGGAAGTTTGATTACAATAGTTATCATGTGATGGTATATCATACAGTTTACGAGATTCGATTTCGATGATTTTTTTTTTATTGCATAAAGCTTTCGCCCATTGCAATGGGAAGGCGTGGGGATGGGGGTACATTCAAACTGACATCATCATAAACAAGCAAGCACGTGACAAGGCTGCCATGTGCTTTGATTTGTTGCTTTACAAGATTCAGCGCTATATAAATTCCATACATTATTATTATTACTACGTTCAGTCCTGCAGACCCAATGGATCATGCGCTTCCTTCACAGAAACACGTGAAATAGTCAGCATCGTGTCAAGCTGTCCTGGGCACATACACACAGTTTAGAGAGAGAGAGAGAGAGAGAGAGAGAGAGAGAGATGGAGAGAGAGAGAGAGAGAGAGAGAGACAGACAGACAGACAGACAGAGATAGAGACAGAGACAGACAGAGACAGAAACAGAGAGATACACACACACAAACAGTCATATAGGCAGACAGACACAGAGAAACAAGACATGTACTTCTAGCACCTTCCGCACAAGGACAGTCACCTCCAGACCACGACAGCAACAAGACCCAGTACCTCCTCCCTGAAGTAGCACTGACTACTACTACTGCTACTAGTAGCAGACCTATCCAACAACACAAGACAGTGTCCACCGGAAAGAGGGAGAACAAACTCACGGAAACAAGAAAGGTGAAAAAAGTAACTGGAACCCTCCCACCCGCTCCCCAAACGACCCGGCAAACAACACAGACCCATCACCACCACCACTACTGTACTATAGACTACTACTACTACTACTACTACTACTACTACTACTACTACTACTACTACCATGCAGTAGAAAGACACTAGCAGGAAAAGACAACAGCCCCCACCGCCGAAGGAGGTATAAGTTTCGTCAGCGTCCCTAAAGAGCAAGCTCTCTCTCTTCCTGACTCTGTCTCTCTTTTTCTCTGTCTGTCTGTCTGTCTGTCTGTCTGTCTGTCTGTCTGTCTGTCTCTCTCTCTCTCTCTCTCTCTCTCTCTCTCTCTCCCCACCCCCCTACCCCGACACACACACAGACACACACAAATATCTTCAGCAGGAACTCGTGGCTCGACCATCACACTGGGTTGTTATAATAATGGTAGGCAAAGATCTCCTGCTTTTCATCATTACTGAGGTGACAGCCCCTGATCATTGTGGCCCCAGTACGTCGGCGGGTCGATGAACAATACGAATGATGATAATCAGAAACCTTTTACCCCTTATCTTTTACCTTCCACATCTTTTCTTTCTTTCTTTCTTTCTTAAGTTTTCCTCAAAGCCCAACTTTTACATAACAGCAAGTATGTCATATCATAAAAATAAGGAATATCACACACACACACACACACACACACACACACACACACACACACACACACACACACACACACAGTGACATCTCATAAAGCGTGCATATATACCCTCCTTCCCTTTTCCTTGCCCATTTTCATATGACAGCAAGTATATCACATCATAAAACTAAGGAATACCCCCCCCCCCCCACACACACACACACACAGTGACATCTGATAAAGCGTCCAAATTATATATCCTCCTTCCCTTTTCCTTCCTCCATTTTCATATAGCAGCAAGTATGTCATATAAAAATAAGGAGTATCCCCCACACACATAGTGACATCCATATTATATCCTCCTTCCCTTCCACCCACTTCTCCCAAAGCAGCAGCAGCAAATGGACCTCGACATCTGACCACCATCATCAACGAACCTTTTTTTCCCCCATTCCTCCCTACTATGCCCTCCATCGCTTTTTCAGCGGAGGCAGCAGTCAAGAAGGGGCGCAATTAGCCTGCCTAGTGTCTGAAGATACGTGCGCCCCCAATGTGTGTGTGTGTGTGTGTGTGTGTGTGTGTGTGTGTGTGTGTGTGTGTGTGTGTGTGTGTGTGTGTGTGTGTGTGTGTGTGTAACTGTGTGTCTGTCTGTGTGTCTGTCTGTCTCTCTCTCAGGTGTTTGTTTATTTGTGTTTGCTTGCTTTTTGTAATTATAACTAAGGGCTGATTGTTTGTTTTTTTAAACCGCCATCGCGTGTGCTTATTCTTTTCCCTCAATAAAATGATTGACCGACTGATTGATTCATACTCTCTCCCTCTCTCTCTCAGCGCTTCCGCCCTTCAGACCAGACACCCCAATTGGGAACTGCCTTCCATTTTGACATGAAATATGGCGGCACTTCCGGCCACTACGTTTCCAACTTTCGAGGGTGGTGTTAGCGTTAGGGAAAAAATACAAGAACTCGTGTGCGTGGGTAGAGGGATGTTGAAAGCGAGAGAGAGAGGCAGACAGACAGACAGACAGAGACAGACAGACACGGAGAGAGACAGACACAGATAGACAAGAGAGGCACGCAAAAATGGCACAAAAGGTCAAAAAGAAAGCGGGAAAGTGAACAAAACTATCAGAATCTCCCCATTTGTGAAAAGATTTGCAAATCAGAAAGAAACCCAAAATATATCAAACAAAGTGAAGAACCGTGGAAAGAATATGGTCGGGCAAAATGTAAAAAAATGTATTGGGGAAAAATGTATCTATCAAAAAATTAAAAGAAGAAAAGGCCACACAGAACTGAGAACAAGAAAGTAAAAAACACTCTCTCCAGAATCAGGAACTGGAACTGTAGTGCGCACTCTCGTCTAACACACTGCTGTGCAAATCGCGTATATATATTTAGAAACAGTAATCAAAACAGACGCTTTTCATTGCCCTACTCTCCTTGCTAACATTGTACTCATTTCAGACAATAAAGCGGGAAAAAATGAAATATATTTTCACACAGACTCATTCATCAAAATTAAACAGAACAGAAAAACACAACAAGTTTCACAGAGAAACAAAGGCAGTCTACTTCTATGTCCTGTAGAGCATTAAAAAGGGAGAGAGAGAAAAAAAAAACCCAACCACAATCAATCATCGTACATTTTGATTTCTCTCACGTACCATTATTCCCAATCACAGGATTTCGCCGTTCGGTCCCCTCAGGACAGGATGGAAAGAACCACCCAGACCACCACCACCCCGCCTCTTCTCCCCCCCCCCCCCCCCACCACCCACCACCCCATCCCCCCACTTTCAGCTCCAATCACCCTCTAAATGACCCAACATCTATCTACGCTAGGGCGTACCGGAATGCCGACTGTGTGGTCAGGCGTTATTAGAAAGATGAAGTGAATGATTGTCTGGTTCTGGCCCTCAAGTATCGATACCAGTTGATATATTGCCGCCGGCCCAGCTTCTTCCTTCCTCGTCAGTTGGGATGCAGGCAGGTGTCTTCTTGATTTAGGAACGGTGGATCCGTTCTGTGTGGGTTCTGGTTTCTCGCCATACGTTTCGAAAATGGCAATGTGGCTGTGTCTTCGTTATTGATGATATCAGACAACGATGTGGTTTCCATTTTCCGTTCCTCGCCCCCCCCCCCCCCCCCCAGTCCACCCTCTTCTACCCACCCCCTTTCTTTTTTTTCTTTTTTTGGGGGGTGGGTGGGGGTAGGGATGGCGGTGATCTTTCTTCCATGGAAAAAAAGTATTATTGTGATACTGTGAAGTGCTGAAGATAGACAAGGGGGAAAAAAACTGCCGACCAGGATGTCCATCATATCACCACAAAAGACCATTTATGTCAAGGGATTGATGATGATGATGATGATGATGATGATGATGATGATGATGTTGATGATGATGACGACGACGACGACGACGACGATAAAGACGACGATGATATGACGATGACAACGCTATTAAACTATTTCATATGATTTTATACAGTAAAAGAAAGCCAAACCCAGACATGGAATCGTTCACATGCCGTCCCCCTCTGAAACAACAACTCTGTAAAGAGTTTATATTTCAACAGAAAAAGGACACTCATAAAAGACCTACAGAAGAGCACAAATAGAAAGAGAGGACTATCTTTTAGCTCTAATGTACTTTAAAACTTCAATCCAATCAATCACGACGCTCGATCCAATCAGTAATGACGCGGCCCCCCCCCCCTCCCTCCCTCTCTCTCTCTCTCTCTCTCTCTCTCTCTCTCTCTCTCTCTCTCTCTCTCTCTCTCTCTCTCTCTCTCTCTCTCTCTCTCTCTCACGCACAGTCACTTTTAATCAACACACTCAACATGGCCCCTTTGGCTCCTGCACTAAAAGTAGGAAAAACTATAGTACAGGGAGAACTTAACTGAAGACCCTTAGCTCTTTTACCAGCTTTCCCCAGTCCACCAACAGACACACTAAACGAACTTCAAACTCTCCTGTATGGATTCCTTTTTTACATTTTTACTTGAAATCATTGGGTACCCACCCGCTGGTCCACACTACATGGAAGACGCGAACTGACGTAAAGAAGGAGCCTTACTCTCAGATTTTTAGCAACTCTTCCTTGATGGCCAACGCTTAGTAAGAGACTGGGGGGACTAGGGGAAGCCATTGTCCCAGGGGCGTCTTTAAACGTTAGAAGAAAAATGAAGGGAATGAATTGTCTGCCTCGCCATACCCTTCTGTCTACAGTGTTTGTAACGGTAATATGTTACTGTCAAAAGAGTGTTTTGTCTACAGGGGAGGGGTGGGGTAGGGTGGGGGGTGGGGGTCGATCAACTCAATGGTAACACTATGTGTGTGTATTCATTTGTTTGCACGCAAATATTTTTTTTAAGTAATGACATGAAATACGGTTTTGGTTTCTGTTATAAGTGTTTGTTTTATATGGGAGTGTGGTTTTAATATTTTAAAAAACAAAAACAACAACAACATAGATGAAATAAGACCATACATACGGCTTTTTTTTGGGTAGCCTTTTCTCAGTCAAAACGTCAATGGGTTTAGAAGCTGTAATGTAACAATTTGAACTTTATTTCTCTTTTCTATTCATCTCATTTGCCATTCTTTTCTTTGCCATGTTTAAGTGTGATAAAAATAACCTTTTTTTTTCTTCCCACTATCAATAATCAACCAACTCAGCAGTTGATCAATCAATCAATCAATCAATACTCAAAGACTTCAAAATCTGGGAACACACATATTCCCCCCCAAAAAGTGAGAAATTGTTATAAAAGAGAAAAGGAGAATGAGCTGTCTGGGCCTGGTCTCATGTCTACAGTCTGGCCATACGCTTTAATATGTTGCCGTCAGCCAAGATTGGTCATCGTCCTCCGCTTTCACTGTACGTGTGCTGACTTACCAGTGGCCTATATCTTTGTGTCACATCAGATTTTTCGGCATATGTTATATAAGTGTAATACTGGGCAGTCTTTCACAGACGGTAACGTTGGGCTTTCTTGAGAACTCATGATTCGACTGGTGTTTCTTATATTCAATTCGCCTCACTCTTTTCGTACGTTTCACTTTATAGATAAATTTTACAGTTTTTTTCCCGCCAGGATTGCTTTAAAAAAAAAAAGCAAAACTGAAGAAATAAAGTCTACCAAAAATACGCGGCCTACAACATAGATGAAATAAGACCATGCATACGACTTTAAAAAAAAAATCTTTTCTCAATCAAAAACTTGATGCGAGTAATCACAATAAACTTCAATCTACATTTCTACATGTACATTCATCACAGCATGGGTCTCTGGACTTTTTATTTAAAAAAATACAAGCAAAAGAAGAAAAAATACCACAAAGACTATCATCTCCAATACAGATGGGAATAAAACAACCCACCCTTTCCTTTTCAAAAAATTCTACCCGATCAATCATAACGCACTTCGATCTCTACTTCCTCAGGCACAGTTATGGCAGGACACACAAACTTAGGGGGAAAATCGACTTCGAACCCCAGATCTTCCCGAGGCATAATTTTTCCTTCCAACGCGATGAGAAACCATACAAAACCAAAAGACAAGACTAAAAATGCAGTTCGATTTCCATCCAACACCGCTGTCCGCTGGTGCCCTTCCTCCAACAAAGGAGAGAAACTGAAGCAGGACAAAGAAAGGCAAGATCTTCATTTTTATTCAGCTGTCTTTAAACGGCCACAGTCTGTGCTATACAGCAGTTCTACTGGGTGACTGGGACGAGCCAGAATCCCAAAGGTGTGTTCAGACACGGCTAAAAAGATGAAGGGAATCAATTGTCTGGCCGTCTCTCTCTCTCTCTCTCTCTCTCTCTCTCTCTCTCTCTCTCTCTCTTCTCTCTCTCTCTCTCTCTCTCTCTCTCTCTCTCTCTCTCTCTCCACTAGTGCTGGCAACAGTAATGGATTGCTGTCAACAAATTGCTTGGCCATCTTCCTTTTCAGTTGGCGTGGGACGGTGTGGCGTAATTCGTCCCATTCCCTCTTATCAGGTTACTAGATCATACCTTCGGATATGATAATGCAGTCTTGGCCCTCTCTCCTCTCTCTCTCTCTCTCTCTCTCTCTCTCTCTCTCTCTCTCTCTCTCTCTCTCTCTCTCTCTCTCTCTCTCTCCTCTCTCTCCTCTCTCTCTCTCTCTCTCTCTCTCATCCTACTTCATCTTATCTAAGTTTCAAGTCGTGCTGAGAGGAAATAATACTTTCTTGTATTTACATAAAAAACCAGGAATGGAAAGGGGGTATTTCCCCCATAAAAAAGCAAGCATGAATACAAATTCTATTGGCACAGACCAAAACTAACAATCAAACACTGAATCCGCAAAATGATCAAAGGAATTCAAAGCACGGAAACCGCGTACGTGATGTGATAAGAACAGTAGTGGTAGACTGATGCTGATGGAACAATTGATTCCGTTCATGCTGCTTACAGAAAAGCCAAAGTATGGATGTGCTGTCTGGGCTGTCAATATGCTGACAAAAAAACAAGACTAACGACCATATATTCTAAATAACATAATTAATTCTATTACTCTTAAGTCATGTACGGTTTTTTTCAGTCAAGGTGAAACTTTCAGCTCGAAATTGGCACAGCAATCATTTCTTCCCCATCCCTCCCCTCCTCCTTGTTTTCCTTCTGGAGTATACGTTTGTATTTCTATAATAGATCTTTATTTCTGCAGAACTTTGCCCAGGACAACACTCTTGCTGCCCTAGGTTCTGTTGTGTGCTCTAAATACATACAGGAGAACCTCGCTTTGCTGGATCATCAATACCACACACAACCACATCACCTCTGAGGGACAACAGCAAAAGATGGCAGTTTCTGCGAGCGATTCAAAGCCTGCATTTCTCAAATTCCTAATTCGGTGCATTACTTGTAGATCCCTAAACTACATACAAACGACCTTTTAAATACGTTTAACTACATAAAAATAACATTCAAGCTGGGAAGAAATGTTCTGACAATTCTCAGGAAGAGACAGTTTACGTAATCAAATTATGTATAATGGTGGGAAAGGGGGTGGGGAGGGGGGTGGTGGAGGAAATGGGAGACGAATGTGTTCCAGAAAAATTATGAAAACATTCGCTGCCTTAAAATTCCAAAGCTATTATTTTAATTTGATCAGCAACATAAAGGCAAACAGCATGACTACAAAGGCCCAGCGACAACCTTCAACAATAAAGCTGAACATTAACCATGGTGGCTGCCTGCAATGCTGATGGGGAAAAATGGCCGCCTTAACGACCCGCCAGCCAGTGACAAATGACAATCATCAGAGGTGCTAATCGCTATCAGATGGCAACACCAACGTCCCTCCGCCTCTGACAAATGACAAACTAAACACATTGAGTTGAAAGGCAAGCCCCGAGTAGTAGCAACCAAAAAAAAAGTTTTTAAAAATTCGAAAAAGAAAAAAAATAGTCAACATGAAAAATAAAAAGTCCCCCATCTCCACTCATATACTCCCTTCTCCACTCCACTCCACACCACCCCCCCTCCCCTTCCCCCTCAAATTGTAGAGTTCGAAGGAGAAAAGGCGAGAAAGGAATGGGATGACAGTGGAGAGGGGTGGGGGTGAACTGGAGTGGAATGAGAAGGGCTGCTTGCTAATGATGCAATAATCGAGTGGTCAGAATGGGGGCTTCCACTCTGTCCAGAGCGTCCGCGGTTCCAATCCCAGAAGCTGATAGCGGTTTAGGAACAGTTATCATCCACCTTTATCTTACAGGTGATCATATGTATACAGCAACCTTTTTTTTTAACCTATACAAGTATGAAAAATCAAACACACGAGTCAAAATGTGCTTTTACTTCGTTTTTTGTTGGATTTTGTTTTTCACATGTTTCATAATTTCAAGCCTACGATCACATCACCACAGAAATCGATGTGTTTTTTTGTGAATTACAAATACTGTTTGTCTGTTTCAACAGGTCCTGCCCTCCCAGACGAACTACCATTCCTGCTTTCATTTTAAGGACACGAGACAACAGTGCAAGTCCAAGAATCTACCGAATCACTCTCATCACACAGCTAATAAACATCATCAGCCGTTTGTATACCCTCTCCTTGTGTGTGTTCCTTGACCAGATAATAACAGACGAGAGCAAAACGTCGCCTGTACCAAACAGAGCACAAACACACAAAAAGATTCAATAAGATTTGGACACTTCAAAAACAAGGAAGAATAACCCAAACACTTCAAAGCAAGCACTGGCAAATGACTGAATCAGTCTGGAAAAGTTCACCTCGAAGCAAAAATGGCAGAGTCGTGGCAAACGCTATTCTCTATCACAACAAGAGGACTTAACGAAGACCTATAGACGAAGTAATCATATTGAAGACACTGAAAGGACACATACTTTACAGTCCGTCCGCGTTGTTGTCAAAGTGTGGAAAATTAAAGCTTATTTGACTTGCATCAGTGGGTATTGAAAAAGCTTCCCATCAAAGAAAAATGTGTAATTAATAGTCAACAACGACACGGATTAGAAGGAGAGGCCTTCGAAAAGAGCATAACTCTTAACGAAACGGAGAACAAAACTGAATCTGATTGGAAACAGACTTTACAGTCTGGTCACATTGCTACGATACATCATTCCGAGGGAAATTAGGACCGATTGAAAGGGGGGAAATTCACCCGAAAACCAAAGGAAGAAGAAAAAACCGAAAAAGCTCCCACAAGTAGACTTAAAAAGAAGAAAAAACCTTGACAAAGTATACAATCTTACAAGAATTTTTTTAAAAGGACAGGCATTATAGACGTGTTACAACTGCCGTGAAGGCACATATGTAACTTCTACACAAAGCTTAAACGGGAACAGACTATACATCTATCCTCGCCCTTACAGTACACCTGGAGGTTTCTAAGCGCTGGATGACTTTGGGGTGGGACCTTCAGACCCTGGGCATCAGCATGGACTTGGCTGAGGGCCACACACAGGCCACCAACTTCCCTACGGCTATGGGGCCTCTGGGCTCGCCCAAAGAGGAGGTGGACACAGGGGCAGGGTTCTTCATCCGCTTCGACGACAACATGACGGTGGAGGACCTGATGCGGCAGATGAAGAGCCACTACAACTACACGGAGGACTACGACATCTGGAAGAAAGACTGGGACATCCTGCACGACGAGCGCTGGAAGGTCAGCTTTAGGATTAGAAGGTTGAGACTGACAGACACGCTGATGATGATGATGATGATGATGATGATGATGATGACGATGGTGATGGTTGTAGTGGTGACAACACTGATGATGATGATGAGGGTGGTGGTGGTGGTGGTGGTGGTGGTGGTGGTGGTGATATGACAACAACGATCGTAAAGAACACCGTGCGAATGGTTAGCTTTACTTTCCATTTTTTCCTCGTTTTGTCTTCTAACAAATGACGAAAAGAAAACATTAAACTAAAAGTCAATATCTCTCTCTCTCTCTCTCTCTCTCTTCATCTCTCTCTCTCTCTCTCTCTCTCTCTCTCTCTCTCTCTTCTCTCTCTCTCTCTCCACTTACATGAGAATGCGCACATATGCATGTACATGTACATACTCTGTGTATATATGCATGCATACCCACGCGCGGTGTGTATATACGCGCGGTGATATATTAAGAAGTATATATATATAATATATATATATATATATATATATATATATATATATATATATATATATAATATATATATATATACAAAACTATTTCCAAACGCAACACTTTCCTTTTTCTGTCCGCTTTCTTCTTTCTTCTTGGTTTTTTCCCTTTCTTTCTTTCTTTCTGACTGACTTTCTTCTTTTTTCTATGTGTATACGGAGTAGTGAAGGGATTACGTAAGAAAAAGGAAGGAAGGAAAAAGGCGTGAGAGTCTTACTAATGATCAGCCGATGTGCTCTCTCTTCTTTACAAAAGAAAAACCCAAACTACAGAGAACTGTAAAAGGAAACACTCTCTACTTTTTCTCTTTCCTCCTGGCAATCTCGACGCCTCTAAAAATGGACTACTTCCATTGTTTATCTTTTCATTTATCCGTGGAATTCTTTTGTCCATTTCTTCATCCCTTTTTTTCTCCTTTTTTTTTTTTTAACTTTGCTTCCGGAAAATACAAGCAAGGAAAAGAAAAAAGAAACGAACTCATTCATTCATTTATTTATCTATTGTATCTAAGTTTCCTTCTTTCGCTCGTGTTGTTGATTGTTTGTTTTTCGGCTGCACGCTGTTTCGTTCATTAATTCTCCTACTCAACGATTCCACTACTTGGGCTTCTGTTTTCTTTTTTTCTTTTTTTTTGCGTCTATTAAATATAGCCAGTCTATGTACTGAGGCCATATCATTTATTTCACCCCCCCCCCCCTCCCACAGAGTTGGACATAAATAAACGAATGTATACATAAATAAATAAATAAATAAATAAATAAATAAATAAATAAATAAAACCAGTGAAATAGATGATTAAAAATTATTAAACAGATTTTTTTCCGTTCCGCAGTTTCTCAATGGTGAGATTTTTGCGCATGCGACCAAATTTTTTTCCCCCACCTTTAAGGTTGCCGCTTTTCGACTTCGGGGATGGTGTCTAAACACAACATCTGTGTACATGCGGGGTGTTTTTTTTTAGTGCTGTTATCCGTTCCTACCAGCCACATAAAGATCTACTGTTTTGAAAGGCGGGACGGGTTTTTAACGTGTTCGCAAGACGTTTTGCGTGCGTTCGCACACGGGGCCTCGGTTGATAGTCTCACCCGAAAGACTGATGTTGATTTCGATTTTATCGTCAAAATGGGGAGAAAGGGCAAAGCTGGGAATCGAACCCAGAATCTCACGGTTTACTTTTTAGGCAGGTGAACGTCTTAACCGTCCTGCCACCTTCTTTCTTTCAATAAATAAATAGAATTAATGAATGAATAATTGAAAACTGAAATAACACAGATATGAAGATCAAATAAGACTTGTGAAATTTCGGGATAATCAAATGCAATGGAAAATAAATGTAGCAAAAGTGGCTGCTTTTTCTTTAAAACTTGGTTTTTGTTTTGATGCTGTCTTGGAGGGGTTCTTGTTTTGTTTGTTTTTATTTACTTATTTGTTTCTTAATTTAGACTCGGGTTAAAGTCGGCCAACAGATTCTTCCATAATTTATAGGGGAGGGGGGGGGGGGGGTTATAATATAGTGGTTACGGTGTTGCGCAAACACGTGTTTTGATGAGCCAGGATCGAGCCCTGGTTCGACTCACTCCCGAAACCCCTCTTCAAAGGGATTCTTTTTTTTGTATACTGACTCCATTCCTCCCTAAAGTCCTTCGGATGAGACTATAAACCGAGGTCCCGTGTGCGAACGCACGCAGAACATTTTGCGAATACGTTAAAACCGTTCTGCCTTTTGAAAGTGTAGGCCGCCGTTTGTAGTGTAAGAATAAATTACAACTTAGGCAGTTTAGGCATCATTCTCAAAAGTCATAGTGCGGCTACCTAAATGGTGGGCGAAAACGGTCGCATACGCAAAAATCTGACACTGAATAACCCTCGGAGCCCTAGTAGAGGAAATGAAAATCCATCATTTGATTCATTCATTCACTCAAATCATGTATCCATTCATGTTCTTTCTACCTACGTACACAATGTTCTTCCATGACTTTCCTCATACATTCATCCATTTATCCTTCCTTCATCTATTCCTCCCTTCTTTCTTCCATTCACCGTCACATCGCTTTCCAATACTCAGCGATGAAAGGAATGCAGAGGAAAGAGTATCAGGTTTGGCCAAAGTCATCGTTCCTTCATCAATCATTCATCCCCCTCCTCCTCCTCCTCCTTCACTTCTCCCGATTCTGCACAGCTTTTGGGGGTGGATTCTACAGCCGTCCGTCCTGAGGGGTCAAGCGGCGGTAGTCACGTGCATGTTCAGCTGAAGACAAGTGTCCGGCTGTCCAGACGGGTCAGCGAGTCAATCAATCATTCAGCCACGTAGGCTGGGTGTACTGGAATGCGTTCAGCCGACACTATCTTTTTTTTACATGCAGTGTGATATTAAAAATTGTTACAGGCTGAAAATGATTCCAATACTCTGGTGTGCACTGTATTTGTTAGTGTATAATTTTCAGTCACGGCAGATTCCCCCGAGTAAAATTCGGGCTGCTCATGAACAGGAGGGCGCGTTGCCGCACATATTCTTTTTTTAATTCCTGCTTATTTCAATCGCTGGATAAGACAACAATAAAAGAGTGAGGGAAATGGAGGAGGGAAAAAACAACTCCCATTCCGTTCCACTCCCCGATGTATTATGAAAAAACGGTATCCTTATTGACCATTATTATATATACATATATACAAAACATTAGAGACAAACGGAAGTCTATTCACATCGCAAGTGTCATTGAGTCCCCAGAATCCCCCAAGGAAAGCCTTTTCACCAACCCATGTTTGATGTACAGTCAGTTTGGTGTTGCGCTGCGGAAATACTGTGCTAAAATCGCCAGCAACCATTTCACCGATACTAAAATGACCTAACAACAACAAACACACAAAACCCTATGAAGATGGCTGTTGATGTTGGTTGGTGTTTTAGTTTGATTACATCAAGAGTCCCAGCGGAGTGATCCGATTTAGGGTCTGTACCATCAATCGACCATCACCGCTGTTGACGCTGGTTGGTTTTGGGCTTGATTGTATCGAGAGTCCCAGCGGAGTGATCCGATTTAGGGACAGTACCATCAATCAGCCATCATCTCCACATGCGCTGTTGACGTTCCAGTGGACAACGGCAGAGAAGAATGAACGCCCCTCAGCCCAACACATCCATACACACAACTGTCCCTGACGGCTGACAGTGTCGATACTGATCTAGGTGGCTAAGCTGCTGCCTGCCCTAGGCATAATTGGCCCGTTCCATCGTCAGTCACTCGTTCGCTTCCTTCCGTCAATACTTCTAGTTCGGCAAGCCTCCTCCTTCTGATGAGAGTTCTGCCTCTGACGCATATGTTTTGTGGCACAGGTCTCATGCCCTGGTTCCCGTGGAGCTTAAAGCACCCGTAAGGGAGTTGAGAGATTCCTTAGTTGAAATCCCTGTCAAAAGTCTGATTTTTGTCGTCCCCCTCCCTCCTCCCGGTCTCTTCCAATCCTAATATTCCACTCCATAAGGCAAAATAAAAACTAGGGTCGACTGAGGACGCCCGCAACTCTGCATAATTTTATTATTTTCAAATTACAACAACAACAAGAACAAAGCAAACCAAAAAATCAAAAACAACTATGCAATGTCATTTGTAAAAAATAAACAAGAAACAATTTTAAACTCATATAAAATGCCATGCGGACAAATAATACTGCAAAGTGGACATCCTGTGCCACAGCAGAGTTGACAATTTCACTATCTGGTCGCCAATACAAATGTCAACGAACGTGTAAAAAGAACAGAATTGTCAGATGAAACAATAAAACCACACACAGAAAGAAGAATGGACTGGCAAGGCAGAAATTAAGCAAGGAGAGATATGATAGAAAGAAGAGAAAGGCAGAAACAAAGAGTGGCAGTAAAATGGGACATTAATTTTATACTGCAGAATTTTCAGATAGTGGGAATGCTGTTTATAGTGAAAGAGCCCCTGGCATTCCCTCAGGGGTATAAGAACTGTTGGCAATCTTCCCGCCCTTTCAAACCTATCCCATCCATCAACCCACTAACCCTGTTCCGACTTCTAAAGCTGTTTCAGACTTGATAGTGGCAATTTACGTACAAAATGCTCTTACTCGCCCGTTAACCATTACTGTATTATCATTTTTAAGGACACGTAATTTATACACTTTTGAAACGGTACAAACAACCACCCCCCCCCCCCCAAAAAAAAAAAAATCAAAAACAACTTAACAACGAACAACCAAAAAACGGAAGAAAAGAAAAAAAGAAATCCTTTATACAGCATATGATTCAGATCATGTCGACCTTGTGTGTTCTATTTAAAGAAAAAATGCAAATAAGATTTTTCAGGGTTTTTAATGTGTTTTGTTGTTGTTGTTGTTGTTTAGAAACTGGTGTTAGGCTGAAAATCCAATTTTAAATTTTCTTTTTTTTTTCTTCTGAAATACCATTGTGACATCTCACTTCGATACAAAGCAGTTATTTGAGTAACGACAAGGCCAATGCTTCTTAAATAAGACACACACTAAACTAAGCATCATATAGCAAATGAAGTAGCCCCCCCCCCCCCCCCCCCCCCCCCCCTCCCTTTCTTCTCTTTATCATAATTATTAGCTATGATGATACTCCAGAATACCATCATCACGAAGGAGGAACAGATAGCTTAAATCGCCTAGTTGCAATCCGCTAAAGTCTTTTGTGAGAAAGTTTCGCCTAACAAACCAAAAACTGTCAGGTGACAGAGGTATTTTCTCTCTCTCTCTCTCTCTCTCTCTCTCTCTCTCTCTCTCTCTCTCTCTCTCTCTCTCTCTCTCTCTCTCTCTCTCGCGTCAAATGGCAGTCCTATCTATCAGCGCATGCATAATGACGACCCTGTCCAGAGAAGAGAAACCAGCACCACAACAAGCTCCACAACTGGCCACCAGCACGCTGCCAACAGACTGCCGGTGGTTCCAGGACTCCAGACTTACAGCCAGGCGGTCCGCTCGACGCCCAAACCACACAGCTGGCAGGCTTCCAGACCTGGGGAGTACAGCAGCAACCAGCAGACCAGGAGAACAGACGGCAGGAGGAAACAGTCAGCAGGGTCGGCACACTCCACAGAGACACAGTCCAGTGACCTGCTGCTGCCAGCAGTCACACGTGCTGCTGACTGTGTGGCAAACCAGGACGTGGACGGTGATACAGACACAGACATAAGGGATGCAGAAAATGGTAGAGTTGGGCAGACAGAGGACAAACAGACAGACACAAGAGAAACTACATCATATCAACAAAATGACAGAACTAACAGCACAGTAAACAATGATGGAGAACTATGTGCTGAACAGGAAAAAGACGTAATGGACATGACTTTACAACAGTGTAATAACAACAACTTGCAAATTGACTCGAACCAAATAGCTGACAAAGACATGGCCACACAACTGACTGAAAAAGGGATGGGGGAACCAGCTTCAACAGACACTTCCGAAGCGGAACAACAGGAGGCGGGAGGTGAATGTTCCAGGACAGTCAAAGGGAGCAGTGGCTTGGAGTCCAGAATTCCCCAGCCTGCCAAGTCACGTTCTGCGCGCAAGGCAGGGAGGAAAGTGCAGGCAAGAAGAAGGGAATCACGACCAACCACACGGACACTTCGCTCTGACAGCAACCAGAAAAGAACGCTGAGCCAAAGCAGTATCACTGATGCTTTTAGGCGGCGCCAAGAACAGGAAGCAGCTGACAGTGTAATAGTCCGTGAGAATCAGGGAAATGACTCTAGGAGCCCTTCACCAGGGAGGGAGAATGAATAGGGGTTTGGCCGGGCATCATACCCTAGTAAGGCACAGCATGACAGAAATAGGTTGGTAAACCATGACAAGCTAATTCATGCCTCAGATATACAGGAAAGTAAATGTGGTGTTATGACATTTCTGTGTTACAACGTGTGTGGATTGATTCCTAAGTTAGAAGACCCAGATTTTATTAATTTTGTCACACAGTATGATTTTGTTTCCTTAACAGAAACATTTATTTCTGATAATCTAGAGACAGCATCATTTGCACAGTTTAGCAGTTATATTTCAAAAGCAAGAAAACTTACTAAGCACGGCAGACACTCTGGAGGTGTAGTGTTCTCGTGAAAAAGTGCTACTCTGAGTATGTTAAAAGAATTCACACAGAAACTGAAAATGTTGTTATACTGAAAATTAGTAAAGAGCTGTTGAACACAAGAAAGATTTTATTATATATCTACGTACATTCCACCACATGACTCGCCATTTTGGAACAAAACTGACAATGGCTATGGATTAGAATTATTAGAAAAATGTGTTATAGACCTTTACAAAACACATGATGATTTCTTTTTGATGCTTTCTGGTGATTTTAATGCACGAACTGCTTCCAAAAACTGTGACGACTTGAGTTCTGATGATATTCGACCTTTTGATGTACATAACGCAAAT
The DNA here is from genome assembly GCA_028751875.1 of Rapana venosa. NCBI lineage: Eukaryota > Metazoa > Mollusca > Gastropoda > Neogastropoda > Muricidae > Rapana > Rapana venosa. The sequence continues at coordinate 35,014,053 of CM054137.1, read as the reverse complement.
GATTATTTTCTTTCTAGAACTTCAGAAGACAAAGATGTTAATTTGTTTGGTAAGCAACTTTTGGAGTTTTGTAATGTGACTGAATGTGTAATTTTGAACGGTATGTCTGGTTATGGACACGATGGCAGCTGCACCTATATTGGTAGCTCAGGTGCAAGTGTCCTGGATTATTTTATTGTATCATGTGATTTGTTAACCTGTTTAAAGATAGAAAACCTGAAAGTGCTGGATGCAATAGAATCAGACCACTTACCTGTCGAATTACGTATTAAAATATACATACAACACAATAGTAAGGACAATATTGATAATACTAACAAGGAAGCGAGAAAATCATGTTTGAGGGAAAAAATAATTTGGGAGAAAGAAAAAGAGGGAGATTTCAAAAAGACAATTAACGATAATAGTATTAGAATTAAATTGGAAGAGGCTATTTTATTCACTAGCAGTAATGTGGATAAGGCCCTCGAGTTATTTGTTGACTGCCTCCTAACGGCAAGTAAGTGCATGGTTAAACAATGTAGTGTGGGGAAAAAGCACAGGCGATCTCCTTGGTTTGATGCTGAATGTCACAGAGCAAAACAAATGACAAAGAATCAGTTAAGAACATTTAGAAGAACGAGTAATGAGTTTGATAGAAAAACATATCTAGAAGGAAAAAGCAGTATAGATTTTTGTTTAAAACAAAAGAAGAGATGGTTCAGAAAAGATCTTGCTGAGTTGTTGGCAAAGAAAAGCAATGATTCTGCATTATTTTGGAAAGAACTAAAAGGATTGGAGGGAGTGAAAGGACTGGCATCAGTGATAAAATAAAACTGGAAGAATGGTATGAACATTTCAAGAATGTGTATAATACTGGGAAAATACAGCTCAAAGATAACACTGATTCAGATAGCAGTTTGGAAGAAGACAAAGACCATATCTTGAATATGCCCATACTAAAAGAAGAAATTAAACGTGCAATAAACAATCTAAAATGTGGCAAATCCCCAGGAATAGATGGTGTTACAGCAGAGATGCTAAAGGCAGGTAATGGAGTTGTGATAGAGTTTTTGGAAAAATTCTTTAATCAAATATTTAGTCAAGGCATTTATCCTAAAGAATGGGCAAAAGCAATAGTAGTTCCTATCTTCAAAAAGGGTGATGCAGACAACCCAGACAATTATAGAGGGGTTTCGTTAATTAGTATATTATGTAAATGTTATACATCAATACTTAACACACGACTGTACTTGTGGTTGGAAGACACGCACAGTATTGTTGAAAACCAGGCAGGTTTCAGGAGAAATTATTCACAGTCGATCATATCTTTACATTGTATTCTGTTATCCAGAAATGTCTAAATAGTGGGAAAAGAAAGCTGTACGTGGCATTTATTGATATCAAGAAAGCATTTGACTCTGTACATCACCAAAACTACTTGAAGCTGTTCTTGATGCTGGAGTGAGGGGAAAGTTTTTTTGCTCCCTCAAAGCTATGTATAGCTCACTCCTATCCTGTGTAAGAATTAATAACGACTATACAGATTTTTTCCATTGTCCTACGGGAGTTCGCCAAGGTTGTGTTCTTAGTCCGACCCTTTTTTCACTGTTTATAAATAACTTAGCTCATCATATTAATGAATTTGGTGTTCATGGTATTCAGCTTATTCCAACTGTGACTGAATTGTTTATTCTCTTATTCGCTGACGATGTGGTATTGTTGTCAACCACTCCCAGAGGATTGCAGACTCAACTGAATTATCTAAAAACTTGTTGTGATAATTTAAAACTTAGAGTTAATAAAGAAAAGACTAAGGTTATGGTTTTTAGAAAAGGTGGACACCTATCAAAAAATGAAAATGGTTTTATGATGGTGATCTTGTGGAAGTGGTAAACAGTTACACTTACCTTGGATTTACATTTACAACAAAACTAAGTTGCAAACTTGGAACTGCTAATTTTGTTACAAAAGGTAAAAGAGCGTTGTATATTTTAAGTAGAGCTTATTCAAAATGCAAAGAAATGACACAAAAAACTTTCTTCAAGATATTTGATGCAAAAGTGCAGTCGATATTGTTATACTCCTCTGAAGTCTGGGGAGTTAATAGACTCGATAACCTTGAAAAAGTACACCTTTTAGCTTGCAAACGATATCTGGGAGTACCTTTGAAAACGCCAAACAAATTAGTGTACGGTGAGCTAGGCAGATATCCTCTTTTCATCAACACAACTGTCAGATCTGTGAAGTATTGGCTGCATTTACTGCAGATGGAAGCAGACAGACTTCCAAAACAATGTTATCAGATGCTTTTGTCTTTGGATAATCGGGGTAAAAAATGTTGGGTGACAGATATTAAGGACATGTTATGTAGCACGGGTTTTCAGTTTGTATGGATGAACCAAGGTACCAGTAATGAACGCAGTTTTTTAAGTGAGTTCAAACAAAGATTAGTAGATATATTCAAGCAGGAATGGTCATCTACCCTACGTGATGGGAGTAGATACGAAATGTATAGAACGTTTAAAGATGTCTTTGGCAAAGAACGATATCTTTCATGCATTGATATAGTATGTTTTAGAGTCGCATTTTCACATGTAAGACTTGGTGTATTACCTATAAACTGCAATATGCATAGGTACAGTGAAAACCCGATGGATAAGCAATGTGCATGTGGTTTTCAAGAAGAAAATGAACGACATTTCTTACTAACTTGTTCATTATATAATGACATGAGAGAAAAGTTCCTTAAAGATTTTCTTGATTTACCTCTGTCAAGACTGCTAGATGGAAAGAGCGAAGATGTCTGTCGCCATGTCGGTAAATATGTGTTTCATGCTATTAGAAGAAGACAGGCTATTCTTGAAAGTTAGGTCATCTTCAGTCTCAACACCTCCACCCCCACCACTTTCCGAATATTAACTTGAGGTTTGTTCAGTGATTTTCTTGTTCATTTGATATATATTTTGTTTTAATTTTTCTAAGAAGGACAGATGATAAAAAGCTGTATATCAGCAATAGTGTAGAATATCTAAATGCTTGTTTGTATATATAAATGGGTTGTACTTTGTATTCTGATTGGGAAAAGGTTATTATATTTCGGTTGTCATACATTAATGGACCACCCCATCCCCACCCTCCCTCAATGTGTATGTATGCCTATGGCCAAAACACATTAAACATTTGAAAATCTGAAATCTCTCTCTCTCTCTCTCTCTCTCTCTTCTCCACCCTCTCTCTCTCTCTCTCTCTCTCTCTCTCTTTGAGATGGCAACACACACACACACCACACACACACACACACACATATTTATATATATATACCCTTTTTGTACACCCCAACCACCCCAACCACCACCACCACCCAGGCAGCCATGGTGGTCATCTACGTGCTGGTCATCGTCTTCGGCTGCCTGGCCAACGTGCTGATCGTGGTGGTCATCCTGCGCTACCGGCAGCTGCACACGGTGACCAACGTCTTCATCGTGGCGCTGGGGCTGGCCGACATCGCCCTGTGCCTCTTCAACCTGCCCCTGCAGCTCCACTACCAGCTCAACGACCACTGGGCCTTCGGGGCCGTCCTCTGCAGCGCCGCCATGGCCACCTTCGGGGTGCCCATGTTCGCCTCCTCGCTCTTCATCCTCATGATCGCCGTGGACCGCTACCTGCTCATCGTGTACCCTTTCAAGAAGCGCATGACGGTGCGCTGCGCCATCTTGCTGGTAGGCGTCATCGTAGGGGTGACGGTGGGCATGGCCGTGCCCCTGATGGTCTACACCCACCAGGTGGTCATCGAGGAGAAGCTGGTCAAGATGCACAAGGTCTACTGCACCGAGGTCTGGCCCTCGCTGCTGACCAAGCAGGTCGGTGGAGGAGGGTTTGGAGTTTGTTTTTGGGGGCGGGTTTACTTGGTTGGGGGTTTTTTTGTGGTTTGTTTGGTGGTTTGTTGTTGTTGTGGGTTTTTTGGGTGGGGGAATGGTGCTGGAGGTTTTTTTTTGTTTGTTGTTTGTTTGGATCGTTGGAGTTTTTGTTTTGTTTTTTGTTAGGTTTTTTTTTTTTTTAAGGGTTGGTGGTTTTAACTTAGCAGGTCAGTGGATCATGGAGAATTGTGTTTTTCTCTTTTGAGCGCGAGGTGTTTTTTTTAAATATTTTTTAGGAGGGAGGGGGTGCTTGGTTTTCACTAAGCAGGTCAGTGGAGAATTTACATTTCCTTTTTTAAGGATTTTTCTTTGGGGTGTGGGAGGGTGCTTGGTTTTAATTAACAGGTAAGTGAAGGATTTTTTTTAGGGGAATGGGGGGGGGGGGGGGTCCCTTGCTTTTACAAATCAGGTCGATGGAAGTTGTGGGGGTTTGGGGGTTGTTGTTGTTTTTTAGATTTGGGTTTTTTGGTGTTTGTCTTCGTTTGTTGTTGTGGTAGTGTTGTGGTTTTTTTTTTGGGGGGGAGGAGGGGGTCTAACTGTTTACTATAGAGGTTGGTGGAAGTGATTTTCTTTCTATTTTTCTTCAGTAGGGCTGCTTTTGGGTGATTTTATTGTTTTCCCCTCCTAAAACTGTGCCTGTTTTGCATGCTCTCTGCATGTATGTATGTCTTTCTGTCTGTCTGTCTCTGCCTCACTCACTCACTCTCAGAAGGGGTTCATTCGAGCAAGTACATAATTATATGATTATTTGCATTAACAAGAGGATTATGGACGCGAGTGGGTATGAAACACTTGAATAACAAGCACGAATTATTCCTTAAATTATTCACAAATCAGCATATCATTTCTGCAGATTATTTGCTGATGGAAAACACGTGTAGTGACACCGTGGCAGATTGTATCAACTGAAGAAATCATCCCTGCTGAGCTTTTACAGACTGGAACACTTCTCTTTACTTAAAAATCTCTCTCTCTCTTTCACAGAAGCTTTGTTATCAAACATTATCTGACAGAGATTTTTATCTAGAATAGGGTATCATCGTTCTCTCCTACACTCATGAAGCTCTTTTTTGTGCGTTATCAGTGCGGGCTTTTTGTTTTGTTGTTGTTGTTGTTGTATCAGTGGTTTAAATCGTTTTTCAGAATTCCCTTTTTTTTAAAAACAACACCAAAACAACACCACTACTACCACCACCATCCCCCCCCCCAACACACACACACACACACTACACACACACTACACACACACCATACCACAATACATCCACACACACACACACACACACCCTCACACCACACCACACTACATCCACACACACACACACACCATCACACACACACACACACACACACACACACACACACACACACACACACACACACACACACACACACACACACACTGACTGATAAGTCATACAACTTTCATCTCAACCCTTTCCCTCCTTCCTTCTTCCCTCTCTTCTCTTCTCCTCCCTGCCAGGTGTACTCGGTGACCTGCTTCCTGCTGCAGTTCGTGCTGCCCCTCATCTTCACCACCCTCTTCTACGCCCACATCTGCCACGTCCTCCGCAACCGGCCCATCAAGAAGCACGACACGCGGCGCAACCAGCGCACCAACCGCATCCTCATCGCCGTGGTGCTCACCTTCACCGTCTGCTGGCTGCCCTGGAACCTCTTCGTCATGACGGCCGAGTTCAACCACCAGCTCGTCAAGGGCAAGTTCTTCAGGTTCACCGACCTGCTGCTCAAGATCTTCGCCATGGGCAGCGCCTGCGTCAACCCTTTCCTCTACGGCTGGCTCAACGACAACTTCAAGAAGGAGCTGGGGAAGATGCTGGGCTACAACGCCCTGTGCTGCAAGGCCCCCGGGCAGAGGAGTCTCCGCAGCGCCGCGGACAACAACCTGTCCATGGGCTACTTCTCCAAGGCCACCAACATGGGGAACAACGTGGTGTACCACCCGGCGGTGGCCGTGCCGCCCAAAGGGGGCGGGTGTGTCGACCACAATCATCACAACGCGTCTGCTTGAGCGTGAAGAGGGCGTTTGCGAGATGGCTGGGTGTGGGTGTGTAGGGTGAATGTATGTTTGTTACGTTATGTGCGTGTTTTTTTCATGGGTGTGGTTGCTGCCTACATGCCTGCTCACTGTGTGTCTTCGACTGATCACAATTTCCTTCAGAGTCAGCGCCGGTAGGTGTGTGTGTGTGTAAGTGTGCTGACACAAAAGATACCCCGCTGTGCATTTCCGAAGAACTGGATGAGAGTGGGGTAGATGTCTTGCCTATTTTTGTGTGTGCTGAAAGACCCACTGCGTTATGTGGGTCACTGATGATATCCGGTACATTTACACCGATCACATGGAGACCTTTCTTTTTAATTTCATTTTGTTCATTCTACCAACAAAGGATAAGATTTCAAAACTGTGCATTTATTGGCTGTCGAATGAATGTGTATTTGTATCTCGCAAACATTTAAAAAGCATAAACACTAACAGGTAGCTAACGGGAACGACCATTAAAAAAACCCAACATGAGACAAAGCCAGTGATGAGCTGGGACGAACCAGAATTAAGACAACAATCCTTCTGTTCTCTATGTCTTTGGTTTAAGGACAACGCTATCCTTGCGCGGTCATCCAGTGTCTACCTGTGGTTGTACAAACCATGCTGCCTGAAAGCTAAGATGCCTAAATGAAGCCAGTTCCTTCAACGATGGTTGTGTCCGAAAATATACAAGCAGTAGCCACCACTTTCTGTTCTTTAAAAAAAGAAAAGAAAAGAAAAAGAAAGAAATACAGAACCTCGAAGGCAGGTTCTCAACAGAGACAAAGGGGTTTTATCCCCTAGAAAATGTGTCTATGATTATGATAACGAATCAGCTGAATTCTTTTTATCATCTACGCAGTGACGAAAATATTCCCCCCAAAACTTAAAACGTATTGTTTTGTGAGTGATATCACAGATTCTTCCATCAGAATGTGATTGTTAAACCTCTCAATTTGTGAGTGTGATAATCATGTCGTGAACCCACATTCCAAGCTCTGTGCGTATCCTTCAAGGCCCACATGTTCTGGAACCAAAAAGTAAACAAAAGTGTCCTGCTGCTGCTGCTCCTGCTGCTGCTGCTGCTGCGCACTCCTTCGGCATCACTGCTACACTGCACAACCCACACGTGTAAATAATAATCCCTGACTTTCCAAAACCAGTCGTGCTAAGTTGGGGACTGGTCTATTCCAGTGTACTGTGCTGTGGAATCAGATGTGTGTCTATCACATCACCATCCCAGTGAAGACGGCTTTTTA
>CM054137.1:34999351-35004351 GCA_028751875.1 Rapana venosa | reverse complement strand
TGTGAATGTGTGTGTATGTGTGTTGTTGGTTTTTTTTCTGATTCTCTATCAAGGGAAAGAAAAGGGATTTTGTGAGGTAAAAAGAGGGATTTTGTGAGTATAACGGGATTCTTTCTGTAGGTATAAGGGAGATTGTGGATAAGAAGTACATGGGGAGGTTGGGGTGGGGTGGGTGGGCTGTGTGTGTTGTGAGTGTGTGTTTATAAACAGGATTTTGTGGCATGAACGGATAGTTTGGTTTGTTTGTTTGTTTCTTTGTTTTTAATAAAAGGTATTTCGTTTTCAAAGTTAGTGGGATTTTTTTTAAAGCAGAAACTGGAATTTAAGAATAAAACAGGATTCGGCAATTATTGAGAATGTGATATAAAAAAAAGTACGAGTCAAAAACAAAATCCTGCAAGGAAAAACATGATGATTTTTTAAAAATATACGGGAAGCACCGTGGTCGAGTGGTTTAGGCGGTCAACTCGTGATCCAGAGGTCGCGGGTTCGATCCCCGCTCGGCTTGGTGTTGTGTCCTTGGGAAAGACACTTTACTCCTATTTTCCTCACTCCACCCAGGTGTACAAGTGGGTACCAGCTCTGCTGGGGAAGTATCTGGCAACAGACTAGCGTCCTGTCACAGGGGTGGTGAAAAACCATCAGTTCGCTTAACGCTACAGAAACCGGGATAAGCTCCGGCTCTATGGGCCTTCTGGCTCGAAAGAACATACTTCTTTTAAAAAATATATATCAAAACTATTTTTTTAAGACAAAAAGAACATAAGCAAATAAAGACAGAATTTTGTGGGTAGATCAAATCATGTTGTTTACACGAGCTTTGAGCGTACAGAAAAGCATGCTCTCAGAAACAAAAATTGCAAAGGAAAAAATAATGTCGGTTATATAAAGGTGGAGACGGGGAAGGGGATTTTACAGGTAAAATATGACTTTATTGAGTTTGTGCTAAAATACGAATTCGTAATATGAGACAAGCGAATTTGTACATAAAAGGATATAGGGAGGGGGAGCGATGTAAAAGAAAGTGGGGAAAAGCGAATAAAGGCATTCCGTGCAGAAAACCTAGTTTTGTGCATACTAAAAATAAGAATTTTGCATTTTATGTTCTTTGTCTGTCCCTTTCTGTACTCTGCCATATAATTTGTATACGTATGTCCATGTGTGTGAGTGTGAGTGTGTGAGCGTGCGCGTACGTGCGTGCATGTGTGTGTAAACGTGGTGTGTGCGTGCATGTGTGTGTGTTGTTGTGTGTGTGTGTGTGTGTGTGTGTGTGTGTGTGTGTGTGTGTGTGTGTGTGTGTGTGTGTGTGTGTGTTGTAAACGTGGTTTGTATGCGTGTGTGTGTGTGTGTGTGTGTGTGTGTGTGTGTGTGTGTGTGTGTGTGTGTGTGTGTGTGTGTGTGTGTGTGTGTGTGTGTGTGTGTTGTGTGAGAGAGCACACTCAACTCCTGTTTGCTTGTGTCTGCACAGGTTCTTGTATTGTATAAACTTCGACGCCTACGACGTGCTTACACATTAACGCGCGCACATGCATGTATGCGTGCGTGCGTGTGTGTGTGTACATGTTTGCAAGCGTGCACGCAAGCCCACGCATGTTTGCATACGTGTGTGCGTGCCTTGCATGTACTTGCCCTAACAATCCGGCAATCACTGGGGCCTGTGAACCCATCTTTGCGTATGCACGCAGAAACATAGCGCAAAATTGAGAGGCTGAATAATATAAGAGACGAAGGCACGAGACTGAATATTAGCACAGGGAAGGAAGAAAGACAGAAAGAAAGAAAAATCAAACAAATAACTGAATAAAATAAATACATAGAGAAAATTCCGAATAAAGAATGGAGGACGGAGAGAGAGAGAGAGAGAGAGAGAGAGAGAGAGAGAGAGAGAGAGAGAGAGAGAGAGAGAGAGAGAGAGAGAGAGGGGGGGGGGGGGGGGGAGGAAAAAACGGGGTATCAATATTCCTGTCATGAGAAAGAAAATTCCATTTCCGCCTCTTCCCCACTTTTATTTGTTTGTTTGTTTGTAACTGTCTTCTTTCCTTCTTAATCTGTTTTTAAAAATTTATTATTTTGGGTCCATATTATTTCCATCACTTTCCTTTTCTCTCTCTCTCTCTCTCTCTCCTCTCTCTCTCTCTCTCTCCTCTCTCTCTCTCTCTCTCTCTCTCTCTCTCTCTCTCTCTCTCAAAAGACCTGTGTCGCTGAAGAGGTGAATTAAACAAACAAAAAATAAATCAATTACACAATTGTCTTGCAAGGGTGTGTTACAGGTCAAAGTGTTGCATCTTTCGATTAGGTTTTGTTTTCTTTCTGGGTTTTTTTTTTCTTTAATTCTTTATGTTGCTGCGAGTTGAAGTTGCTTTGTGTGTTTAGAGGAGGGGGTCAAAGTGTTACATCTTTTCGGGCTTTTTTTTTCTTTTCTTTTCTGTTACATTTTTTTCTTACAGTTATTTTTCTTTTCATCCTTGGGTTCGTCTGGCTGCTTGCGCGTTAGGGGTGTTGTTGTTTGTGTTTTGTTTTCTGTTTGGGTTTTTATTTTTCCTGTCTTTTGTTATCGTTCTTTCCATTGTTTACCGTTTCCTGGGTCAATATTTTAACGCTTCTCGTCAACACACGAAACTCTCTTTGAAACTGGTTGCTCATTAATCTTTCTGTCTCTCTGTCTGTCTCTCTGTTTACCTCTCTGTCTGTCTGTCTGTCTGTCTGTCTGTCTGTCTGTCTGTCTCTGTCTCTGTCTCTGTCTCTGTCTCTCTCTCTGGAGTTAACATCAGTGCCGACTCCACTCTCCCCAAAAGGCTTTCGGATGAGACTATAACCGAGGTGCCGTGTGCGAACGCACGCAGAACATCTTGCGCACTCGTTAAAACCCGTTCCGCTTTTCGAAAGGGTAGGCCATTGTGTGCCGGTGGGAACGGACGACAAAATTCACAAAACTGCATACATACGGGCACTGGATGTAAAAAAGCACACGATGCTTATTCCATTATCCTCGAAATAAAAAGAATTTTTAAAATCTTTCTCCCTTCCTCCCTCATCCCCCCCCCCTCTCTCTCTCTCTCTCTCTCTCTCTCTCTCTCTCTCTCTCTCTCTCTCTCTCTCTCTCTCCTCTCTCTCTCTCTCTCTCTCTCTGGCCAGAGCGTGAATGTGCGTGTTAATTTACATTTCTCTGCTTCGACGTTGTTTTGTTTGTTTGTTTCTTTCTTTCTTTCTTTTAGCGTTTCAAAAATATTTATTTTCCATTCATTAACGTGAACGGACAGAAAAAAAAGTTCTTTAAAAGAAAAACCACCACCCCACCAGCTTCTTTACTTCTGCACTATAACCCCCTTATATCAGGGGATATAATAAATGAATAGTTAGATGGATGAATGGATAAATGAACAAATGCAATTACATATAAATGAATACTGAATAAATGCATAAATCACAAAACAGATGAGCCTTGATGCGAATTAGAATGACCGATGACAGGTTACAAATCCAAGGCTGAAAATGGAGAGAGACAGAAAGAGACACAGAGAGAGACAGAGACAGAGAGAAAGAGAGAGGGGGGAGGGAAGGGAGGAGGAAAAGGAGAAAGAAACCTGACCAACAACAAAGTGAGAGAGACAGGCAGACAGACAGACAGAAACAGAGAGAGGAGACAGAGATAGTCAGAGACAGATTATAAACCCAACGCTGAAAATGGAGAGACAGATAAGCAGACATACAGAGACAGACAGAAAGACAGACAGAGAGACAGATAGAAAGAGAGAGAGGAGGGAAGGGGGGAGGAGAAAAAACCCAGACCAACAACAAAGTGGGAGAGACAGAGACATAGAGGCAGACAAACAGACAGAAACAGATAGAGGAGAATGCGAATGCTTGTCATCTACAGATAGAGGAGACAAAGAGAGAGAGAGAGACAGAGAGATAGAGACAGTGACACAGACAGCGAGACAAAGAGCGAAAATGAGAGAGTGAGAAGAGAACAGAAAAGAAGATAATATAAAGGTGTGAAGGAAGGAAGGAAAGGAAGCAGAGAAAGAAAGGCCAAACAAACCGCAATAAAGCCAATATTAATTTTAAAAACAAGGAAAATACACACAGCACGCTCTCTCTCCCTGCTTTCTGCCCACCGTGCCCAATAAATCCTAGAATTATGATAGATCAGCCACGGGCCCGCAGCATGAAGAAGACATCTTTCATTTCATTTTTTTGTCGTCCTTTAAGAACTCGTTTATTTATTTATTTATGTATGTATGTATGTATGTATGTATGTGTATGTATGTATGTATGTATGTATGTATGTATGTATGTATGTATGTATGTATGTATTTATTTATTTATTTAACTCTTCATCCGTTGTTTCTTCATTTCTTTAGCCAGCGAGCTTAGTTAGCTCTTTATTTTAGTAGGACCGCTTATTTAGCAAACACGGCCGAAGCTCAACTCAACTCAAGCGGTCAGCGCCTAACACGCGTAATCTAATGGGCGCGGGGTCGAATCGCTGTTAATCCCCGGGAGTCGGAATATGGCTGCCTCAATGGTGGATTAAAATGGTTTCATACGCAAAATCTCGCCATTGGTGAACGAATCTTGGAGCTCTAGCCGAGGAACGGAACGAAACAAAACACGAGAGGGAGGGAGAGCGAGGGAGGAGGGAGAGGGAGGGAGGGAGAGGGAGGGGGAGGGAGGGAGAGAGAGGGGGGGGAGAGGGAGGGAGAGAGGGAGAGAGAGGAGGGAGGAGAGAGAGGGAGGGAAAGGAGAGAGAGGGAGGAGAGAGGGGGGGGGGAGGGAGGGAGGGGGAGAGAGAGAGAGAGAAGAGAGAGAGAGAGAGAGAGAGAGAGAGAGAGAGAGGAGAGAGAGAGAGAGAGAGAGAGAGAGAGAGAGAGAGAGAATGAAAAAAGACAGAACGAAAGAAAAAAAATGAAAGAAAAAAAGAGAAAGAAGAAAAGAATTACAAGAACAAAGGAATAAAGCACACGCAACAACAACAACAACAACAACAAAACAAAAGA
>CM054137.1:34984351-34989351 GCA_028751875.1 Rapana venosa | reverse complement strand
ACAGAGACAGAGACAGACAGAGAGACAGAGAAGCACTATCCTGTCTACATCGGATGTCCATAAGCCCGCCTCAAAAGACTAAAAATAAAAATTTAAAAAAAGTTTATGCCACGCAGTGGGGGGGAGGGGGGGGGGGGGGGGGGGGGGGGGGAACCTGGAGCCCAACGAGGCAGAAAACGAGACAGTATCATAGTGAATGAAGATCCATTCAAGTGTTCAAACAGCCTACCATCAACTTATTAGACTCCTGTCCGAAATACGTACTGAAGTTTGTGATTCCAGTGCAACAAAAAAAAGGGGGGAGGGGACGAAAAGTTAAAGTTGGTGAGGTTGAAAACTGTCTTATACACCTAAAAAAAACTTATTTTTTTAAAGTACATATCCTTTTCCCCCTTTACTCTGTGTGTGTGCATCTCTCTCTCTCTCTCTCTCTCTCTCTCCTCTCTCTCTCTCTCTCTCTCTCTCTCTCTCTCTCTCTCTCCTCTCTCTCTCTCTCTCTCGACGGACGTGACGGGACGAGAACTGAACGGGTGTGCTGTTAGTAAGCTGCTGCAAATTTTTGCATTTTAGCTTCAAAATGTCAGTTACTGGCCTTCCAGCTACTGTAATAACAACTTTAAACGCCCTGCTGATCGACAACGTCGTATCGAGTTGGAAAGTGGCGGGGGAGAGCGGCAGTGTTGTGTTCGTCTTGCGAATGAAGCCAGCTGACAAGCCAGTGTCAACAGAAATGGCGGACCCGGTGCTGAACCGTAACTCTCGTGTTCAGTACTATCGCAAGAAACCCCCTTGTCAAAGACGTCGCGATGTTCAAAGAAGTAGACAACACCAAGAAAGACAGGCAAGTCGCCAATGTGACAATAACAGTGTCTTGGAAGAGCCGTCTTGTGTAACATTGACTCCCTGCTCGATGTGGAAACAGAAGGAAAACAAACCAGTGTGTACACAGAACTATGTGTCAGCAGTGAATTGAATGCCTCAGCCACACCAGATTCACTTGATCTACTGTGTGATCCAGCAACAGACAGCAAGATCGGTGTGTCTTCTGAGGCGCCTGATGTGCAGGAAGAGCTGACAGTTGGCTGCACAGTGGATGACTCTGATACTGATACTGGTATTGTGAAACAGTATGTGTCTACTCTAACTGACAAACGTGTACAGCGTCGATTAAGGGACAGCAAGAGAAACACACCGTTTCGAAAGGTGGTGGTACATAGTTCGGTTGATCAAAACATTGTGATGTGTGAATCAGATGACATCATCCTGGAATACTCTTGGAATGGAGATCCTGGCGAGGAATCTAAGTGTGTGTTCTGGTACATCAAGCAAGAAGAGAAAAACATGTTGCCAGAAGAACGTGTCAGGCTTGCCAGACTTCGTAAAGGGAAACAGTGTACTAACACACAACACACAGAGACAGTGGTGGCGAGTGCTGAGCAGGAGTTACATCATCTTCGGGACCTGATCCGGTCTTACATGGGCTGACTTCGCTGGCTGTAGACTGGAAAAGGAAAGGCTGGTTTGAAAATTGAGACACTTGAGACACAGACAATAATGTATCCAATCATGATGTACATACCACCACTGCCATGGTTTCCATGTCATTGTAATCGCGTCGCGTTCGATATCGTTGTTACCGCGCCGCAGCGCTATATGGCTTGATTGCTAAATAGCAATAAAATTGTGTCAATGTGTGTGTGTGCTCTCTCTCTCTCCTCTCTCTCTCTCTCTCTCCTCTCTTCTCTCTCTCTCTCTCTCTCTCTCTCTCTCACTCTCCACACCCTTTGACCCGTCCACCCACCGTTTCCTAACAATCCCCATCCCGTCACAATGATGTCGTTTCCTTAGACCCTACACAAAAACCACATGCAGAGAGAGAGAGAGAGAGAGAGAGAGAGAGAGAGAGAGAGAGTCAGAGACAGAGAGACAGACACATAGACAGTGAGAGAGAGAGACAGTTAGTGAGTGATTGAGTGAGTGAGTGAGTGTGGTGTGTGTGTGTGTGTGTGTGTGTGTGTGTGTGTGTGTGTGTGTGTGTGTGTGTGTGTGTGTGTGTGTGTGTGGTGTGTGTGAGAGAGAGAGAAAGAAGACAGACAGACAGACAGACAGAGAAAGAAAAGAGAGAAAGAGAGACAGACAAGTGAGAGTTAGTGAGTGAGAGAGAGAGAGAGAAAGGCAATGTGAGAGAGACGCAGAGAGACAGAGACAATGTGAGGGTGTAAGTGGAGGTGGGGTGGAGGGTGGGGGTAATGCTTGAGTGCGTGCGTGCGTGCGCGCGCGCGCGCGCGCGTGTGTGTGTGTTGTGTGTGTGTGTGTGTGTGTGTGTGTGTGTGTGTGTGTGTGTGTGTGTGTGTGTGTGTGTGTGTGTGTCTGTGCGTGTGTGTATCTGTGCGTGCGTGCGTGCGCACGTGCGTGTGAGTGTGTGTGTGTGAGTGTGAGCGCGCGCGCTTGAGACAGAGATAGAGAGAAACAGAGACAGAGAGAAATCCATCCATCCATCCATCCATCCATCCACACACACACACACACACACACACACACACACACACACACACACACAGTGGGATAAACAGAGAGAAAAGAGGCAATCTGAGGATGAGAGGAGGCGAATTGAAGAGGCAAAGCCCCCCACCAACACAATCGACCCCGACAACGCTCCACAGCTCACGCACACAATGCATGCGCTAATTCCAAATACAACAATCAGACCTCCTGCTATTTCCGAGATGAAGGAATAGCAGAAAGAAGAAAGAAGAAAGAAGAAGAAGAAGAAGAAGAAGATGATGATGATGATGATGATGAGTTGATGATGATCATCATCATCATCATCATCATCATCATCATCATCATCATCATCATCATCATCATATAAGAGGAGGAGGAGGAGGACGACGACGACGATGACGACGACGACGAGCAAGAAGAATAATATGATGATGATGTTGACGATGACAATGAAGAAGGAGGAGGAAAAAGAAAATGATGATGATGATTGATGATGATGAATGATGGTGGTGGTGATGATGATGATGATGATGATGATGATGATGAAGATAAAGAAGAAGAGGAGGAGGAAGAACAAGAACAAGAAGAAGAACAAGAAGAGGAAGAAGAAGAAGGAACAGAAGAAGATGGAGGAAGGAGGGTACGATGTAAAAGAGGAGGAGGAACATGAGCAGGAGTAGTACGAAGAGGAAAAGGAGGAGAAGAAACAGCGAGAGACAAAGACGCGAAAAGAAAGAAAAGAGAAATAAGAATGAGGGAAGAAAAAAAGGAAAGAAAGAAAAGAGAAAGAAAGAAAGAAAAGGGCAGCAAGAAAGAAAAAAAGGAAAACAGAAAGAAAGAAAGAAAAGAAAGAAAGAAAAGGAAGCAACAAAGAAACAAAGAAAGATAAGAGTATTGACAAGCGACTTTTGGGAGGAGAGAAGAGAGAGAAGAGAGAGAGAGAGAGAGAGAGAGAGAGAGAGAGAGAGAGAGAGAGAGAGAGAGAGAGAGAAGAGAGAGAGAGAACGGGGAAAAAAACAGAAACAAAGAAAGAAAGAGAAGAAAGAAAGACAGAAAAGAAATGACAACTATAATCTATTCAGAAAGCCACTCGCCTATTCTGAAAGATCCTGAACAACAAAAAGAACAACAACAAAAAGCATCTTACAAGGAAATACAGCAAGAAAGAAAAAAAGTCACACAAAACAAACGAAAGAAAGAAAAGAAACAAACAAAAAGAAAGAAAAAAGGAAAAGACAGAAAAAGAGGAGGCAGCCAATACAATTCCAAGAATGAAATAATACAAAGAAGAAAAAAAACCCAAAGAAAATGGAAAAAAAGAAGAAGAAAGGAACGAAAACATGACGATTGGAATAAAATTGGGAAAAAAATATAAACTAAGTCAAGAAACGTGAAAAACACCAACAACAAAAAAGAGATCGCAAAAGGGCTGAGGAGACAAAGAATAAAAGCAGGAACTAACAAATGGAAGACATTTCATCTTCTACCTTTAATTCCTTTTGAGGAAACAAGACAAAGAAAGAGAGAGAGAAAAAGCAGAAAGAAAGGGAAGAAAAGAAAGAAAGAAAGAATGAAAGAAAGCAGAAAGGGAAGAAAAGAAAGAAAGAAAAGAAAGAAAGGAAGAAAGAAGAAAGAAAGAAAGAAAGAAAGAAAGAAAGAAAAGAAAGAAAAACGAAGAAGGAAAGAAAAGAAGAAAAGAAGGCAAGAATAGCAAAGGAAAATCAGCCAAAACATAATAAGCAAAGGAAAAAAATGGTGAGAAAGGGAAAATGCCTAAAGCGCAAAGACAGGGAGAGAGGGAGAGGGGGGCGCGGGAGAGAGAGAGAGAGAGAGAGAGAGAGAGAGAGAGAGAGAGAGAGAGAGAGAGAGAGAGAGCGAGAGCGAGAGCGAGAGACAGACAGACAGAAAGACAGACAGACAACAGACAGACAAAGATTCAGAGACATAGAGAGAGAGAAAGAGAGAGAGACAGACAGAGACAGAGACAGTAGAGAGAGAAGCGACAGATCGTCAGATCGACAGACAGAGCGACAGAGAGATTTTCGCTGAAGAAAAGGTAAGGAAGGGAAGGGGGAAGGGTGATGGGGGCGCTCAACAACGAAAATATACATTAGCATACAGAAAGAAGAAGAAAAAACGAACAAAACAAACCCACAGAAAAAAACGCACTGAACTAAGAGGTTAAACGATAAAAGGAGGGGATAAATCGCATACGACAGACAGAGAGAAAGAAAGGGTGAGAAAGAGATAGAAATAGGCAGAAAGTGCGAGAAATAAAGACAGAAAGAGGGAGAAAGACAGGGGGGAAAAGAAAAAAAAACAGACAGAAGAGAAAGAAAAAACAGACGCATAGAAAGAAAAAACAAACATAAAATTCAAATAACACGAATATCAAACAACAAAACAACAATAAAAACAAATTAAAACAACACCAAAAAAAACAACAACAATAGACAAATAAAGAAAAATAACGTGATACGCTTCATCTACGCAAC
>CM054137.1:34976851-34981851 GCA_028751875.1 Rapana venosa | reverse complement strand
ACATAACCCCCCCCCCCCCTTTCTCTCTCTCTCTATCTCTCTCTCTCTCTCTCTCTCTCTCTCTCTCTCTCTCTCTCTCTCTATCTCTCTCTTTCTTTCTTTCTCTCTCGCAGTATTAGCAAAACAACACCAGCCTGTTTAAGCATTCTCAACGAAAACCTCTGGCCAGATGAAAACACCGTGAAAGAGAAGAAACACGCACGCACGCACGCACGCACGCACGCACGCACGCACGCACGCACGCACGCACGCACGCACGCACGCACGCACGCACGCCGCACGCACGCACGACACGCACAGCACGCACGCACGCACGCACGCACGCATCACGCACGCACGCACGCACGCACGCACGCACGCACGCACGCACGCACGCACGCACGCACGCACGCACGCACGCACGCACGCACGCACGCACGCACGCACGCACGCACGCACGCACCGCACGCACGCAACGCACGCAACGCACGCACGCACGCACGCAACTGCACGCACGCACGCACGCACGCACGCACGCACGCACGCACGCACGCAACGCACGCACGCACCGCACGCACGCACGCAACGCACGCCCGCACGCACGCACGCTCGCAGCAACGCGCAACGCACGGCACGCCACGCACGCACGCACGCGCACGCCGCCCGCACGCACGCACGCACGCACGCACGCACGCACGCACGCACGCACGCACGCACGCACGCACGAACACGCACGCACGCACGCACGCACGCACGCACGCACGCACGCACAGCACGCACGCACGCACGCACGCACGCACGCACGCACGCACGCACGCACGCACGCACGCACCCCACGCACGCACGCACGCACGCCTCACGCACGCACGCACGCACGCAACGCACGCACACGCACGCACGCACGCACGAAACGCACGCACCAACGCACGCACGCACGCACGCACGAAACGCACGCACGCACGCACGCAACGCACGCACGCACTGCACGCACGCACGCAGGGCCACGCACGCACGCACGCACGCACGCACGCACGCACGCACGCACGCACGCACGCACGCACGCACGCACGCACGCACGCAACGCACGCACGCACGCACGCCACGCACGCACGCACGCACGCACTGCACGCACGCACCAGCACGCACGCACGCACGCACGCACGCACGCACGCACGCACGCACGCACGCACGCACGACACGCACGCACGCACGCACGCAACGCACGCGACGCACGCACGCCGCACGCACGCACGCACGCACGCACGACCACGCACGCACGCACGCACGCACGCACGCACGCACGCACGCACGCACGCACGCACGCCACGCACGCACGCACGCACGCACGCACGCACGCACGCACGCACGCACGCACGCACGCACGCACGCACGCAGAGATTAGTGCAGGAATTGCACTGTGTAAACAAAAGTTGGGATGCATGCACCGCACACAATAATGTCGTTCCCATTTCTTCTTACGATAGTATTTTTTAAGCGTTCTACGTTTGTAATCCATTTCTGAAACGAATCTTGCAACCTAAAAGTGTAAATGTACAAAGTCCAAACATGTTAGTGCTGTCAGCAGCTTTTCTGCCACAATCAAATTCATAAGTTGAAAACCTCCCCCCCCCCCCCCCCCCTCTCTCTCTCCCCTCTCTCTCTCTTCTCTCTTTCTCTCCCGGTGGGAACAGATGACAATTGACAAAAACCGCATACACACGGGGACTGGTGTAAATAAGCACATGAGTGCTTATTCCATTATCCTCGATATAAAATAATAAAATATATATAAATAAATAATAAACAAACAAACACTGTCATGCTAACCAGTCACACGCATTTTTACACGTACATACATGACCCCAACAGCCACACATGTGCGTGATTCAATATTTGCGCACATGACACACACAAACACACACACAAACACACACTCACACACACACACACTCACAAACAACACTCACACACACACACACACACACACAGCACACACACACACACACACACACACACACACCGCGCGCGCGGGATAGCCTGGTGGGAAGCATGTGACATAGCGCTCGTGATCTGCTGACCCGGGTTCGATTCTCGTTCAAGAGGATTTTTCCTCTGGAGTTAACATCAGTGCCGACTCCACTCCCACTAAAAGTCCGGATAAGACTATAAACCGAGGTCCCGTGTGCGAACGCACGCAGAACATCTTGCACACACGTTAAAACCCGTTCCGCTTTTCAGAAGAGTAGGCCATTACGAAGCGGTGGGAACGGATGACAAAATTTACAAAACCGCATATACACGGGGACCCGGATTGGATGTAAAAAAAAAAAAAAAAGGCTTACGAGTGCTTATTCCATTATCCTCGAAATAAAAGAATGAATAAATAAATGAATGAATAAATAGATAAATAAATACATAAATAAACAAAACCAATCAACAACAAAACCAATCACCAAAAAAAATGACAACTGACCGACGACATAATTTCATTTGTATCAAAAACGGCTGAGTTCAAAATCATTACGAAATAAAACACTTTGGATCGAAAATCCCTTTCAAATTTACCCCCCCCCCCCCCCCCCCCCGAAAAAAACACCTTAAAAAAATCCAGACTGACCCATTTTTTTAAATAGTCTGTGCTAAGAAGGGCCACATGTTTAAGCTCGAAATTGCTACACACACACACACACACACCACACACATAATATATATATATATATATATATATATAGAGAGAGAGAGAGAGAGAGAGAGAGAGAGAGAGATAGATAGATAGATAGATAGATAGATATATAGATAGATATATATAGATATATATAGATATATAGATATATATATGTGTGCACACACGCGCGCGCACGTGCACCAGGAGTCTCTGTCAAAGGCAATATTGTGGAATTGTCTTTTCTTTGAAAATAATTGTTTTTTTGAAAAAACAAAAACAAAACAAAACTCAAAAACAAAACCCTAAGAAAATAATCTGAGGTGAATCGATAACAAAAACAATCAATCACTCCAGCCAAAATTTCAATGTGTGTGTGTGGGTGCGTGCGTGCGTGTGCGTGCGTGCGTGCGTGCGTGCGTGCGTGCGTGCGTGTGTGTGTGTGTGTGTGCGCGCGCGCGCGCGCGTGTGTGAAAGAGAGAGAGAGAGAGAGAGTTAGCCCACATGCACAACTAGCAAAAATAACAAGCGACTATTGTGAAAGCATTCTGAACAAAAACAAAACCCTCACACACTCAAAAACCCCTAAAAAGCAACCCCTCACCATCTCCTCAAACACGCGGAACAAATCAAACAGGAAAAAAAATCACATGCGTTTATGCAGTGAATCGTCAAAAACAAAACAAAACACACAACTGCAGAAACTCTAACAACGCCCCCCACCCCCCCCCCCCCCCCCCCCCCCCCCTCCTCCCCCCTTAAAAATTTCTAATCAAAATTTTTTTTTAAGTAAAATAAAATAAAAACCACAAAAGCCCCCACTTCAGCCGAAATAAAAATCTATTACCGCATTTTCTTTTGTACTTTAAGGGAACGTTCTTGTTTTAAGTGAGGAAAGAAAGTAAAGGGAGTTGCGTCCCATTGTACGCGTTGTGCTGGTGTGTTCGTAACTGCTATTTTTGGACGATGCTTGGGTTTCAGCAAAGCGATGTTGGCTCGGAAGGCAGTTTTGTGGTATCTCCATCATTGCACTCGCCTTCAGTTTAAACAGCGAGTTTCTACAACTCCGTTTACCTATTTTCAACTGTTTCTTTGTGCTTCTTTGTGTTCCACACTCCATTCACCCTTTGCATTAACCCTTTTTCTTTCTTAGTTTTTGTTTGTTTGTTTTTGTTAATGTTTTGTTTTGTTTGTTTTGTTTTGGGTTTGTTGTTGTTTGGGTTGTTTTGTGTGGGGGGGGGGGGTGTTGTTGTTTTTTTTGTTGGGTTTTTTTTTTGGTTTTTTTTTGGGGGGGGGGTTATAACTGGTTTTTAAAAAATACCACGTTCATAAATCATACTTGTACAATAACTTTGTAAAACAGTTACTGAGGTCCTCAAAAAATAGACAATACACTTTATTAAAAGTCAAACACATAAGTGGTGAAAATTTGTGAGAAAAAATGTTCTTTGGAAACAGAAATGTGCATCTTGATGTTTTACAGCTACCACAAATAACCGTGCAAGCATTTGCGCAAGTTATCAATAGTGGGACAGATCGTGCTACGGATCTATCCAAAGGCCCAGATAACATGACTGTCTTCACCAGATTACCATACTTCGCCATGGGCAACCAGCCATTCCTCAGCGCATCCAATCCTCTTGGATCTGGCGACTCCAGAATGGAGACAGGCCCTATACTACGATCAGTGCTTTAAAAAACAAACAGACAACAAAAAGAAAAGCAAACAGACCACCACCATAGATCCCAAGCTATGCCCAAACGAATGACAATTCACAAAACCCAAAGCTCATGGTAACTCTCATGGTTGCCTTGCTTTACTCAAATTACTATCCTTTTATTGCTATTATTATTATACTTGTATCATTCTATCTTTATGGTTACTTTTAGTGACATGCAGAAGGTTCAGATCATGAAGCCGAAGATCCATGTTTCCAATCTCGAGCATAGGAGAGTTGTCTCCACCGTTCTACTACATCTTGAAATCTGGACCAGGCATTCAGCTATCGGAGAAGGCAATAAACCCAGGTCCAGAGTGCAAAGCACACTTGATGCATGTGTACAAAAATCCACAAGACATAACAAAGGGGGTAACATTTTAGCAAGACTGGAAGCATATTTCTAATCAGTGGCCCTGCTATGTGGCGACACCCTCACAAGAGACAAAGCAGACCACATTTAACACTGAAACATCTTTTTTTGACCAAAAAATGATGATAATGATGATAAAATCAAACGTGAAACCTGAGGCGTGGGCTGCTGCAGCTGCCATTGTTGTTAACTTGTCTTTCATTCTTAGCGCCCACACATGTGGTGAATTCGGGTCCAAGTCTTCAGAAGCTCACTGTACTTTCACCTG
>CM054137.1:34964351-34969351 GCA_028751875.1 Rapana venosa | reverse complement strand
TTTGCTTCAACTTTTCAATCAGAGGTAGGAAGCATGCAAAGAATGGATAGTGAAAAGGGAATGGGTGGGGGAGGGGGGAGGCTAAAAACCCCCGTTAGCCACACAGAAACCAATTTAAACCCGGGTGAGGGGGAGGGGGGGGCCAATCCTTGGCGGGTCTTCCTTTCTCCCTTTTCTCCGTAACAAAATAGCTACAGGAAGCAGTTAAAAAGCATACCCGGCTGAACAAGCAGTGAAGGAGACGTCCACCATTTGTACAACCCACTTACCTTTTGTTTTTGGCTTTTTTCGATTTTCTTGTTGTTGTTGTTGATTCTTTTCTAATTCCTATTTTTGTTTCAGGTTTTTGGTGTGAGTTGTTTTTTAACCGCAAAAGCTCCCAAAAGTGCAGAATTTGTTACTAATTAGATCATCATTTTATTGAACAGCTGCGAGAGGGCGGGGCGGGGGCGGGGGGAAGGGGGGGGGGGGGAAGGTTCCTTTTGAAAAATGTTGGTTCTGGATCCACGAAGAACAAGACATTCTAAAAATGTATCATTCATGGTGGTTTTTGATTCGGCCTTTTCTTAGGTTTTCGCTCTGAACTGATTATTTTCATTCATTCTTTTCCTCTCTCTTAAGATCGTTGAAAGTCAGGTTATGTTTACAGGCCAGCGTTGAGCTGCACTTGCAGAGTTCAGTCAAAGAGAGGACATGAAGCACCAAACCCTTCTGGAAAGCAATTTTCGCTCTAAGGTCGAACTCTTAGCATTAGCTCTATAACGTGCTACTGGGGGGGGGGGGGGGGAGTAGGCTCATTTAAAACATTTTAAAGGTATGAACAAAACAAACGACTGCTCGTGTTCTTACAATGATGATCCTACGAATGTACATTGCGAATGGAAGGGTAGCAGACGAACAAAGAAATGAAGTAGCTATTGGATTAAAAATCACTTCATATCATTCACAGACAGAGAAATAGAGAGGGATTAGTATCAGACTAAAATAATCGGAAATATATCAATGCTGATTTTGCTTTGTTTTGTTTGTCTTGAGTTCTGTGTCCGTTTGTATGTATATGTTTGATGAGTTTGGCATACAGCTTTGTAGGTAACCAAGAGGCTGTATAACATTAATGCCAACCCGATCAGAACCACAGAATGCCTCTACGACAAGGAAACCAGTACTGTCTACTACGACAACAACACAGGAGAACGGTTCCGAACTATAATTGGAGTATGCCAAAGATGTCTGCTCTCCCCCACCTTCTTCAACATCTTCCTTAGAATAATGGCTGACACATTTGAAAACCACGAGGTATCAGTCAGCATTGGGGGCAGGACAATTACAAACTAACGTTTTGCAGACGACACTGACAATTTACCTGAACAAAATTAAGAGCTGGTCAACTTGGTTAATCATCTTGATGAAGCTTCTTCGGCATATGACATGTAGATCAGAGCGGAGAACATCCAGTTGATGACAAACCGTGCTCATGGCATTATTAGCACTGACATTACCATAGACAATACAAAAATTGAGACGCCCATAGCGTATAATATCTGGAAGCTATAGACTAATATCGGACGAAGGATCATGACCCGAAGTTCGCTCCAGGATAGCCCAGACCACAGTCTGCAATGACCAAACTTAAAGTCATCTGAAACAACCAGAACATCGCCATCGGCTCCAAGACCAGACTGATGCGTTCCCTGGTCATGTCCGCTTTTGGAGAAGGGGGAGAGGGGGTTGTTATTGCTGTTTTGGGTGTGCATGTGCAATATGGACCATTAAGAGCAGACATTGAAAGAAGGGTACAGGCAATGGAGAAGAGATGCATTTGCAAACTTCTTGGTATCTCATACAGAGATCACATAACCAACGAGGAAGTGAAAACCAGAATTGAAAATACCACAGGGCCGTATGAAGAGCTCTTGATTTCAGGGGGGAAGGGGGGGGGCGGAGGAGTCGGGGGGGGGGGGGGGGGGGGGGGAGCGGCGCGCAAACTGAAGTGGTACAGACAAGTCACGCGAACATCT
This sequence comes from Rapana venosa, assembly GCA_028751875.1. NCBI lineage: Eukaryota > Metazoa > Mollusca > Gastropoda > Neogastropoda > Muricidae > Rapana > Rapana venosa. The sequence goes on along the minus strand of CM054137.1, from coordinate 34,967,333 downwards.
GGACTGGACAAGACAACCCTACAGGGAACAGTACAAGGAGGGAGACGAAGAGGCAGACAGAAAACAATGGGAAGACAACTCAGAGAGTGGACTGGCCTTGTGTGGAACAATATAATAAGGACAGCTGAAAACCGAGGAGTGGAGGAAGCTGGTTGCAAAATCTTCAATGGTGTCCCACTGTCGACCAAATTACAGGACAGCTAAGCTGTGCTGATGTTTTTGTTAAATACGGAGTTCATTGTTCCCATCAGCTCCACAGGCTGAATCAAACACCACCACCACCATCATTATCATCAACAACAACATACACACATATACACATGGGCGCACGTGCGCGCGCGCGCACACATACATACACACACACACACACACACACACACACACACACACACAAAAGCTCTCTAATACTAGTGTCTCTCCAGCCTTCCTCCTTCTTCCCCATGCACCACAACCCCCTCCCACTCCCTCCCCCTCCACCCAGCCCCACTCCATCCCTACGCCTACCCCACCCCACCCCTACCCCCAAACCTGACCAAACAACAACTGAAAAGGAACAAAGGAACAAAACATCTCAGACAGACAGACAGGAGAAAAGTCACACAGTCAGACATGCTGGATACCAAAAGAAGAAGAAGAAGAAGGAAAAAAAAACGTTGTTGACGTAAGCCAGTTAGAAAAAAAAAAACACAGATAGAAAAAGTCCCCAAACAACAAAAGAGACATGCATAACAACGGGGTTTTATGGACCCGCCTCCTTTGAGACATGGGCTAGGGGTGGCTGGTGGGGTTAGGGGTGGGGGTAGGAGAAAGGGAGGTGGAGGGGGTATGAGAGAGGCGGAGGAGAAGAAGAATCAGCGCTAGTACTTTTTGTTAGTCTGCCTTTTGATCTGCCGTCTCTTTCTTTGCGCTACCACCTTTTCAGTGTTCGTTTTCTCTCTGATCTCTCTGTCACACGCACATATTATGCAGGCATGTGTTTGTGTAGCGCGCGCACGCGCATGCATGCACACAGACACGCGCGCGTGCACACGCACGCACGCATGCGTAAACACATACACACGCACAGTGCTAATGCAAGCCATGGTAAAACACACATACACGCAGGAGAGAGAGAGAGAGAGAGAGAGAGAGAGAGAGAGAGAGAGAGAGAGAGAGAGAGAGAGAGAGAGAGAATGCAAATGATGGTAAAACATCCTGACAACTTACAACTGGTCTACACAGCAAAAAACAAAACAAAAACAACAAAAAAAAGGATTGCATGCAGTCAACATATCTGCATCCAAAATCGTCTTCAGAACGACAATTATCCCCATTTTTCTTCCCTCCGGACGACTCTTTAGCTACAGAAAAGTTCTGGATACGATGCGATGACGCATCTTTGAGACCATGAAACTCAAGTCTTGTCTGTGGCCCAGACTAAAAGTTTTCTCAGTTAAGTGAATGATGTAAGCAACACTATTATATACCAAGGGAGAAGGATAATATTGGAATGTTTTCATGCTTTAAAATGCAATGTAGGAATTGTCTTCAGCCATGAAAAGCTCTTGGCATGAACGAACCTGTGTACTCTCCAAGAAAGGAAAAGAAAAGAAAAAAAACCCCTGAAGTCGGAGTGCGGATGCCTATACATGGCGAGGTACTTGAAAACAACCTTATAATTACATGCAAACGTTTTGGGGTTTTTTGTTACATGTAAACTTCTCATCCTTCGGATGAGACTATAACCCGAGGCCCCGTGTACGAACGCATGCAGAACATCTTGCGCACACGTTAAATCCTGTTCCGCTTTTCAAAAGAGTAGGCCATTGTGTGCCGGTGGGAACAGATGATAAAATCTACAAAACCGCATACACACGGGGACTGGATGTAAAAAAAGCACATGAGTGCTTATTCCATTATCCTCGATATATATTTAAAAAAAAAAAGTCATCTGAGCGCTTTGATTTGTTGCTTTACAAGATTCAGCGCTATATAAATTCCATATATCATTATTATTATTATTATTATTAATGTGCACGTGTGGTCTGACAGTGATATTCAGGCCACCACGCGAGGGGTAGAGGAACAGGTGGAGGGCATGGGGGGAAGGGGGGGGGGGGGGGGGGGATGGAGACAGAAGCTAAGATGCTGGTTTTCTTCCTTTTTCCTTTCCATTCATCTGCATCAGATTTGAACTCAGAACTTCTTAATCCTTACATGCGGGTAGTCTCCTCTAAGCTAAGAGTACGAGAGAGAGAAAAATACATATATTTGTCTTCTTTCCTGTGTGCATCTTTTCTCAAATGAAAAAATATATGTTGTCTGTCTCTCTGTCTGTCTGTCTGTCTTTTGTCTGTCTGTCTGTCTCTCTGTGTGCCAGTATGGGCGGGGAATAAAATTGGATCATTAATTTTACAGAAACTGTACATATTGAACTACCACACACATCATTTTTGGGTGCACTTTTCTGGAGGAAAAAAATTGTCTGCATGTCTGTCTATATGGCTGTCTAAATGTCTATTTGCTTATCTGTGTGGTTGGAAGAAAAAGAGCAGTTGGAACGTAATATTTCAGAAGTAATTTTCCTTTTCCATGCATCTTTATATTATTCTGTACGTCTTTTCTTTCTGGATTTTACTCTCTGTCCTTCCCACGATTGTACAATATGTCCGAGTCTCTCTCTCTCTCCTCTCTCTTCTTCTCTCTCTCTCTCTTCTCTCTCTCACTCTCTCTCTCTCACACACACACACACACACACCACACACACAACACCACACACACCACACATCTCTCTCTCTCTCTCTCTCTCTCTCTCTCTCTTCTCTCACCACACACACACACACTCTCTCTCTCTCTCTCTCTCTCTCTCTCTCTCCACACACACACACCACTCTCTCTCTCTCTCTCTCTCTCTCTCTCTCTCTCTCACACACACACACACACACACACACACACACTCTCTCTCTCTCTCTCTCTCTCTCTCTCTCTCTCTCTCTCTCTCAC
>CM054137.1:34906851-34959351 GCA_028751875.1 Rapana venosa | reverse complement strand
TTTCTTCACTTAGAAAAGGCAAAAGAATGAACAATGAGGAAGAAATCAATGAACACACACAAAAACAGAAACAACACCAACAACGGCTCTATTACACATCAAACTCTTTATGTACACAAGAAAAAGTTTCTACAGCCACAAGAATGGCAAGCTGGGTTGAAAAAACATTAGGTTATATATGTGCTTGAGGGAACCACTGTAAATATATAGATTTGTGTCTGCAAGTGATCAACTGTATGGCTGTAAGTGTGAATGGCACACCAACATTTTCCTCCAGGGTGTTTTTAAATGCCATGAGAGAGAAGTTTGTCTGCAAAACCCTTTACCTCCCTCTTCAGCTACACTCAGAAGAAGCCTACTAGTACTAGTACTACTACTACTACTTCTAGTAATGCTGCTGCTGCTACTACTACTACTTAAACTACATCTCTCCTAGCAGAAGAAGGGGGGCGGAAGGGGGCAGAAGGAGAGTTTTGTTTGATCATCAAGATATTTCTTCACTTAGAAAAGGCAAAAGAATGAACAATGAGGAAGAAATCAATGAACAACACTGCACTTATTTGTGACTGCACACTCATTAAACATAAGAAATGCACACACGTGCATTTATGTTACATCATTAAAACACTCATGTTCAAGTCTCACACACATTAGTCTTTAATGCAGCAATAGTAGCGGAGGAAAACAAGCTCAGGTAACACATATTAGCCTTGTGCAACACTGTATAGATCTTTATATTTTGGGGGGGGGGGGGTTCTTTCAAAATTAATCAGATGATCTGATCTAGGCTTCTTAGTCACTGCATGACTATATCAAAGAAATAGCAACCACAAATGTCCTTGCAGACAATACAACAGAAAAACACCCATGTTCTTTGTCTTCAGCTCTCTACTCATAAGCACAAACACACACATACACACTACACTCTCTCTCTCTCTCTCTCTCTCTCTCTCTCTCTCTCTCTCTCTCTCTCTCTCTCTCTCTCTCTCTCTCTCTCTCTCTCTCTCTCTCTCTCTCTTGATATTGGCCCTTCAAAATTACAAAATGACCTTCAAAACACTCATGTTCAGATCGATTCTCAGAATTTCAAATCCTCGAGGAGCGAAGATAAAAAGCCAATGATACAAAAACAAAAAAAACAAAAAAAAAACCAACTTTATTGGAACAGTCATTATTACCTTCCTACATCATCACATTCTCTGATTTAAATTCCAAGATTCCCTGCTCCCTCCTCCCAGCCACCCCTCCCCCCCCTCTTATTCAACTACCTGCTCACACTTCCAACCGAATTTCCACTTGATGTCCAGTGTGACAGACAGTTCACGAGTTCTCAAGGCAAGTTATGACCTTTCAACCAAGAGCAGATCAACAGATGATATTTGATACAACATCATACATGCTCTCGTACATGCCACAAATGTGAACTTCGCATGTTGCACACACATTCATAATTCTGCAGACTCATACGCAAATGTACGCAAGCACTCCCTTTCTCTTTCTTTCAGAAGGGAAATGCAATATATACACACATATGCGTGTGTGCACACACACACTTACACACACACACATGCACGCATGCATACACGCACGCATGCACACACACTTGCTTACTCTCACTTATTCACTCACACACAGAAAGAGAAAAATACTAAAATGAAGACACAAAGCAAAGACACATGAACAGACGTACAAAAACATACACCAACTTGGAGAAACAGAAAGAAAGACCAACAGAAAATGGAAACACTTACACTCGACACATAAATATACAAAAGTGACAACAACAAAACACATGCACACACAAATACATAAAGAGAGAGAAAGGGACAGACAGACAGACAGACAGACAGACAGACAGAAAGAAAGAAAGAAAGACACTCAGACAGACAGACAGACAGACAGAAAAACAGAGAGAGAGAGCAAGAGAGAAATCACATCACACCACACAATTTTACATCACATTACAACACATCATATCAAACACACACACACACACACAAAACACACACAAACACACACACAAACAAACACACACACACCACACCACACACACACACACACACACACCACACACACACACACACACACACACACACACACAAACACACACACACCACACCACACACAGAGTCAAACTAACCTTAGGCTCCGGGACTCTGGCCAGTTCGGCCAGATTGTGACAGAGCTTGACGTGCTTGAACTGGAAGGGGTTGTTCCTGTTGTCCTCGAAGGCTCGCATGATCTTGTCGCTCATCCACTCCACCTGGGGACATTACCAAAGAAGGAATCACATCACTCTCAACCTTGTCCAAAAAAATGATTTTGATTTTAGAACTCACATGATACTTAGGGAGGACGGGATAGCCTAGTGGTTAGAACATTGCGCTCGCAATCTGACGACCCGGTACGATTCCCGTTCAAGGGGGATATTTTCCCCTGGAGTTAACATCAGTGCTGACTCCACTCTCCCTTAAAGTCCTTCGGATGACACTGTAAACCGAGGCCTCGTGTGCGAATGCACACAGAACATCTTGCGCACACGTTAACTCCTGTTCCGCTTTTCGTAAGAGTAGGCCATTGTGTGCCGGTGGGAACAGATGACAAAATTGACAAAACTGCATACATGCGGGGACTGGATGTAAAAAAGCACACAAGTTCTTATTCCATTATCCTCGATATGTAAGAATAAAATAAAATAAATAAATAAATAAAATAGGAATAGACTTGTATAATAACACTTGAGAGCAGACACATATTCACATATGCTTGGGAGCAGACTCACATAAACTTGGGAGCAGACACATTTACACACACTTGGGAGCAGACTCACATACACTTAACAGCAGACTCACATATTCACATGATAGACTTGGGAGTAGACTCACATATTCACATTATATACTTGGGAGCAGACTCACATATTCACAATATACACTTGGGAGCACTCATATATTCACATTATACACTTGGGAGCACACTCACATATTCACATTATACACTTGGGAGCACTCATATATTCACATTATACACTTGGGAGCAGACTCACATATTCACATTATACACTTGGGAGTAGACTCACATATTTACATACACTTCACAGTAGACTCACATATTCACAGTATACACTTGGGAGCAGAGTCACATACACTTGGGAGCAGACTCACATACACTTGGGAACAGAATCACATACACTTGGGAACAAACTCACATACACTTGGGAACAGACTCACATACACTTGGGAACAGACTCACATACACTTGGGAGCAGACTCACATACACTTGGGAGCAGACTCACATACACTTGGGAACAGACTCACATACACTTGGGAACAGACTCACATACACTTGGGAACAGACTTGCATACTTGGGAACAGACTCACATACACTTGGAAGTGGACTCACATACTTGGGAACAGACTCACACGCATTAAGTCTAAGCATTTTCAGAATGACTCTCGTGACATAATGAGTTCTTTTTTTTTGTGAAAGTAGCTTGCATTTAACACACACACACACACACACACCCACACCCACACAAATCCACTGTGACAAGAATGCTATACAACACAAAACAAAGCACACACACACACACACACACACACACACACACACACACACACAAATCCACTGTGACAAGAATGCTATACAACATAAAACAAAACACAGCACACACACACACAAAAGCCTATCTGTAAAACCTAAAAGCTCCCACTTGCCTGGGACTTGGCAAACTCCACCACGTTGTAGCTGACGTTGTTGAGCAAGGCCAGAGAGTAGGTGGTCAGCCCCGACTCTGTGTTGCGCCACATCTGGTCCTGTTAAAACCAGGCATCAGCCCCATCATGCCACTCAACGCAAAATCCACACAAAAGGACAACGACAACAAGACAACCCAATTCAATGACAAAAAAAAGAATTTTCAGACAACAAATCAGTAGACAGTCATATATCCCTAAAAAAAAAAATGAATGTATGATTATGATGAAAGAAAAATAAAGTAAAGTAATATAGTAAAAGATAAGTAAAAGAAAAATAAAGTAAAGTAATATAGTAAAAGATGAGTGACGTCATACTTGTGGCACTTATTCAGCACTCTTCTGATAGGTGTGCATAGTGCTCAGTACACTTTACAAACAGCAATATTGAAATTATAAACTGTCACAAAAATTATTCAAAAACCTTCAATTATTCACGCTTGCATACAGATAAAAGCACACTTACACATGCATACAGGTGCAAAAGCATACACTCATACAAGTACATGCACACATACAAACACAACATACACAACGAACAGAACACAATGTATACACACATGCTTACCACCAAACGACCAACCAACATAATCACCCATCCCTCCACCCACACATTTTCACCCAACCTAGCCTACCCACACAAAACCCAAAAGAGACAGAACAGAACAGTAACTTACATAGACAACACAACTAAACAAGACCATCATAAACAGTTTCAGACATGTAGCTGTATTCAAAGACAGATAGAGTAAAAAAACAATTTTTTTAATTTTAAGTTAATAAACTGACCAACCATTGCGCCAATTCCAACATCCATCCACCATACAGGAACTGAACAGAACTCTCTACAAGACAACAAAACAGCCTGAGACCATTATCAGCAATTCCCAGGCATTCAGACTACTTCAGAGATGGAAAGAAAGGGAAGAAAAGAATGTACTTACCAATAGCTGTGCCAGCTCCAACATTCGTCCAGCTGTGTCCACTGCTACCAGTACATTGCCGTCACTCCTCATTGTCTGTAAGATGGTCGCTGTACACACAAAGATATATAACAATGCTATGTGTGGGCATGAGAGAGAGAGAGAGAGCGAGAGGAGGAGGAGAGAGAGAGAGAGAGTGAGAGAGAGGTGGGAGAGAGAGAGTGTGTGTGTGTGTGTGTGTGTGTGTGTGTGTGTGTGTGTGTGTGTGTGTGTGTGTGTGTGTGTGTGTGTATGTGTGTGTGTGTTGTGTGTGTGTTGTGACATGTGCAAGTGTGGAATAAGCACTCGTGTGGGGGTTTTTTACAGCCAGTCCCTATGCACATGCAGTTGTGTAAATTTTGTTATTCACTCCCACCGGCACAAATGGTCTTTTCTCTTGAAAGGTGGAACAGATTTTAAAATGTGTGCCAGATGTTCTGCGTGCATTCACACATGGGACCTCAGTTTACAGCATCCTCTCAGGGACTTTCTGGGGAGTAGAGTCAGCATTGATGCTAACTCCAGGGGAAGAATCCCCCTGAACAGGCATCTACGTGGTGGCTCAAACCTGAACTGTCCGATAGCGAGCGCAATGTGCAAAGCTCTAACCACCAGGCCATCCAGTGTGTGTGTGTGTGTGTGTGTGTGTGTGTGTGTGTGTGTGTGTGTGTGTGTGTGTGTGTGTGTGTGTGTGTGTACATTTGTGTGCATACACACACTACATGTACAAACATGTAGGCAAACACTTGTATGAATTTATGTTAGGATACAACTGCACCAATATTCTAGGCTTTTACAGACTTGGCATTGATCAGATCCTCTTAGGCACTTTAATTCTCAAAACATACCACATTCAACACATAAAGAAAATAATCAGACTTACTCATCAGCTGTTCATCACGAAGTCTTCGTCGTGACTGGTTGTACATGGCATTGAAAGCATCCGTGATGAGAACAGATGGACGTGAGATGGTTTCCAGTACACAGCCATTCAGATGTCTGTTTACAGCATAAGAAAATAGGAAAAGATATGAAATAAGAACATTATTAAAAGTAACAAAGCAACGAGAGTAAAATTTACCAAAATGGTACGACTGTTTTTACATAAGCAACAATACAAACAACGTTGCATAATCCAATATCTTTTGGACATTCTGAAGGACTAGCTTTTTGACTTACAAAGATCTACTCAAAAAAATCACTGAACAGATCCTTGAGAAAAAAATTAGGGCACAATATCTGCTGTCCAAATTAATGTTATGCCAGTATTATATTATGAAATCAAATTCTTCACATCTATATTTATCAAATAATCATTCCTTTCTTGGAATTGCAAATTGACCATCTACTTGAATCTATAATTAATTGACTTGTGATTTTCTAGGTGCAGCTTTTTTTTCGTTCCATGGCTAGAAGTCCGAGGCTCAGAATGGTGAGATTTTGCATATGCGACCGATTGCCCACCAATAGTTTTCCCACTATTTTCGTAGCTGCATTCCAACTTTGGAGATGTCTCAACAAGACGTCTGCGTACAAGTCTTTTGTTTCAATTTTGTCATCCATTCCTACCAAAACACAGTAGCCTACTCTTCCAAAAGGTGGAAAGGAATTTTGTATATTCGTACAAAATGAGGGCATCTTAGAAGATCTGTTCTGTATCATTCTACCAAAGGTAGTGGCTTTTAAAAGAATTGACAAATAAAAACAAAAAGACTGTTGATGATAGCAAAATAATGGGTACGGAAAATGCAAATTATCAACTGTACATATAAGGTCTGAAGTTTCAGACATTAGTGTCAGCATAAGATTCATGACATGAGACTGTCCTGTTTTCGGTGGAATGGAACTTTTTACAGACATCTGATGACAAAAACAAAAATTTAATAATCCAGATTTGCATTTCTCCTTTCTAATAAAAGAGTAACCAACAACAAACAATCTACACACCAAAACACCCCCATTTTACACCTCTATCACCCTACAGTATAACAACACCAGTGTTCTTTTTTTAAATTTTTTTTTTATTCCTCAGCTAGAGCTCCGAGGTTCACCAACGATGAGTGTCACGTGCGACGGTTTTTAACCCACCAATAAGGAAGCAGCATTCTGACTTCAGGGATTTAGTGTTCATTCCTAACCACCCACCTTTCTTTCTTGTGGTTGTAGTCCACAGCGTAGATGATCTCTTCCTCCCCGTCTTTGACGATTTTCCACAGGGTGCCCCCCAACATGTGACCTGCCGGCAGCGGGGTGATCTGCAGCCCATGGCCCTTGCCTGCCCACACGTCACACCACTCAGGGCACACTTGCGGGGAATGGACTCTCGGTATATCAGATCGATTTCATCACCCTGTAGTGCTGTGTTGTGTGTGTGTGCTGGGAAGCTTTGTTGCGATACTTTGCAGCAGTCATGTGCTATGCTTTTTTTTTTTGTATTGGGTTCATTATGTTTTACTGTGAAAATGCTGTGTTGCGTTCCATCGTATTGTATGGAGTAGTGTTGGTGTGGTGTGTTTGTGTGGTGTGGTGTGGGTGGTGTGGTGTGGGTGTGGTGTGGTGTGTGGTGTGGTGGGTGGTGTGGTGTGGGGTGGTGTGGTGTGGTGTGGGTGGTGTGGGTGTGTGGTGGGTGTGGGTGGGGTGGGTGGTGTGGTGTGATGTGGAGTGGTGTGGTGTGGTAGTGGTGTGGTGTGGTGTGGTGTAGTGTGATGTGGTGTAATATGGTATGGTGCAGTCTGGTCTTGTGTGATATGTGATTGTGTAGTATGGCTGTTTGAGATGTGACAAAAGAGTTACGTCCCACCATTGTTTTGTGTTGTCTTGTGATGTGTGTGTTCTTTCTTCCTCCATTCAAAAAAGATTCCATAAAGCTACACACATGCGTGTGTGCGCACACACACACACACGCACACGCACACACACACACATGCACACACGCACATCCCCCTACACACACACACACCTACACCACACACAAACACAAACTTTGATCTGAGTACCCGTGACAAATACTATGACATTTGAAAAAAGAAAAAAAAAAGAGAGACAAAAGAAAAAATGACAAGAAGAAAGGGAAAAGTAAGAGACTGATGGAACTCACCCTTCAAGGTGATAGTCTGTGAATACTTCAGCTGGATGATTTTGTCAAAGGCAGCATCTACATCGTCCAGGGTGAAGATGTCAAAGTCTTCCGCATTGTGTCGAGACTGCCACAAACATCACGTCACGACACGATTATATAGTAATAGAACAGAATTGAAAATACTGTATCTAACACACATACTTAAATGCTGGTTGTCGCGCTGACATGCTTAAGTCAAACATACACGTGTACATGCCCACCAAACACATAAGCACACACACACACACACACACAACACAAACACACCCACACACACACAAAGACACACACACAAAACACCAAACACACACACACACACAAAACACCAAACACACACACACACACTCAAACACACACACACACACAAAATCACACACACATACACACATTTAAATGGTAAAGATCGCAATAATGTAGTATTTCAGTATAATCATTAAGAAATTTGTTCTTACATAGACGGCTTGATGAAAAAAAGCAAATGCATTGCTTATTCAATGTACCATCTGGAAATAAAAATTTGACTTTGACTTTGACACACACAACACACACACTGCCATGCTGTACTAACCTGATACAAGTCATACATGAACATCTGACCCATCTTGTAGACAGGGACTGTGGCAAAAATGGGGCAGCTCAGCTCACACTTGCCCACCATGTAGGGAAGAGCACCCAGGTGAAGATGGTCAGGGTAGGACAGCAGCACAGCATCGATCTGATGGACGTACCTGCAACACCAGCAACAATCTGTTACCTTTTCTTTTGTTGTTGTTGTTGTTCCTCGGCTAAACCTGAGAGGCTCGGCAATGTTGACATTTTTGGCGTATGCTACCATTTCTCTACCCCAATGTATAGGTAGCTACATTCAGACAGGAAGATGCCTAAACATGACACTGTGTGCATGCGCTTTTTAAAAATGTTGTCAGATGATCCATTCCTACCAGCAAGAAATGACACCATCATACTTCACATAAATTTACAGAGCAGTTCAGTATAAAATTTTAAAAAGCCTTCAACAAGCAGCCTACCGCTTCAGGTCTTTGATGAAATGCATGTTGAAATCCTCATCCCAGCCGCAGTCCAGCAGAAATCTGAACTCATCCACCTGCAGCATGTAGCATGGGGGTGACTCGTCGTGTGCTCCAGAGAACACGTGCATCTTGATGATGGAGGTCATCTTGGCTTGGTGAGGAAGAGCCGGTCGCTCTGTTCACTTCCTCTGGCCTTGGAAAGTATGATGATCTGAAACATGAAGCATGTAATGCGAGGTAATCTAAAACTTTGGAGGACTGTCAAGTCAAGTCAAGTCAAGTCAAATTTTTATTTCCAGATGGTACATTGAATAAGCAAGACTGTATATATTATATGTATGGAGAGAGAGAGAGAGAGAGAGAGAGAGAGAGAGAGAGAGAGAGAGAAAGAGAGAGAGAGAGAGAGAGAGAGAGAGAGAGAGATGTATACACTGACAGAGACTAAGAGACAATTACAAAGGTTTGTTGTGATATTGATAAGCGAGATGCCCAGTGAGACAGAGAGACAGAGACTGAGACAGAGACAGAGAGAGACAGACAGACAGACACTGAGACCTGTACAGACAGACAGACAGATTTAGATTTAAACAGACAGATTCACACTCACTCAGTGAAGAGACGTAAAAGGAAATCAAAAAAAGACAGACAGACAGACAGACAGCCAGCCAGCCAGACAGAAAGAGAGAGAGAGAGAGAGAGAGAGAGAGAGAGAGAGAGAGAGAGAGAGAGAGAGAGGAGAGAGAGAGAGAGAGAGAGAGAGAGAGAGAATACCAGATAGACAGATAGTATACAAGTTGAAATAATGAGAAATCTGGTTGTGACATCATCGAGGTGCACCCCAATAATCACTAGGTCAAGGGATTAGGGAGGGAAGATAGTTCATAATAACATGAAGCAAATATGAATTTCATTTTCTGAGGTGCATGGATGTTTGAAAGTGTTCATTTCCAATTCCATTATCCTGTTTGGTTGCTAGTTCATTCATGTATTCATGTTTCTCCTCTGTGTGTGTGTGTGTGTGTGTGTGTGTGTGTGTGTGTGTGTGTGTGGTGTGTGTGTGTGTGTGTGTGTGTGTGTGTGCGTGCGTGTGCGCGCGCACCGCACCCTCTATGTACCTGTTAAACTGATTTCACACCTATGTCAATATTTAAAAGAGCTGATGCTAAGATATGAATATTACCAAAAAGAGATGTTGTAACACTTTTGAATGTTACATGTGATGATAACAATACATATTTTTTTTGTTTAGAGGACAAAGATTGCACGATACAATTTCAAAGATCAAATACTAAAACAGCATATTGAGTGGTATGCAGATCTTGGAATCAGACTTTTTAGCTTCAGGAAATCATGATGAATAGACTCATTGTGCTAAAACTATTTTATCTTTTGTTTAATTTACATGACCTCGTGAGATTTCTCCCTTGTTTTTCACGTCAGCCGGCTCAACTGGAAGGGTCAGTTACATTTTGTTTTTCTTAAGTTGGATACAAGTTAATAAATAATACTTAAAAAAACAGATTGTTCAGATATTGATTTGGTACAAGTGCTATAGCCAAGTGGTTAAGACCGTTTCACTTCAATCCAGAGGGTCCATGAAGTCTGGGTTTGAATCTCCTTGGCAGGGTCTGATGAATAAGGGGTGGGGATTTTTATTACCTCTAAGGTCAACTTCAAGTGCTGGCTTGCCAAAGCCTCTTCATGTACAGTGCAGAAAATCAAATGTGCATGTTAATGATCCTTAAATTCATGTCAGTGTTTGGTGTTTTACAGTAAACACAAACATACCCAGCATGCAACCTGTAAAAATTAAATGAGTTGCTCTGAATCAGAAAATTTCAGCTGAAGCCAACGAGCAGACCTCCTGCAAAATTACAAGCACAGAAGAAGACCAGGCACTACACAACCCATTTGATAGGGGAACAGAGAGACAGGCAGACAGACAGACACAGAGAGACAGAGAGACAGAGGGAGAGAGAGAATAAGTTGGCAAAAAGTATACTCTAGGGTTTCTTTCCTTTATAATTTTAGCTTGTGGAGAATCATAAGCAGAAAGTGTCACTGTCAGTTTCTTTTACAATAATGAGATGCAGTGAGGGTTAGATCACAAACACACACAGACCAGCGAAATTTCTTCGGACTGGCTGCTTTTGAAAGATGGATCAGCATAGCTATTAGCATTATTGAATTTATTTATCACTATATAATGATCTATAGTATAAGACTATATGAACCACTCGTATATTATCTTCATCAATGTTCTATTCTCTAAACATCTTTTAGAGATCTTTTGTAAATTATACTATAATTAGTATAAATGTTTGATTCTGGATTGGGAACAGAGTACTTTTTTTTTAGTAGCAGAAAGAGTTTATGATTCTATAATATGAATGCATTCTATGAATTCATTTTATGATTTATATTTTAGACTATTAAAGTACATAAAAACCTCCCACTAAACTAATCTAAAGGCATGAATTCATGATTGTAGTGCTGATGGAGAAACTTGAAAAGGAAAAGTCTACAATAAGAAGGAGACTGGAGAAAAAGGTATGTTACATAAAAGCACTCAAAGGAACACCACATTCAGTAACAGTAACACACTGACACAATTGTGTATACCCACACACATGCACACACACACACACACACACACACACGTACGCATGCATGCATGCATGTAATCACACAAACACATCATCAATGCAACCAGACAAGCCAAATTTAAGCATTCAAGGATTCCTAGCTACTGGTTGTAAACATGGCTGCCAATGATTTCAAAAACAGGTGTGTGCAACCAATTTCTCCAGTATCATTGCCATTGGGTATCAAATTCTATTAATGCATTCCACATGGTGGTGGCAATATAACAGAATGCTCGCTGGCCACAGTGTGCAGTTCTCATGTGCAAACAGTGGAGGGCTACAGGGAATGAGCAAAAGTTTTATTTTGATGTCTCATCAGCTGGGAACAACCAGCAGTGAAACACACTCATCAGCTAACGAGAATGAGATGGGCAATATCACTCAACAAGGTCAGAGAGAAAAGTTGGAGGTTAAACAGTCTGCACAGCACAGACTGTATCACTGTTGTGTATGTCTCTGTCACAGTCTCTGTGTGTATGTATTGTGGTGTGTGTGTGTGTGTGTGTGTGTATGTGTGTGTGCACGCGTGCATGAGCATGTGTGTGTATAATGTGGTATGTGTGTGTGTGTGTGTGTGTGTGTGTGTGGTGTGTGTGTGTGGTGTGTGTGTAGTGTGTGTGTGTGTGTGTTGTGTGTGTGTGTATTGTTGTCGTGTCATGTGTGAGCATGTGTGTCAAGTCATGTCAAGTCAAATTTTTATTTCCAGATGTGTTGTAAATATTCAAATGGTACTATTTTTCTGCTTGATATGAAGAAAACTTAAGCCTATCTGGCTGCATGTCAAGTCAAATTTTTATTTCCAGATGTGCTGTAAATATTCAAATGGTACTATTTTTCTGCTTGATATGAAGAAAACTTAGGCCTATCGGGCTGAGGCTACAGAGACCACCTTATTAGGCCCATGCAGTGCTTTCACTACTTCAGGGGAAGACTGTTTCTAAATAAATATTGGCGTGATACAACTGTAGAGAACACGACGCCAACACTAGTTTTTCCATTAAGAATATGTTTTATTTCTTTTTTTCTTTGTTTTGGTTTGATTTTCAGGGTTTTTGTTTGTTTTGTTTTGTTGTTTTTTGTTGTTTTGTTGTTTTTGTTTTCTTTGTTTTTGTTTTCGTTTGGTTTGGTTTCGGGGTTTTGTTGTTGTTTGTTTGGTTGGTTTGGGTTTGTTTTTTGTTGTTGTTGTTGTTTGTTGTGTTGTTGTTTTTTTTGGGGGGTGTTGTTTTTGTGCACAAACTTATCAAGAGACTTGTTTGTCAGTCAGATAAAAAGTAACAGAACACTGAAATTATAAAATAATGAAATATTGGGCCTCAATAGATGCCAAATGGATTTAATTAAATCTTTTCGTTGTTTTTTTTATAAAAATAAAAAAAAAGATTTGTATATTTTACATTACATACTGTGACCAGTGCTCTGTTTAGCCTTTCAAAAAGTTTGATCTTCAGCATCTTCACAAGAGACAGCAAACAATATCATAATTATGATATAAATTATAATATATTAAAATGAAAAAATCTGCTTTGGTACTACACTTATAAGTATATATCATAAGTTTTTTTAATGAAATTTGTGCATAACAGTTAATGAGTTATTAACACTAATGGATTTGGCTTGTTTATGTTTGAATTTGTTGTTGCTTTGTTTGCTTTTAGCTATTTATGTAAGACTAAGAGGCCAGCTATTGATTAACCTAATCATGCCAAAACAAACCCAGAACAGAGAAAGACCATTAGGCCTTTGTCAAATTAGTTGAAATTACAACTTAATTTTCAAAACATATGGCAAAATCTCCTGTTCTTAATATTTTATGTTAACGGGGAAAATAGCCATTGTGGTATCTTTTCCATTTCACTATAACTGTTAAGCATGTCTGCAAAAAATTACTTCAACGATGTCATTTTATCTCGTATTGAGAAAGCAAAACTAGTAATTCACTGAAGCGCCAGATTTTTTTGGGTCGGAAAAAACGCCATAACTTCCCTTTTTAACGGTTCTTCGAGAGAGAGATAGAAAAATGCAAAAATGGAACTCATCCCATGAATTTCACATTAGCTATTGTGAGTAGAGTTCAAAAGATTCAGACAAACCTTGTGTTGTTTCAGAGATACACGTGAGAAGTGGTTATTCTCTGTCCGTGGTGGCTGCCATTATTTGTAAATGTTAAGCAAGGGAGATAATGCTGAGCATTTCCGGATTGAGGTGGACGACATTGTGTTTTGGAAGAAACTGAAAGAAGAACATGTAAATAATCAGTACACGCCAGCTTTTCGCCTGTGGATCATTTTTGTGTCTCTCGAAGTGTCTGTTTTATCTTTGTAAACTGCAAGTTTATGAGATTATTGGATTTGTGTTCTTTGAACACCGAGCTGTAAAGACATACAGCAGTACGCCAGTAGTGATGTGTGGATGTTGTGATCGAATCACATGACAAATCGAAATCTCCCTTGGTTTCTTCAGTTCTTGAAATTCTGTGGAGAAGGTTGTACAACAAAGGCTGATGCATGAATTTGCTTTGTTGAGAGCCGATTGATTAAAATGTGGCTGTATCATTGAAACAGTGACTGTGTTAATTCAAATACCATTTCGATCTCTTTTCAGTCAGTTCTGCCTTGACCAGTCTAAGGGAAAATGGATTTATTTTCAATAACATTTGCTGCCTGTGTATTGTGCTTTATTTTTATATTGTCTCTACGATATCTTTCACTGCTTCGATGGTTTAGTGGACAGGCGTATGTCCTGACTAAGGTAAGAACAAATTCTATTCAACCATTTAACTTTTTAGTTTTTAACTTAAAGTTTTATCATAGATAACTGATAAGCCCAGTGTTTTTAGTTTACTTTTTGTTTGTTTACAAGTATTAGATTCTTATATTTGGAGGGTAAGAAATAAGCGATTGTGTGCTTTTTTACAGCCAGTCCCCATTTTTGTTTGTTGTTTTAGATTCTTATATCTAAAGAATAAGAAATAATTTAGAGTAATGACAATGTGCTTTTTTTTTTACAACCAGTCCCCCTGTATCATGTGTATGTATACATGTAGTTTTGTAAATTATGTTGTCATCAGTCCCACCTGTACACAATAGCCTACTCATCTGAAAGGCAGAACAGGATTTACATGTGCAAGATGTTCTGTTACAACTTAGATAGATTTATATTATAAGCCCCTGTCTACAGGAGAAATAAAATGCCCAAATTGTTGGTCCATTATATCTACACACTAATTAATACACACACTTGTGAGTATAAGATCCCAGATGGTACAATGATGAATGAATCATGCAGAGTTAATCTTAATGATTTTATCTTTTAATTTGCTACTGAACATTACATATATAGTGGGTTTTTTAAATTAACCTCAGCAAAACATTATGGTGGCCATGTTCTGTACATGTTGTATGTATACTTTCTTCAATCTTTCTTTTGTAAAGAAGATAATGTGGGTCTTGTTCGTGTGGCAAGAACCAGTTTCCTTCAGGACTATTTATTTTGTATAAATTTGGGTCTACACTTCAGAAGCTTCCAGTTGGCTATTGCTGTCACTAGTGTCAGTGTCATTTGATGAAACAGTGCATGGGTTATCTTTCAATTTCAATGTTTCATGTTGTGAGATCACTCACTGACTCAATCAAAACCATGCTGGACTTTGTATCTTTCAAATAGAGTGTCCAGACTGATCACTTATAAATGCTTATGGCTTGTGTAATTCTCTCTCTCTCTCTCTCTCTCTCTCTCTCTCCTCTCTCTCTCTCTCTCTCTCTCTCTCTCTCTCCTCTCTCTCTCTCTCTCTCACCTTTTATCATTTTGCTTATAGTTATAGTGTATCCTGATGAAGGATTCATACTTTATATACTTTATTGGGCTTGTCGGCTGTACTAAAGTTTTAATGAATGCCCTATTTCAATATCTTATATGTAACAAGTATGTGTACCATTTGACAATGTGTAGATCATCAGTAGTAGATGTTTATTTTTATGACTTATTAAGTTTAGTTGTTATTTTTCTTGGTTTTGTTGTTGTTTGTTTTTCTTTTTTTTTCTTTTTTTCTTCTTTTTGTTGGTTTTTTTTTTTTTTATTTTATTTGTTTGTTTGGGTTGGGGTTTCTTTAGGGGGTGGGGCGGGGTAATATTTTTAGGGGGTTTTTTTTTTGTTTTCTTCTTTTTTGGGGGGGTGGGGTTATTTCCCTTTGTTTCTACTGTGTGAGAGGATAAGTATTGGGTTATTATTAAGATGTATCCCTTCAGGTGGGGACTGGATGTAAAAAAGCACATGAGTGCTTATTCATTATCCTCGAAATAAAAGAATTTGTCATTTGTCATTGTCATTGTCTCTCTGAAATCATTGTCTCTCTCTTTCTCTCTCACTTTCTCTCCCTCTTCCTCCCTCCCTCTCTGTCTCTTTGTCTCTCTCTCTCTCTAAGTTGTTTTCTTTTTGTTTTTGATGCTTGTTTTGTGCTTTGTTTTTATTTGTTTGTTTCTAAGTTGTCTTTCTTTCCTTCTCCATTTTTTCCCAGTATCACAGTCACTGTTGTTTTATCTAATGAATATCTTGATCATTTTTTTAATCTTCATTTTGGTATGTTTCAAAATGTTAATTGTTATTCAGAATTATCACTGATTAATTAATGTTTAGCGTTCTTAATATATCCTATATGAATTTGTTTTTGTAAGTTAGGGTGTGGAAACCGCCTGATTGCAGTAATTCTGTTATAAATAATATCCTTTTGTTTTAAATGTTCTTACACTTTTACAGGGTTAATTTGATGGGGAAATAACTAAAATTAAACAGTCTTTTTTTTTCTTTCACAGAAACAAGAGAGCTTTAACATCCTTGAGGTTCTGGAACTCTTCAAAAATGCAAAGGTACCTTTATAAATTTATGTATTTTTGTTGTTTCAATGTTTGGTTAATATTGTTGATGTTGGTTGGTTGGGTGTCTGTTTATTTGGGGGTTTGGTTTTTTTTTCAGTTTTTATTTTATTGCTGGGGTTTTTTTGGTGGGGGGGGGGGGTGTTGAAGGTCTAATTTGTAACTTTTTTCTTTTATTCGTGAAATTTGACGTAGCTCTCTCACTCTCAGTCTCTGCTTAGTAATAGTATAAATATTTTAAAGTTTTTTTTCTTTCTTCCAGTTTCATTGCTGAGAGGGCTTTTTAGTTTGTTTGGGGGGTTTTGTGGGTTTTTTGTAGTTCATCACCTTAAGCTCCAAGATTTTGCATGTACGACCATTTTCCCAACATTAAGGTAGCCACATTCTGACTTTGAGGATGATGTCTAAACCTGACACCAGCGTACTATGTGGGTTTTTTAAAATTTTTATCATCTATTCCTGCTAGCATGGAATGGCTAGTCCTGTAAAAGGCAGAAGAGTTTTAACATTAAAGTTCATGCAAATAAATTGCAAGATGTTAAGTGTGGATTCATGCATGGGACCTCGGTTCATTGACATCTCATCTGGAGGACTTTTTAGGGATGGAGTCAGTACTGATGTTAACTCCAGGAGGAAAAAAACCTTGAATAGGAGGAGCCTCATTGGTGATTGGAACCTGTGCCTTCAGGTCTCAGGCATAACACTCTAACCACAAGGTTTACCCACCCCCTTGCTGAGAGTATTGTTACCTTAACAGGGAAGCATGTTTTCATGTTTGCAAGAATGAGATCCTTTCACAAGTAAACTTTCAAATAACCAGCCACCATGGCGCAGTGGTTAGCGCCTTGGGTTACGGACTGGAAGGTTGCGGGTTCGAATCCCATAAGAGTCATAGGGATTTTTCGGACTCCAGCTGGCTCCTACCCAGAGTGAGTGTGCTGTGGGCTCAGTGGGAAGACTGGGACCACACAGTCGAGCTTCATCCACTTAACGGATGCGAGTTTGAGAGTGTTGCTCAAATTACCTGACCAACACTGCAGGTGTCTGTATCTCTCGGGCCCGGTTGACGCCGGAATATATTATGATAGTAAGCATAGAGTACAACCCTGTCAAGTAGTCTCAAAGCATATGCACTTCCACAGCAGCATAATTACTCATCATTGTCATTGATCATCATGCAATTAAAAAAATTGCCTCTGATTCGGTGGTCCCAGTTTCTCTGGTCTCATGGTGACCTCAGATTCGGTTTGCCCATACACTTCTGTGCCTGTGGTGAGTGTGTGTCAAAGCCTTTGGGGTTGGAGGTTCGCGGGGGACGGTCGTTGGAGGGACGTTGTGGTGGTTGCCACCTCGGGTGGGCAACTCACTCAGTCTGGCTCCGCGACTGAGCTAATACTGTCGTTAGTAGAGGGCTTAGTAGGTGGTGTCCTGCGTATGTTAGCTCAGAACAGGCACCACTGAACACCGCCAAAGTGACCCAGCAGCAGTGCAGGGCCCCTCTGGCTGGTGGCCCCGCGGCGGCCTGATTGGCTCCCTGTGGACCTCCGACTCTGAGGATGAGACATAACAAATCTGGGTATGGCTGTGGCAGGGAGATTGGAATGAGCGGCGTGGGAACAGCAGGACGGGGGACGTCACAGAAGATGAGGCAGCCAAAAAAAAAAACCAAAACAAACAAACAAAAAAAAAAAAAAAAAAAAACTTTCAAATTCTAGAGGATGGTGGTATTGAATCATGTAATATTAACAAAAAAAATAATATCATGAGGAAAATTACTGAAAAAACATGTGACTGCAAGCTAATAAATAATTCAATCTATGATCATAAACTCATTATAAGATGCATTCCATTTGTATTAAAATAATAAAACTATTAAAAAGAAAACAAATTTGCAGGGCTGGTAAGGTAAATGAATTTATTGAAACAGTTTGCTTTGAGCAGGGCTTGAACCGCAGATCTTGTCTTGCTTTTTTAAAATTAACTTTTAACTTAAATTTAAGACAAGTTAACCATTATTAGGCAACCAAACCAACTGTTGAGCAAACAATCCGTTACTTGTAATTTATTATTTTTTTTAAGGTAAATACTTTGACTTTGAGATGCTGGTCTAAGTCCCACACAAATATTAAGACTGAAGTCTACACTTTGTAAGAAATTTTTAAATCAAACTTCAAAGGGATTATTTTAAGATTTAACCAACTTACACAGAAATTTGCGAGTCTGGGTCTTTTAAAAGGTTAGATCAGTAAAATGTAGATTAAAGTATGAAAGAGGAGACAGGGTCATCATAGGAGGCAGCAAAGTTCTAGGAAATCTTTCTCATTATGACTGTGATGCGTTTCGTGTTGACAGCCATTCCCAGTGTCTTACCAGAAAGGCTGGAAGATCCACAGCTTTGTCCACGGCCACCGCGTCTGGTTCCACTTCCTCACCTTCAGCCGTGCCTCCCATGGCAGCCAGAGCACCTCTGCCAGCAGCAACAATGTCACCAGTGCACCCTGCATCAAGGTGTTTGCCACCTTTGACAGAATCAGGGCCTCTGCACAGGTGGGGATCGTGTATACTATCAATATTGTGTAATGTGAGGATACAGATCTAAATCTGCTTTTCCCTGATGGGAAAGGGATACATTTTGTGAGTGTGTGTGTATCACTGTATGCCTCTTTCACAGTCTCTGTGTGTATGTGTTTGTGTGTGTATGTATGTGTATATATATATATATATATATATATATATATATATATATATATATATATATATATATATATATATGCATATATATATATATATATATATATATATATATATGCATATATATATATATATATGTGTATATGCATGTATGTGTGTGTGTGAATTCTCCCTTGCACAATATACTCTGGATTTGTGAGTATTCGAATAAAAGGTGTCATTTGTGTTGACAAAAAGTGTTGATAATTTCACTTTCACCCAATGGGAAATGATACAACTGAACTCGTGATGTACTTCTTCACACTAATCTCAGTAATCTGAGTTTTTATTGATCAAATACTTGATCAAAATTCAGCATTTTAACAGATCATAAGCTTTCTATCAGTATCATGCATAGAGTATAAGACTTAAGAGACCCATGGGTTACAGTTGAATTGGGTGAATAAACATTCTACTGTTTTTAGCCCATGAAATACAGTGTGTACTGCATGTACTGTTAGCAGAGTCTTTTGTCCCTTTAAATCAGTTGGGTTTTTGTTGTTGTTGTTGTTTTTTGTGGGATTTTTTGGGCGGGGGGGAGGTTGAGGTTGCCCTTGTTGCTCGATTTGTAAATTTTGGGGTATTTATTTGAATTTCTTTTCATTTATTCACCTGTTTGCTTTTATTGAACATTACTTTTTGTGTATTTTAATTCATTACCTAGTTTTTCTTTGTTGACCTTTTTCCCATGTGATTGCAGAATACAATTTTTGTATTATCATGTAGGTTTTTTCCTTTATTGATTTTTTTTCCTTTCTGATTGCAGTATACATTTTTCTCCCTTTTTTTTCTATTTCTTTATTGACTATTTTTTCGTATGATAGCACTTTATTTGTGAAATTTCAAATTTCACTTCCTTATTGATCTTTTCTTGATATGATTGCAGAACTTTTATTTGTGAATTTTCAAATGTTTCCTTCTTGATATTTTTTTCCATTAATCATTTCCGTTTATTTGTGAACTTTCAAGTTTATTTCCTTTTTGAAAAGTTTTTATTTTCCATATGTTTCCAGTAGTTTTCAATGTTGATATCTTTTTCCTCATCTGATTGCAGTTTATTTGTGAATTTTCAAGGCTATTTCCTTATTGATAGGAATTTATCCCATCTGATTGCAGTTTATTTGTGAATTTTCAAGGCTATTTCCTTATTGATAGGAATTTATCCCATCTGATTGCAGTTTATTTGTGAATTTTCAAGGCTATTTCCTTATTGATAGGAATTTATCCTATCTGATTGCAGTTTATTTGTGAATTTTCAAGCCTATTTCCTTATTGAAATGAATTTATCCCATCTGATTGCAGTTTATTTGTGAATTTTCAAGCTTATTTCTTTATTGATATAAATTTATCCCATCTGATTGCAGTTTTTTTGCGAATTTTCAAGCTTACTTCCTTATTGATATTTTTCCCCCCATGTTATTGCAGTCTCTCCTGCAGCTGGTCAAAGACTCGTCACTGAGCTGTGAATGGAAGCCAGGAGTGATCGCTGCCCGCAGTGTGCATGAGGTACCTGCCTCCGAAGTCAACGGTCGCAGCAAGGGCCTCATGTCCTTGCCTGTGCTCAACGACTTTGTGCGCATAGAGCGTGTGCAGCCCCCCAAATACCACTGGCCCTGGCAGAAGAACAACAGCGCCAATATTGTCACCCACACCGTCATAGAGGACTATAAAAGGTGAGGGAGATGATATCATGTTACTGACAGCAGATGTTTTTGTTTGTTTGTGTATTGTTTATTTTATTTTTTTGTTTTAAAATGTATTGTTTGTTTGTGTCTTATTAGTTTAGCTTTTAGTTTTAGTGTTTTGTTATTTCCAGGCTCAAACTGTTATCAGAGACATGCTTGCAGACTGGCAGGCACATGTGCACATGCACACAAACATACACAGTACACACACAAACACATATACACACAAACGCACGCACACACACATACATTTCATTTAACATCACTAAAAATGTGACAGTACATAGATTTCAAATTGATGAAAGGCACACACATACACTCATAGACACACACACGCACGCATTTCATTTAATATCACTAAAAATGCGATAGTACATAAATTTCAAATTGAGGAAACACACATATGTACACACGCATGCACGCACAGACACACACACGCACTCACTCTCTCTCTCACACACGTACACACACACACACTCACTCACTCAGTGGTCTGTGAGCAGGTATTGGCACAGAGAGGACAATGGCTGCAGCTGGTTGCTTCAGATGAATGAAGAAGCACAGTCCTTAGTGTTCTTCCTGATACAGCCTGTGGAAGGTGAGATTCTGTGTCTGTGTCACTGTGTGTGTGTCTTTGTGTGTTTTTGTGTGTCTGTGTCTTTGTGTGTCACTGTGTGTGTGTCACTGTATGTGTGTGTGTGCACATGTGTGTGTGCGTGCTTGCATGCGTTGTGTGTGTGTGCGTGCAGGTGTGTGTGTGGTTCTGTGTGTGTATCTGTCAGTCTGTCTGCTTGTCTGTGTGTGTCTGTCTGTGTGTGTGTTTGTCTGCCTGCCTGCCTGCGTAATTATTTACTTTACATATATGTACATGTCCAGATCCAGACCACAGCTTGCTGACTGTGGTGACCTGGTCAGCCCCTCAGTCCCAGCCGGTCATTCCAGCCGACGAGGCCCCCTCCATCCTCCTCTCCTCCCTCAGCGACTACATCCACCTCCGCCGCGTCCAGATGACCCCTCTCCTCCACATCTCCCTCCCCCACCACCTCTCCAACAACAACACCTCCTCCTCCGCCGTCGCCGCAGCAGAAAAACTCCCTCCTGCCTCCCAGCAGTCCGGGTCTCTCATCTCCCGCTTCAGACAGTTTGTGGACAAGCGTACAAGCAGCAACAGCAGTAACAAGGAGATGAGCATGAAGCTGGATTCCTCAGACACCATTCGTCGCTCCTCTACCATTCTCCACTACCACAGCACCGGCGGGGGACTGTTGACAAGGTCGGGGCTAGGCTCAGATCAGCCACAGGTGATCCAAGAAGAAAACGAATCGGATTCCGAGAGTTTGGAACATTCGGTCAGTGAAGGTAGCCCGCCTCCGTCCACAGAGAAGGGGCAAGGAGAGGAGCCGAAGGTGGAGGAGGAGGAGGGGGAGTGGAAGAGGGGGGAGCTGAGGAGAGCGTTCAGTGAGGGGGCATCACGCCACAGTCCTTCCCCACCCCCTGACCAGTTCCTGTCCCTCAGTGAGGCTTCAGGTATGGTTGGGTTGTTTTGTTGTTGTTTTTTGTTGTTTTTTTGTTTGTTTGTTTTTTTTTGGGGGGGTTAGTGGTGAAAAAGACTGGGTTAAAGACAGTGGTTTAAAAAAACAAAACTCAAAGGATTTGCTGACCAAAAGGTATGGCATTTCACACAGTTGAAATTGCAAATCTGAAAGAATGTTCATTGGAGTAATTGCATGATGATCAGCTCGTTATGTCCATATGTGCATGATAATGGGAATGTTAGTCATATAAATGTTTTGTATTCATGATCATTCCCTGTCAGGAATTGGATATTTGGGGTTGTTTTTTTAAAGCCATGTTGGTAAGACACCATAGCAATATCATATGCTTAAATAACGATTACACTGCTCTGTTCATCTTTCAAAAGTTGCTAGTCAGAAGAGATTTTGCTGGTTTGTGTGTAATCATGACCTGACCCTCACTTCATCTCATTATTGAAAAGAAATTATGAATACTTTCTACATATATCTCTTCAAGCAAAAATAAGAAGAAGAGACACTCTGTATCTTGTCATCACCTAACTCAGTGTCTTAACTTAGAACCGGTGTTAAAAGTTTCATAAACTAACTTAAAGTAATTATTTTGGGGGTAATTTTATCGTTGACCCTTACAAAAGGGGCAGGATGCAGTGAACAGGAAGACAACTTGCCAAATCAAGTAGTTTGATCAATCGATATAAACAGATTTCAGATAGAAATCTTGCAGTGTAAGACTTTTTCTTTTTCACACAAATATTAAGTCTGAAGCTTGTTTTTACCTTGCTGTGACTTAGGACTGGACAGTAAATAATCAGATGGATGTGAGCTTTAGTGCCATTGATGACATGACCTTCTTTGGTTTTGCACCCGTCCAGTGTCCCCCAGATTTCTTGTAACTACCAGCAGGTCTTGATAGTTTGGAATTTTCAAGGAAATGTCTTGCAAGTCCTGACATGTTCATAAGTCTTGATCATTGTTTTTGTAATCAGAAAGTCTTAAGTGGCATACCCCATCTTTTGAATTTACTATACCTTTACTGTAGCAAAATGGGAAAAGTGATGTCAGTCTACACACTGCATAACAGAAGGAAAAATGTCATAGCACTGGATAAAGTCCGATTTTCAATTTGTTGCAAAACACCTAGTACAATCTATATGGTTGTGCTGTCAGCATCAAACAAATGTTGATAGAAAATTGATTTATGAAACGCCTATGTAGTCCCTTGGATGAAACCTTGCTTAGCAAGTATAAGTGTCTTAAGTTGTTGTTTTTTTTAATCAAACTTTTTGACTATGCCTAAACTTCAGCACATCATACTGAGCTGACAGTCTGCACAGCACCAATGAGTTAACCTGATTCACTGAACATATATAATATAATGTTAAGGTGTGAGTCATTATGTGTGTTCATTATAAAATATGTGATAGCTGGTTTCAAGTACAGCCATCAGGCATTCGTGTTGCACTGTTGTTTTATTATGCTGTGGCATATCTTTGCACAGCTGGTATTGATCGCAGTACTGCTATTACATGAGGAGGAATACTTGTGTGTGTTAGTCATATCATTTTGTTTGCTTGAGGATGTTGTTTTTTATATAATTATACACTCATGAACTGTACGCTTTCTTTTGTGATGTCTTTAAAGCATTGTAAGTTTATTTATTTATTTATTGATTCTTTTATATCGAGGATAATGGAATAAGCATTTATGTGCTTTTTTACATCCAGTCCCTGTGTGTATGCAGTTTTGTAAAATTTTCATCCTTCCAGACACAATTTGGCTACTCTTACAAAAAGCGGAACAGGATTAACGTGTAGCGCAAGATGTTATGCGTGCGTTCGCACACGGCTCGTTATAGTCTTAAGAAAAGATTTTGGGGAGATTGGAGTCTGCATGATGTTAACACATGGAAAATTCCCTTGAACAGTGTAATAGAACCGTAATCAATTGGAGCGCATTGTTCTAAGACAATGCAATCCCGTCACCAACTTTGTTGCTGTGCTGTCTGTCTTCTGTCTATGTGTCTGTCTGTTGCTAACCTGCTGCGCTGCACTGCTGCTGCCGTCTGTCTAAAACAAATGATAACCACACATAACAAATTGATTTCCAACACATTCTAATGGCTTTTAACATGCTGAACTGGCAGATAATAATAGTTAGGACAAATTATGTGGAAGATTATTGGAAAAAAAATAAATAAATAAAAAAAAAAGTTTAGGACAGTAAATCAGATTAAGGAAAAGAATTCTCAAATTATGCAAAGGAGGTACTTGACCAAAAGAGAAAAATGTAAGAAGTCCCTAGTAGAAACGTATGTACATAGTGTATGTGTCTACCTGACGTATGGGTGTATTGATTACTAAATAATACTGTTTGAATGTTATTTCTGTGATGTACAGAAAGTAGTTTGATCTGCTGCAAAGTCTTGTTATCACTGTCAGCCAGCTGTGATCGCTATCACAGAGTCTTTTACCAGCTAGCTTGAAGCAAGGAACAAAAGCAACAGTGATCCCAACTAGGCTTTGTTTGTCATTTGTGTTTGTTGGCCCAGAAGATGGGGCTGATAGCTGGTGAGTGTGACCACAAGGATGTGCACTTGAGTACTTTTGTGTTTTGTCATCTGATTTACATCCATTCCATGGATATGTTGGGGAACTAACTCCTTGTTTTCTGTTCAAAATAAGATTTTGTTTTGTTTTTGTTGTACAGAAAAGCAGATAGCTCGCTACAGAACCATGATCAATCAGGCTGCTGCTGATGTGATGGCTGAGGTGAGGTCTTCTGTTGCTCAGTGTGTGTGTGGGCGTGTGTGTGGGTGTGTGTGTGTGTGTGTGTGTGTGTGTGTGTGTGTGTGTGTGTGTGTGTGTGTGTGTGTGTGTGTGTTTGTGTGTGTGTGGTGTGTGTGTGTATGTGTGATATTTCTTATTCTAAGATTAGTTTTGGACTTGTGAGTGGAGAAGTGCGTATGTGTGTGTGTGTGAGAGAGAGAGAGAGAGAGAGAGAGATGTTTGACCAAAAATGGGAGTTGCATTATTGAAAATCAAGGGAAGAGCTGACAGAAAAAGAGTTGGCTGATGTTTGTAAGCCTCAACAAAATCATGTCTAGAATTGATTGTAAAAAGCTTTGTAACCCAAAGAGTTAGGATTGGCTTTGTCAACATCATTCATTGTCTTCATCATTGAAGTCATGATTATCACCATCATCATTGAAGTGGTTGTTGTAATCGTCATAGCAGAAGTAGAATTATCATTATCATTGTTATTCTTCTTATGGTTGTTGATTCTGTTATTGCTGCTCTTCTCCTTGTTAGTCTTGTTCTACATATTGTTATGATATTAGAGACATACTTTATTTTTGTGGCTGATTTCAGGCACTGCGAGCATCCAACATAGACTTGGAGACATCACCCACTGTTCAAGCGGAAGTGTCAAACGGCTGGACGTATGTTTCTACTTTTTTTTGTTTATAAGATTGGCTGAAGAGATGAACTCTTTGATTGCTAGTGATACATTAATAGATAATGTATAGAACTCATAAACATCTTCAAACACTTGTGGTATTAGGGTGGGTTTTTTTAATGTTTAATATGAACACTAAATGTAAATAAACTTACTGACCTACGATGAGCAGTAAGGAAAGTGCAACTTTTAAAGTAATTCTTGAGTACAAGATTTTAAAACAAATAGATGATAAGTCTACATTTCTAACTAAATGTAACATTCGAAAAATACCAAATAGCTAAGAACAATCAATAAGAGGAACTTTAATCTGCAGTAGAACAGTGTCTTTAAAGTCCATGATAATCATGATAGTAAACCAGTTGGACTCTGCTGCAATGACTTGAAAAGTGTGTGTGTGTTTGCACGCATGTGTGTGTATACCTGTGTGTGTGTGTGTGTGTGAGAGAGAGAGAGAGAGAGAGAGAGAGAGAGAAAGAAGGGGGGGGGGGATGAAGTGGGATGAAAGAGAGCGAGAATCTGCAGGAGGGGGGGGGGGGGGGGGGGCACGCGTGCATGCGTGTGTTTAGAGTAATTTGTTTTTCAGCATGTACTTAATGGCCTGTGTATAGTCGTTTACATTGTTTCAGGTACATGAGCTTTGAAAACAACATTGTCATCTTGAAGAAAGTTACGTCACAAAATTCAACACTGCAAAGGTGAGACAGTCTGTCTACCTCCAATACTGTTATTAGTCTTGTCTCGTGGTGTGTGTATCATTTCTCATGTGAGTCATTATTTCTTGTTGTTCTTGTTTTTGACCTATGAAAATGTAAAGAAAATCCACTGGCATATACACTATATAAATTCCATACATTATTATTATTATTATTATTATTACTACATGCACGCATGCATGCACACATGTACACGCACACATGCACACACACATGTATGCATAATCATATAACACACATGTATGCATGCACACTCCTACACACACACACACACCTCTTTGTACACAAATGTCATATTATAAAGCAGAAAAAGTTCATGTTCTTTTGATGGCATTTGTATATATGTTGTATTCTACAGCTACATAGGAAAGGGATTTATTCTGGCCCCTCCCAAAACAGTATGGGACGCTGTGAGAAATCCTCGCACACGCTTCACATATGACGAGACGTTAAAGGTAAAATCCTGGCTTTCTGTCTGTATGTGAGAAATAACCTGACTGTCAGTGGTATGAAGTGTACCACTGCAGTAGTAACTGAAAGATATGTAGATGGTTTTAAACAGTATTATTATAGACATTTTGGAGAAAATAAAATTTAACTTTTGTTTGTGGTGGTGTCATTGTAATCAAGTATGTTTTGTATGCAGTAGTAAGCTGAATATTGGAGATGGTTGTATAAATATATAGTATTGTTATGGAAATTTTGCAAGTTATATTCAATCTTTTTGTTTGTTTGTTCATAAGTGGCATGTAAGTTGTAAGTTTTAACTATTTGTGTATGTTGGACACATTAGTTTTGTATTTTTGTGTGTGTGTATTCTGAGTTTGCATTTGTGTTCAGAGTGAGGGAGGGACAGTAGGTAGTGTCAGGAAGAAAGATTTATCTAATAGTCATTTTAAAATGACACACAGACAGATAGCCACTAAAATTTATTTGCATACATATACTTGTGCATACATGTGTATGTGTTTGTACATGTGCACGAGTGTGCTTATGCCTGCTAACATGACATAAACTCATATGAAAGACTGAAAATTTTCTCTTTTTGTTTTTCAGAAAGTGGACATTGTGGATCAAGTTGCTCCAGGAATAAAAATAGGTATGACAAGAAGGAACAGCCTTTCTGGTGTGGTGTGTGTGGTGCAGTTTGTGTAGCGTAACAGTGTACAGAGGGCTGCTAGCCGTGCAAGCTGAAAGTGTGTTTGGTTGTTTTAAAACACCTAAATAAATAAATAATGACAATATCATAGTGTTACTGTATAGCCCATATTGTTATAGTCTGGCCCATAAATGTTGAGTGAATGATATCTGTATTCTTTTTGTTAGAATGAAGCAACAAACTGTGGTCCTGTGTGTGTGGCACACACATTTATTGTGTGTAGTAAGAACCCATAGCAACTGTATCCCTGTACCTGTATGTGTTGTTATACTATATGACCTTGTGGTACAGCTGTACTTTGAGATACGTTTTAGTATTGTTTTTGTATTGCAGCTGTGTTCAGAGTAATGTCTGTAAACATAACTGCGGTATTTTGCAGTGTGTTGGTTCCCAGGGTTCTCTGCAAAGATCCCCCAACTCTCTCTGGTCAGGAGGGAACTCTGTAGTTGCACCTGCATGCCACATTGATGTGGGTGTTCTCTTGAGGAGGAAATGGGGCTTGATAGGCACAGTCTCAAGCTGTGGTGAATGCGGCTTGGGGAACGGATGACCAGTACTATAACAAAACCAGTTTTCAGCATCTTCCACCAAGAGGGTTTGCAGGTCAGACCGATCATGAGCTACTCTGAAGTCTGAATGTGTTGACTAAGCCCAGTAGACAGACCTCCTACAGGGTCACAAGCACAGGAAAAGACCAGGCACTATGTATCCTACTCAGAATGAGGGAACGTAAAAGAGCAAGAGAAGTACCCCAAATTGTGTGTTTCAGTATACCACAATACCTAACAGTACAACTGTACTTAGAGCTACATGCTTCAGTACATCCCAATACATAAACAGTACAGCTGTACCCCAAACTGTGTGTGGATTGCAGTGTACCTGTACCAGGAGGTGCAGCAGTTGCTGCGGAAGGAGAGCTGCGACCTGTGCTGTCTGCACGGGGAGAGGGTGGAGGGGTCCAAGTACATCCTGGCCTACACCTCCGTCGACAACCCCAAGGTGCCCCAGTACGACAACATCGCGCGGGGAAGGGTGAGTTCAGTGTGGTGTAGCACACTTAAGCTTTTGATATCTGTGACTAAAGATGAAGAAGAGAGAATGTAGACTCACTCTCTCTATACCAGTCCATGGAGACTCACTCTCTGTATACCAGCTAGTGTGAAAAATGTTGTCAGGCGGCAACAGACTAGCCTCCTGAACCATAAAATCAAGACGAAATGGATCCCAAATTGATCGTCTGTCACTTTAAAGTACATCTTGAAGATGGAGGTGTTGGGTTTCAGCCTGACAGTTTAGAATAGACCCTGCTCTATCTGAGATGGAGAGCTCACATCCTCCAGCCCACCAGCACTCAGTTTGAAGATCACAGTCATTTTGTTCACGTGACTGTGTGTGCTTTGTGTATGTGACTGAAACCTTGGGGCTTGCTGTGGCCCTTTCACATCTTTCAAACATGTTGTGTTGCAGTTCATTTTTATATTCATTCATTGTTGACATTTATCATTTATCCAGTTTTTGTCTTTGGATTTTCTGGTTTTGACCATCTGTGCTTATCTTTGTGTGAGTAGGCGGTATTCCATGATTGGAGATTCATTGATACTATGAACATGCAACTTTTGTGCATGGAAACCATAATGTACCTTACATTCATTCATTTGTTCTGAGCATTTATCGTTTTTTAAGTATTCATCCTCTTGTTGTTTCCATTATATTTTCTTTCTTTTTTTATGTATACATGCGTCTTTGTGTGCAAAGATGGCATCCTTTGATTAAAGATCATTTGGCAATTTTTAGGCAAGTAAAATACAATGTCCCTTGCATTCATTCATTTATTTTGAGCACTTCATCCACGTATTGGTTTTAGATTTTCTTCTCTTTCTTTTTCCTTCCTTGGCTATAGCTCCGAGTTCCACCAATGGTGAGATTTTTGTATATATGCGACCTTTTTTTTTTTTTTTACCCCCACCATTGAGGTAGCCGCATTCCAACTTCAGGGATGTTTTAACCTGTAACTGTGTGCGTCTTTGTGGGCACAGATGGCGTCCAGCGGCTGGATCATCGAGCCTGTGCGGAAAGAGAAGAAGCTGTACTCGCTGGTGACCTACCTGATGCAGGTGGACTATGGCGGCAACTGCAGGCTGCCCTCAGACCACCACCTGCCCTTTGAGGACATGATGTGCCGGCAGCCCATGAGCATCTCCTACCTTCAGCAATACCTCAAGCCCGCTGTCCAGCTGGCTCGCCGAAAGTCGGAGCCCCTCATTTCCATTTAGGGCCGGTGATCATGGTGATGCCTGGTTCAGGTTTCCGTGTGTTGGGGGTGGTGGTGATAACAGTTTAAGATTTCATGAAAGAGAGAGAGAGAGAGAGGGAGAGAGAGAGAGAGAGATGTGTGTGTGTGTGAAATAACTTTTCTGTGTGATTTTTTTTTTTTAATGAAAGTACAACTTTTGGCTTAAAACATTATGTTTGGGCATTGTGTTTAATTGTTTCTAATTTTTATCTTTTTATGTGTGTGGTTTTTGTGTTGTTCTTTTTTTTGGGGGGTCTCATATGTGATTTTCTTGTGGCAGAAATTGTCAACACTTTTTATACTTTTCTATCCCTAAGCAGAGATTGATTGTTGTAATATCTGATGATATGAGCGGTAACTGTGCAAACAACCATTGGAGTCTAGAAATTTGAATTCTGGAGATTCACCATAAATTTCCACAAGCAAGAGATTGAATTTTTTTTTTTTTTTTAAGATTGAAATTGTACCATTTTTCACCAACAAATGTCAGACTTAAAGGAATGGATTGCTGAACACATCAGCTGTCTGTTCACTTCTATTTGTGTGTTTGATTCATGAGAAACCGCTCTGGTTGGTTTTTATTTTCAAAAATCCAAGTGGTAATGTTTTGTTTAAGTGCATGTTTTCAGAGAAATCTGATGAGGGAGGAAAAAAGATTGTACATAGGGCACATGATGTACAGAGAATTCAGATCATTGACATAAAGGGATAGTTAGTCTACACCAAATGTTTCAGTTGAGTTTTATGCCAGTAACGTGTACCATTTATTAAAGTTTCTTCTGCTTCTGCTTTCAGTAAAAGGGGGGGGGGGGGAAGGTTGTATGTTATAGTGTTGATGGGGTTTATTTCTGGAGGTTTTTTTGTTTTTATAGTTTATCTTTTTCCGTTATCTTTTTGGTGAGGGAAGGCTGTTGTGGTGGGGGGAAAGTGTTAAGTTGGAGCAATAATGTTTTGAGGTGGGTTTTTTTGGGTTGGGTTATTATTATTCTTTTTTTTTTGTCTTACAAAAGCATGGACAGGCGTGAAACTTTTTATGTCATTTGGACAGGCTCAGTTCTCTGTTCATACACATAGCAATAATGGATTGTTAAGATTCTGGCTCTGCTATAGCAATATAAGTGTGTTTGACATGTAACTCATGTTTTGCCAATGATTGCTTGATATGGTCTCCATGGATTGTGGAGTTATGATATACATGTCTCTTCCTCTTTTATTGGTTAAATTATTCCAAAATTGTGGCCATGTGTTCATCATCATGTGTGTGTGTGTGTGTGCGTGCGTGCGTGAGTGCATGCATGCGTGTGTTTTCATTAGTCAACATCTTTGGTTTGGTGCTTGAAGTCGTCTGTATTCCTGATGTGTGACATTTGCTTCAAACTCCTAACTACTGAAGCTATAAGTTTCAGCAGGATGAAATAATAAGAAACAACATTTGGAACATAGTTTGTTGTGTTCCTGTTTGACCACTAAGATCATTTGCTAAATACCAGTGACGCTTTCTCTTCTTTTTATTGTCTTGTAGTCTTTGTTTGTGAATGGTAAAATTTCTCTTTTGTTTCTCCACATTTTATTGGTATTCCTATCTGAGAAGTCCGGTGTATATTTGTTTGGTTTTTTGGTGTGTGGTGTTTTTTTCCATCTGTGTATGTACTTTCAATTTAACATCTGTGCACTACTTGTGTGTGTGTGAGTGTGTGTGTGTGTGTGTGTGTGTGTGTGTGTGTGTGTGTGTGTGTGTGTGTGTGTGTGTGTGTGTGTGACTATAACTTATGATATGTAGGTCCTTTTCTATTGAAGTGAAAGTGGTGTAAGCTTTTTATGTTTTTATCTGTGCAGATAGCAAAAATTAATCTAATTTGACAGAAGTTTATATTAGAAAAGAAACCTTGTTGTTTTACAAAGTTTTCTGTGGCAGGAAATTCTCATACTTGAATTAAAAGTAAATGACTAGGGCACAAAGGGATAGCCTGTGGTTTAAGCTGGGTTTTTTAATATGTAAATTAACACTTCTTTTTTAATTTACAGAGGTTACAACAATAAAGCCTCGATTTGTTACAGAGTTTCCTGTATCAGAAAAACCTGATACTCTGGTTATTTCCTATCAGTTCTTTCCCTTTATTTTTTAATCGCCAGTGATGAGTGGATATTTTTCATGAATACTTTATTAAGTATGTAAAGAAGTAGTTTACTTTGAAATATTGGTGGTTCTTATCTGAACACCTTGACATATTATACATGATCCTTAGACCAGAACTGCACTTTTTTTTATATTACTGCATGCTTATTGTTAGACAAAAAATTCAAAGACTGTTGACAGTTAGATATAGACTACAAGGGCAAAAGTAGTTAACTAGTGTTTTAAAGGCTGTTGCTTCATTCATAGCTTAATGCTTCTGGTAAGGAGGTACACGCATTTTATCATACCTAGTTTTTTTCTGCTGATAGCTTATCAAAGTGGTCAAGAACAAGAATTTTCCGTTTGTGAATGTTGTGAAAATTTATCAAACAATAAAGACGTTGGAAGAGCAGAAACTGTGCAAACTTTTAAAACAAACATGCTATGTAACACTAGCCCTAGCATCAACAGGAGTTTGCCTTCAGGTATGAGATGCAGACATTATTTGTCGACAGTTTTAACCTCAACCTGAGATATTGCCCAATAAGTATCTAAAACAGTGCTGTACAAGTGTCTCTATTGCTTAACTATTTTCTGTGAGTGTTTTGCATTTCTGCAAATTTGCTGTCAGTTTTTATTTTCAAGAGTTTGGTTTTCTTTAAATATTTTTTGGTAGCACTGTACATACCTGTATGTTTATAGAATGAAATTAATATAAGCATTGATTCAAATGTCTATTTTTGTAATTACTGTATTATTATTTAAAAGGTGACTCTGAAATGAGAGCATATATTGTTTGGTCGTTTTACCAAATATCTGAGTAAGAAACTCAGATACAAAACATAATTTTAAACAGATTTTTCAATTTGGGGTTTTTTTGTTTTTTTTTTTATTTTAACTATTTTTTCAGTGGCTGTACACTATTTAGAGGTATGATATAGAGAAGGGTTTTTTTGCAATTATAGCTTGATTTAAGGCTGTATAATTTGGAGATGAAAACAGGTATTTATTCATATTTAAAATGGTCATGTATCCTGACCAAGCAATAAGCAGGTTGGTGATTCCTGACTGATATGATTTTAACATCTTTTGTGTCCTTATGTGACTATTTTTCAATGTCATGATTAGGCATTTGCAATAATGGATAGATACTGTCTTTGATATAGGACTATGTTTAGAAACAGTGACCTACTGTCCCTTTCAAAGTTGTTTCCAGGTTCACTCCCATACCATGCTTAATCAAATCTGCAGCAGCAGCTGAAACAGGCTGGCATTTAGTGAACGGCTGCTATCAGCTGTTCCATCCATACTTAAACTCATTTTTTTCAACAGAAATTTGATGATGGAAATAAAGTTAGAGGTGCTCTATTTCTACTTAAAGATTGAAGAAATGAAGTATGTGGGAAATGAAGTACATGAATTTCTCTGTTGGTGAGATAATAAAGTATTTGATTTTGAATTGAATTTTGTTTTCTTTTGTTGCCATGTCCAGCAAACCATTTCACTGGGAAGCTTCGTGGCTGCTCAGTTTGACACCGTGTCTGTGCCTTTGGTGTCAGAAGTCGGTAATGTAAATGTGATGGCTAATGACATGTTTTCTGTTGTGAAAGAAAGCCCAGTGTGCTGTAAGGAGAGCCTCGTGTGCTTTACAGAAAGCCCAAGGCAATAAATGGGTGATGTTGACTGATAAGCAGTTCCCTTTCTTGTGGTATAATCACTTCACGATAAATTATGTGGTGGTGATTGGCATTTCACAGCCATACTGCCGTTTTCACCGTCTTCCAGTGTGTGCCATGCGTAGCACAGAAAATATGCACTCTTGCAAAAAGTGGCTGCCTTACAATTTGCAGTGCTGTACCAGGGCTCCCACATTCCACATTGATGTGTGTCAGTTCTGGGTTTCGTGTTTTGAGATGCTCATGGCCTTGTTGGTTCTTGGGATATGGGGATAAATGCAGTGACTTGTTTACGTCCATCCAGATATAGGCAAGTGCACAGACGGTGTGCATTTACACCTTCTATCTACAAGGGTGCTGATCATGCACACACCCCACACAGTGCCTCTGCATACAAGACATGGATTCGAGTGTTGGGAATACAGATGAGAGCTTTTAGTCTCCTACTTCAGCTTTCATGCTTTGTTGCCTCATTCCTCATGGTACTGGTGTCTATGTGCATGCAGAAGATCTAGTGTGCTCTTTAAAGATCCTGTAATTGATGTCAACAGTTTGATAGGTTACAGAATAAGCCCCGCATACATGAGGCTTCACCAGCACGTAGGTTGTGCAGGTGTCAAGTGTCTTGATCAGTGAAATGCTTGGCAGATATGGTGTAATATGTATGGAATTTTTCAATGTGGTGACATCTTTGCATACAGATCTGAAAATGTTACACTGAAAGAGAGTGTTTTCCATCGGGGGACAACCACATCTGGGATTAAGGAGAAGGTGCAGTTGTGTGCACGTGTATATCTGGATGAATTAAGACAAGGGACTGCATTTATCTACTCTTGGTTTTCATTGAAGTCTGTGTGGTTTGAAATCTAGTCCATGCATAGCATTGAGTGCACTTGCATTTGCTTGTATTATTTCTTTTGAAAAAAGTTGATTTTGTCACTTTGACTTTCTTGTGTATTTTGTCACTTACTTTCCTGTGTATTTTTTGGGAAAATGTTGTTTTGGGTTTTTCTTGTATGCTGTGAGACCTTCTATTGTAAACAGTTCAGTACAGGTTAAAGTAATTGCATAAAGACTAAGCTATTTGTTAAAGCAAAGATACAGATGACATGTATAGTGTGTATACTGTGCAAATACTAATAAGCAACAAGTGTTTCAGAAAGGTTGTAAAGTATTTTTGGTAATTGCTTGAAAGTTACTGTTTAGTTTTGGTAAATTTCTAGGGTTGGTTTTGTAAGGTTTTAGGGGGTTTTTGTTGTTGATTTTGTTGTTTGTTTGTTGTTGTTTTTTGGGGGGTCCTCTAAAAACCTTGTAGAATAGTGCTTTGTTGTTATTGTAGTTGTTGATTAGTGGCAGGAAGCATGACCAGTAACTAATCTTGAGCCAGTGCTCTTGGCATTGAAGAAAGTCTTCTTCAGTTTGATAAAGGATGAAGTGTATATATAGCCAGTGCTCTTAGCATTGAAGAAAGTCTTCAGTTATCCTCCTCTTCATGATGAAGGATGGTGCACAGTCAATGTAGTTTTCAAACAGAGCTTAAGCACTTTGTTTTGTTGTTGTTTGTTGTTGTTGTGGGTATATGGCCTTTTATCAGTGCTCTTTGTATACCAGAGTTCAGGCAGTGCTATTGTAAACACTCCAGTCGGTGCAAAAATCCATTCTGTTATTATATATTTTTCCTTGTAGCCTTTTATATAGTTACTTTGACCTTTTTTCCCTTTGTGTGTGTAAAATTGAGGATTGTGAACTCTGCAAAAGAGTCTACATCCTCAGCATTGCCTGGTCTTATTTTGCCTTGTGGAATGATAAAGGGTTTTGGTGGTGTCCTTTTTCTCCACTTTGACATGGGGTTGTGTTTTAAGAACACGGATACATTTGAAACACTTGTGTTTTGTGTTCTGCCAGCTTCACATAGCGGCAAACCTGATAGGAGGCAGTCAGTTTCGCTCATGGGACAGACAACAGTAGCTGCTGTCCGAGTGTTCAACGAAGAAGAAGATTGAATTGATCATACCATCAATGTTACAACGCTCTTATTGTAGAACGAGAAATCGGTTTTATTATCACTGTCACCGCTCATTCATTTTGGACTTAAAATTGACTCGATTTGACAGTTGAAGTGTTCCCCAAGTTACCAGGGTGCATTTTGTAACCTTCGGCAGTTTCGTGTGGTATGAGTGGAATGAGTACTTGTCGGTTAAGGGGCTGATGTTGGTTTGGCTCATTCTTTTCCGTGAAAAAGAAACAACATAACATATCCTGATTGTGTATGTTTGTAGAGGCAGTATTTTGCTTTCTGTTTGTAAACTATCTTTATCAGTGATTGCTTTCTTGTCTGTGCCGATTTGCTTGCTGTAGAAGCAGTTTCTTTTTTTTGGTTTTCATTGGTGTGTATATTTCCGTTTCAAATGGTTTTAAATGTATCTCTGTTTATTTTTTACATTGCCTAATGTGTACCTGGCTTTTGTTTTTTACATTGCAGTTTGGTTGGGGTTTGTTATTTTAACTGTGTGTACTTTTCCTTTTGAAATGATTTTAAATGTATAACGGTCTTTTTTTTTACATTTTTCGATGTGCGTCCTTTTTTTACATTGTCTTTCTTCTCTTTGTTTGCAGCCATGAACTCAGTATTTGTTTTTTCTTCCCCTTTATTATAATGAAACAAAATTATCCATGGGATTTTTTTGCGAGATTATTTGACAAATCATGTGAGATTACACTGGTGGTTTCTGTGCCTTTCTTCAATATATATTGATCAAAATGATGATGATACATCCATTATGCCTCTCAGGTTGAACAAAATGATTGCCTTGACAAATTGGGAATAATTTCTTTGGAAGAAGAAACAAAAACAAAACAAAAAATGGATGCCATGTGTGTGTGTGTGGTTTTTATTTTAATATTTGAATTGTATCCACACGTTTGGTGGAGGTAATGTCAAGACATCCGCACATTCCCAAGATGTAATACAGCTACCTACAATGCTTTAACATTTTGTGTGTGCATGTATCAAAGCCTATGTATGTTTCATTACATGCTAAGCGGCAAGATACAAGTTTCATAGCCTCTCTGCCGCTACCAACCTCATGATAATTTACATTTGTTTCCAGTGTGCAAGATTTTAGACACTAAAATCACCTGTCGATTCTTGTAGGAAAGCAATAAGCTTTTTTTTCTTTATTTTTTTTACTGCTTAGTACAGCAAGAGTACTTTTTTGTGACATGTTTACAAACCAGCCATTACAAGCCAAGTTACCCACAGATTTTTTTTTTCAAGCGAAGCATGTGTAGAGCTTTAGTCACAAGATGGCATTCAGTACATGTCACATGCCACTAGGTAGATATATCAGCATGTGCACAACAGAACATGGTTTGGTTAACATCTTTTTTATATGAATTGAAAACATGTACATAGTGGGGACCTTTTTGTGGTTTTAGATATGAATTGCCAATGCTTTATCATAATTTTGACTCGGATTTGGCCCCAACTACATAAATGATGTTTGCAATGAGATGGCTTACTAAACATTTGTCACTTTTGTTGCAGATAGGCAAGCAGCCTACGGTACACTCCTAGCAGCATGTTCTTTTTTTCTTGCAGTTTGTTTTGAGCAGCTTGTGGCTGGTGAGCAAAAGACCTTGTGATCAAACCTTGTAATGTTTTTGTGGTTTTTTCAGACTCAAAACACTTCAGACAAAAACAATACCCAACAAAGGAGCAGAGCAGGAAAGGTGAAGAATTCAATCACAATCATTCCCTTATGATAGTCTTTTGTAGAGACTTGAGCACCAACTGATGCTTTTTGACTGCATTTTATTAGAGTAGATTGCGTTTCAGAACAAGGGATTATACAAATCCTCATTTTTCTGTAGAATTACCACAGCTCTCCGAAATTAACGGTTTGTGTAAATTTGGATAAATCAAGAAAGATCCAGAAAGATCACTTTTGTCAAAGAATAGGTTTCCTTTAAAAAAAATTTGAAGTTTATGGTGTTTAGAAGGTCACCAAATCTAAAATGCTAGAGTTGTAAAAGCTACAGCTCTGAAGTTTGCCAAATGGCAAGATTTTGCATATGTGACCTTTTCTACCCACTATTAAGGTAGCCACATTCCAACTTCGGGAATATA
Organism: Rapana venosa; assembly: GCA_028751875.1. Classification (NCBI taxonomy): domain Eukaryota; kingdom Metazoa; phylum Mollusca; class Gastropoda; order Neogastropoda; family Muricidae; genus Rapana; species Rapana venosa. Next base: position 34,921,475 of record CM054137.1, on the reverse strand, counting down.
TGAGATATAAAAAAAACCCAGCTTCTCTTGGCTTAGTGTCCTAGACAGATGGCCATTTTGCTTTACGTTTGAAGGCAGCAGCATGTATGTAATAATCAGTGCTTAATATATTAGTATTAACCTGTATTATCCGTAGTACTTATGTCCTGTCTACATTCTGGGATGCGAGAGAAAAAAATCACAAACTTGGATGAATCGTTTTCAGTATTGTGTCAGTATGCCTTGTTGCATTCTTTTGTACATCATTTTGTGTGGTGGTGGTTTTTTTTCTTTATTTCATTCTGGAGGGGAAAGGGGGGAATGATTTTGCACATATGCATTCTGATGATGAATCCTTAAATGCATTGTCCCGTCGGCTTTTCATGGTAGTGTTATAAATGAACCGGATATAAAAATACATTGCGAGTAGCCTCCAGTATCACATGGATGATCTTTCCCAGTCTGCCAATAAGTTATATCAAATGGTATGAACAACAAAAAAGTAATTGAATGAGTTTCAAATACCACACGATTGGGGCGTCTTTTCCTCATATTTTTTTCCAATGGGGAGAGAATAGGCAATGAAAAATGGCGTCATTGTGTTCATAAAGCACTATGCACAGATAGTGCTGAGTCCATTTTGTACGCCAGTTCTCACGTCTTGTTCATTGTGCACCGTTTTTGAGAGAGGAATGTTTGTTTTTGTTGCTTTTTTATTTTTTGGGGTTGGGGGGTGGGGGAGGTAATGAACTGGGCGTTTTTATTTTTGTTCAGGAAACCACCCCACCCCAGTAATTGTGAAGGGAGAATAAATTGAAAAATATCCATTCACTTAACTTTATCAAAGGAGTTACACTTCAGTTTGAATCTTGCAACAGGAGCAAGAACAAAAATTGTTTTTTCTTTTTCACCAAGATGAAATTTCGTATTTTGGTACCCTTGTGATAACTTAGAAATTAATTTTTTTGGCCTGTGAAATTTTAGGACGTGGGTTTGTTTTTGTCTGGATTTTATCAAATGTTCTTGGCATTTTCCTTTTTCTTCCAGTCGCGTTTTGAATTTCAGATTCTGAAGTTTCACAAAGGATGCAAGTATTCACAGTTTTGAAGTCTTTTGCACTATCAGCCTATATCTGTGTACTTTTTCCATTTTGGTATTTTGCATTCTTTATTTTGGAAATGATTTGCAAATGCATTTCAGTTTCATATGTTTTCTGTCATTCTAGCAGAATTGTCACTTTTTTCTTGGAGTAATTTGTTATTCCATCAAAAATAAAACTGACTTTTGACATGCAAACTATTGCGGTACATTCTTTTTTAATCCGTTATTGTTGCTTCAAAATTAGGATAATTGGAAGCTGGTATCCAACAAAAAATAAAATGTCTTTATTCTACAGTTTCTGTACAGACTGCTTGTGATCTTGCAAACATCCGTAATGATGTGTAATGTCATGTGTTCTGATCATCATAGATTTAACCATTCTACAGACAGATTTTAACCATTAGTACAAAACTTTTTTCAAAGCCATATTTCTGATATTGTGTGGTCCAAACTGTAGTTATCCAAGTGCATCAGACTCAATGGCAATCACTGAACCAGTTTTTAGTTTTCACATTTTTATAAAACCACCTCTCCCCACAAACTTTCTACAACAGTGTACAAAATGCTGCATAGTGTCAATTCACATTTAATATTAAATTTTTTTAAAACAAGAAAAAACAGACATATCCACTACTTTACTTAAAATCATATACTATATAGACTTTCACAATCATTTCATAAGTGCTGAAGTAAAATCTGCATTAATCTTCTAGCGGAAGATCAGTATACAGATTTGCCACCAACTTCACCTAAAGTCATTTTTATGATAATAGCAAACACATGACCAGACCTTTTTATTTTCACATTTAAAGCAATTTCAAAAACCAAAAAAACAAACAAACACCACCTCTCCACACACCATAAGCAATTTCAAAAACAAACCAAAAAAACAAACACCACCTCTCCACACACCATGTTACATTTTCTTTTGTCAATTTACAAGTGGTATCTACGAAAACAAAACAAAAAAAACCACATAGGCACATCATATACCATTAGTCTTTCACAGACAATTTCATAAGTGTTAGTGAAAAATCTGCATCACTATTCCTGCAGAGGATCAAAACAGATTGGCCATCAACTAAAGTAATTTTACACAAGACATAACAATCACATGACCAGGTTTTTCAGTTTACATTTGACAAAAGAAAAAAGACCCCTTCTCACACACTTTCCACACCATTATACAAACTATTGTATTCTCATTTTACATGTATTATGGCTTTTTAAAAAAAACCATGCACATTTGTACCCACTACTAGACTTGAGATCATATAGCACCAAGATGTGTTGGTGTAAAATCTGAATCTATCCACTCGCAGAAGATCAGTGCACAGATTTGCCACCAACAGCAACGTAAGTCATTTTACACATTATGAATTGCCATCACAGGACCAGCTTTTTTTCCCTTCACAATCAATAGGACAGAAAAAACAGAAAAAGAAACTTCACACACACAGTCCACACCATTATAGACCATAATGGACTACATTATTTTGTCAATTTACCTTCCTTCTGATTACCATCACAAAAAGAAAAAAAAATGCCCAGGCTCTCATCCACAGCTATACTTAAAACCATTGAGTAATAATCATTCTTTCACATATTTGTTCATATGTGCAAGATATGCTGGTGTAAAATCTACATTAATCTTCCTGCAGAAGATCAGTATACAGATTTGCAACCAACACAGTCATATCATGCAATATAAAATACATCACAAAACCAGGTACATTTGTCTTCACATCTGATGTAATGTGATAAAAAATTAAAAAGGACCCCTTCTCCCCACACACTTGCCACACCAAAAAAAAGAAAAGATTTTCCTTAATTCACATTTCGGTCCAATTTAAAAAACAAAACAAAACCACCCCAATCAGCAAAACATTGTCTTCACATCTGAAGTGATGTGATAAAAAAAAATTAAAAAGAACTTCTCCCCACACACTTGCCACACCAAAAAAGAAAATATTACATTTTCCTTGATAATTCAAATTTCAGTCCGATTTTTTAAAAAAACCCACCCCAATCAGCAAAACATTTGTCTTCACGTCTGAAGTAATGTGATAAAAAGAAATTAAAAAGGACCCCTTCTCCCCACACACTTGCCACACCAAAAAAGAAATTACATTTTCCTTGATAATTCACATTTCGGTCCAATTTAAAAAAAAAAAAAAACACCCCAATCAGCATAACAGTACCAGAAAACACAGATATTGTCTACTACTATACTTACAATTACACTAATCTCATTTTATGCTAGAGGTGCTAGTGTAAAATCTGCATTAATCTTCCAGCAGAAGATCAGTATAAAGATTTGCCACAAACTTCACCCAAAGTCATTTTCATAATAATAGCAAACACAGGAACAGACTTTTGTTTTCACATTTAATGTAATTTCAACAACAAAAAAGAGGAAAACCTCTCCACAAACACTTTTCACACCATTATTCAACATGCTACATTTTCTTTGTCAATTTACATTTGATAACATTATCATATTCAACATGCTACATTTTCGTTGTCAATTTACACTTGATAACATTAACCGTTTTTAATGGGGGAAAAAAACCCACTTAGGCAGATGTTATCCTCTACTGTAGTTAAAAATCATACCATTAGTCGTTCTCATACATTTTTCCTAAGATGTGTTGGTGTAAAATCTGCATCAATCTTCCAGCAGAAGATCAATACCCAGATTTGCCACCAACATCAAGTAAAGTCATATTCCATGATAACAATGGTAATCTCATGACCAAGTTTGTTATTCGTTTCATATTTGATGCGATTTGAAAAAACAAAAGACCCCTTCTCCCTACACACCTTTCCACACCATTATGAAACAAACTTTCTCCACACTTTGCACACCATTTTATAAAATAACATGCTTTTTCTTGTAAAGTTACATTTGATCAAAAATTTATCACAAAAAAGAAAAGGAAACACACTGGTACTCTTTACCCACATATCCATTTTTCGTAAGATGTGTCGGTGCAAAATATGCCACCAACACGGAACTAAGATTGTATCCCACAAACCATTTCTCCCAATGTCAAAGGTAATCACAGAACCAATTTTGTTTCCGTTTTTACATTTGATGTGAATTAAAAATAGTAAAAAAAGACCCCCTCTCCCCACACACTTTTCCACACCATATTACAAATAATATTTTTGCAGATATAAAAGGCCATCACAAGACCCGATTTTGTTCCAGTTAAGGTATTTTTAATTTAGACTTGGAACAAAACAGAACAGCATTTTTATTCAGCGTCATAAGAAAAATGTCAGAAAAAACCTTCCCACCAGCATTCTTCTCCCCTTTCCCCTATTTTCTTTGAGAATTTTTGGTACACATAAGTAAACATTTCACACACACAACTTTCACTCATACAATCACCCCCATTCCCAATTATTTTAATCATTCATTCTAAAACTAGCTCCCTTGTTCTTGCCTTTAAGCACTGTTCTTAAATCTCTTTCCCCAAGAAAAACAAAACAAAGCACCGAAAAACATTCAATGAGGATTGCCTAGCGCCTACCACCTATCCCCGTCTCCACACACACACACACCCTTGACTAACCTACCCTCCCCCTTCCTAGCACCTCTTTCCCTAAAATGCTTTTAGCCCCTCCCCCAGACCACAGAGGCCATATCAGGCCTGTCACCTTGTAAAATTTTAAATCTCGGATTTAAAATGTGCTATTATATACAGATTAAGCAGAGGCAAAGAGGGACAAAACAGATGAAATTTCTAGAACAGAACTTCCAGAAGGCAGGGATACTATTTTTACCTAAAGGCTCCCGATATCCCCAAGGGGGAGGGGGGTGTCCTTAAAATGCTACCACCACCCCCCCAAAAAAATTCTTTGCCATTGTGTCAACATGTACCTGCTATCTACCTGCCTTTGTGTCCACATGACGGCCAGGGTTAGTGTAAAGGTTAGGATTAGTGTAAACAGTTAGCATGCCAAAAAATAAAGGGGGGAGGGTTGTCAGCTGGTTTGTCTGTTAGAAAGCATGTGGACACAGCAGCATATAGAATGTATGGTACTTAGCTGTAGACACAATGACTTGGAACTTTGAATCAATTAAATTAAAAATTTACCAGTCCTATCAAATAAGACTATCAGACCATGATTTTTAATAATTTTCCAGCTCTTCTTCTATCAGCAAAGCAATGTCTGGTCAAAGACGAATATTTATTTCATTCCACAGCTAGGGCTCCAAGGTTCACTAATGGCAAGATTTTTGCGTATGCCACTGCTTTTTCTCCCACCGTCAAGGTAACCACATTCCAACTTTGGGTATGCAGTTGGGAGTTGAACCTACCAATTTTGCCAGGACAGTGGGGAGGTATCTTCCTACTTTTTCTGATTTTCAACTGTCCTGGGTTCTTTTGACATTCAGTTCAATTTTACCATCAAACTTTAAAGACAGGGTAAGGCTGGGAATCAAACCCAGAACCTCAAAAAAAAAAAAAAAGACTAAACCCAAAATAAAGCATGTGATGATTTTGTTTAAATTACGGCCCAAAACCAAACCATGTGAGAAAAATCTGATCACTTTTAGTCCCCACCCCTTTTTTTTTTTAAATCCCTGTTGATCCTAACCTATACCCTAATCCCTCCTCGTTAACACCCTTTTCCCATAATTACATCTACCAATGCCACTGTCCCCTCCTCATTGCCACCCACACACTTTTTTTAAGCATTCAAAAGCATATTTCTAGTCCTACAGACATTGACAACAATCAGACAAGGACAAGATGGTTCTCTGACAGTTTGTTCTTTCAAGCCAGAAGGCCCATAGAGCCGGAGGTTATCCCGGTTTCTGTAGCGTTAAGCGAACTGATGGTTTTTCACCACCCCTGTGACAGGACGCTAGTTTTCTGACAGTTGATTCATCAAAAATAAAACTAATAAAAATAAACCCAACAAATTACTGCAAATCAAATTATTGGATCAGATTGAAAAAATCTCAAAAAAAACTATTTCTAGTCATAAATGCCATAAGGCAACATTTTGGTCCCATCAAACAAAACCAAATAAAAATCACTATTGCCAGTCTTGCTTCATCAAGGGATATAACCTAAACATTGTCCTGAGCTACCATTTGATTCATGTAAAAATAAAATGGAATTTTAAAAAACTGCCAACCCTCAGCCAAAGGTTAATGGCCACAAGTGTTCTAAGCCAATCAGTGGATACAATCTTTTTTTTTTAAAAGCAAAGAACTGTCACAACCTATACACGAGGCCATGACAAGACAAATGTATCCCCATTCCATTCAATGAATTGGAAAAAAAACATGAAAACTTGACCCTTCACACACACAGTTCTTGCATGCCCCTGTCTGCCCTGACCTGCCTCTAATTTACTCTACTACCGACGCCACCTCACAATCTTCTACTAAAATTTATAAGCAGCTGCTTAAACATTGATCCTCTCTCAAAGTAGAATGAAGATCCACTTCAAGTCCTCTAAGTTCAACAATTAAACGCATAACAAAATCCTCTCAACTCACTACAAAACCATTCACATCAAAATCAGTTCTGCTTACTCAAGAATTTTTTTTTTAATGCACATGGAAAGAAGCAACAAGCAGTAAGATTTCGTTTTAAAATATATATATATGACCCTTTGTATTTGGCTCTTTTTTATCATCTTTTTCTCACATGCAAATTGTAAAGCACAAACTTTTGATGAAGTTTTTTCTTTGTGCTTTTTTAATACAATTTTTCTCCATTCTGGTGCATTGATTTTGGCACAGGCCATGCTTCCCATCATTCAATTAGTGATGGCGCTGGACCTGACTGGAAAATTAATGTTCTGGTGGATTGACTTTGGCACAGACGGTCCTTTCCATCATTCAGTAATGCCCTTTGCTTTTAACACCATCAGACGTGTTTGTGAAAAATAATGGCATGTCCTTTCCAGCTCCTCTCGTGGACAGTACAGCTTGGTTTGCAGGGTTAATATCTCCGTCGGCACACACAATCTTCCTCAGGTCGCTGAATAGCATGCACCTCTGAAGGATGTGCTCGCCAGTTCAGTAGGCCTAACTGATAGTGCTGGATCCGACAGTAGCTGTTCTGGTGTACTGACCTTGGCACAGGCGATTCTTTCCGTCATTCGGTGATTGATGGCGCTGGACTTGTATTATTCTGGCTTCTGTTGTTCCTGGTTAAACAGAAGCAATTTCCAAACTTAATAGAAGAAAAAAAATCAGCAGACATCAGACCTATGGGATTTATCTTTGACAAAGATAAAACTGAACTAGCTGCCACAGCATAAAAGGTAGCACACTGGATGCTTGGGTCCGAATATTGAAATTCCATAAAGTATACATTTTTTTTCTATAAATCTAGTCAGCCTTGATCCAGAGCAAACCCATGTCAACAGCTAGACTGGGACCACAAAGTTGGGCATCGAACACTTTGTAGATGCATTAATATTTATATGAATAACTTGACCAACTCTGCATGTACCTGTCTCTCGGGCCTGATAGACACCAGAGGATATTTTAATAAATTTCAAAAATGCAGAGTACATCTCTGCTAAGTAGTCAGTTGGTGCGATATCATACTCTAGTTTTATACAATCAAAAAAAAAAGGATTAAGTGGCCCCTGTTGATGGGATCTCCTGGTGACCTCTAGTCATTTTCCATACAGTTCCACACATGAGACAGGCAGAAAATAGCAACGAAAGAAAAGACGAATGCAAACACAGATTTTATCAAACAGAAATGGAGCATTTTTAAAATGAATAGCACACTCCAAGAAAAGGCAGGAAAAGGACAAAAACAGTAATACCCATTCATACAAGCACGTACAGAGAAAATGACAGGCATAGTCAATAAACATCCAAGACAAACACACTGTACAAAGGCTAATACTAGCTCAGGTACTCAAAGATGACAAAATACCTGATTTTCCTTTTTTGGTGGACATGTCACAGGACTTCAGTAGCGCATTCTGGTCTCATATCATCAGTCCTTTGACGATGGACGCGTTGGTCGTCAGTTTCTCCAGGCTGGTCTGTCTTCAGCCTTGTGCAGCAATACAGCCATGTCAAGGCCGGTCCAATCTTTGATATGGTCCACCTGGTACCTGATAAAACATGTACATCACAAGGTTAAAGATATGGAAAAAAATAAGCAAAGCAAAGCAAAACAGTACACTGATGGACAATAACATTTGATAATAAAAACAGTGGTCTATGCAAGGAGAAGATCCCGTCAGTAATCAAAGAAAATAGAAGTAGAGAATGGGCAAATTTGAACCTCCAAGCCTCCTTTCATGTTAATTACAAACAGACTTTTAGAAAGAAAGCAGTAATGGCAAAACCAATGGACACATGACTAACAAAGACAAAAACAAAAGGCTGGACAAAAACTTAGGTCAGAAATAAAAGTAAAATGGCAGTAAATATGTAAAATACCTTTCTATATTAGAAGACGCAGATCATGGTGGCTGCCATCACACACGTTAGGTTACTGGCACTTAATTCCAGCTCCAGAGCCCCTGAAAGCGGTAAATCATCAGTAAAACTGAAAACCTTAGTTGCACTGGCTCAGATATTATGACAATTTGATTTCATCACTTTGACGCAGAATTCATTCGCAATTCATTCATTGAGCCTTTCACACTTCAATTTGATAATTTTTTTAAAAATCAGTTCAGCTAAAAATAATATTTTGAAATATATTTGCAAACAAGGGAACATTCTTTTAATTTGATACTCCTCATTCTAGATACAGATACTGCAATTCTAGTAGCTACCTAAATTCACAATCTTTACAAGCAAAAAGGTAAGCGAAATGTTTCAAGAAAATCCTAAACAAACTTATTAAAACTGAAACTACCTCCTTCGCATAGACTTAGAGCTAAACATAAAGAACCATGCATATTTAAGTTGTAAAACTGCAGCTGTACAATTCTTAATGTTACTTACTGTGCAAAGTCTTGATGGGGAAACAGTTTCCGACGATAGGACCACACCTGCACAGAAGATTCCCGTGTTTCTTCTTCGCTCATCTGCTTTGCACCGTCATATGCTTTGAAAAAATAATACCAAGTCCTTTCCAGCTCCTCTCGTAGGACGCACAGCTTGGTTTCCAGCGTCAGCCACACTATCTTCAGGTCGCTGTATAGCGTGCATCTTTGAAGGATGTGCTCGCCAGTCTGGTTTTCTTCACCAGACTCCTGTGTGATCCACATGACTAACCAGGCCAAGACCCATGTTCAATAAGAGGTGGGAAAGAAAAAGCTGAAGGAAATGTTTTGAAAATGTGAGGGGAAGGCCGAGTCACACCCCTTCATAACCAGTGTTCTAAAGATGCTATTAGGCAAAGTCGCATTCCCTCATAACCAGTGTCCCAAAGATGCCAGTAGGCGACACAGTCACATTCCCTCATAACCAGTGTCCCAAAGATGCCAGTAGGCGACACAGTCACACTCCCTCATAACCAGTGTCCCAAAGATGCCAGTAGGCGACACAGTCAACACTACTTCCCAACCAACGTTTCAAAGGGTCACACTCCCTCCTAACCAACGTATCAAAGAGACACTCCCTCCTAACCAACGTCTCAAAGAGACACTCCCTCCTAACCAATGTCTCAGAGTCACACTCCCTCCTAACCAACGTCTCAAAGAGACACTCCCTCCTAACCAACGTCCCAAAGAGACACTCCCTCCCAAAGAGACACTCCCTCCTAACCAACGTCCCAAAGAGACACTCCCTCCTAACCAACGTCTCAAAGAGACACTCCCTTCTAACCAACGTCTCAAATATGTCAGTAGGTGAGTTAAACTCCCTCATAACCAGCGCCTCAAAGAGACACTCCCTCCTAACCAACGCCTCAAAGAGACACTCCCTCCTAACCATTGTCTCAAAGAGTCACACTCCCTCCTAACCAACGTCTCAAAGAGTCACACTCCCTCCTAACCAACGTCTCAAAGAGACACTCCCTCCTAACCAACGTCTCAAAGAGACACTCCCTCCTAACCATTGTCTCAAAGAGTCACACTCCCTCCTAACCAACGTCTCAAAGAGACACTCCCTCCTAACCAACGTTTCTATGTCAGTAGGTGAGTTAAACTCCCTCATAACCAGCGCCTCAAATAGACACTCCCTCCTAACCAACGTCTCAAAGAGACACTCCCTCCTAACCATTGTCTCAAAGAGTCACACTCCCTCCTAACCAATGTCTCAAAGAAACACTCCCTCCTAACCAACGTCTCAAAGAGACACTCCCTCCTAACCAACGTTGCAAAGAGACAATCCCTCCTAACAACCATTGTCTCAAAGAGTCACACTCCATCACCAACGTCTCAAAGAGTCACACTCCCTCCTAACCAACGTCTCAAGTATGTCAGTAGGTGACAAAAGAGTTAAAACTCATAACCAACGTCTCAAAGAGACTCTCCCTCCTAACCACTGTCTCAAAGAGTCACACTCCCTCCTAACCAACGTCTCAAAGAGACACTCCTAACCAACGTCTCAAAGAGTCACACTCCCTCCTAACCAACGTCTCAAATATGTCAGTAGGTGACAAAGAGTTAAAACTCTCATAACCAACGTCTCAAAGAGTCACTCCCTCCTAACCAACGTCTCAAAGAGACACACTCCCTCCTAACCAACGTCTCAAAGAGACACTCCCTCCTAACCAACGTCTCAAAGAGACACTCCCTCCTAACCAACGTCTCAAAGAGACACTCCTAACCAACGTCTCAAAGAGACACTTCCTCCTAACCAACGTCTCAAAGAGACACTCCCTCCTAACCATTGTCTCAAAGAGACACACTCCCTCCTAACCAACGTCTCAAAGAGTCACACTCCCTCCTAACCAACGTCTCAAAGATTCACACTCCCTCCTAACCAACGTCTCAAAGATTCACACTCCCTCCTCACCAACGTCTCAAAGATTCACACTCCCTCCTAATCAATGTCTCAAAGAGTCACACTCCCTCCTCACCAACGTCTCAAAGATTCACACTCTCTCCTAACCAACGTCTCAAAGAGTCACACTCCATCACCAACGTCTCAAAGATTCACACTCCCTCCTAACCAACGTATCAAAGATGTCAGTAGGTAACAAGAGACACTCCCTCCTAACCAACGTATCAAAGATGTCAGTAGGTAACAAGACACTCCCTCCTAACCAACGTATCAAAGATGTCAGTAGGCAAGAGACACCCTCCTAACCAACGTATCAAAGATGTCAGTAGGCAAGAGACCCTCCTAACCAACGTATCAAAGATGTCAGTAGGTAACAAGAGACACTCCCCCATAACCAACGTATCAAAGATGTCAGTAGGCAAGAGACACCCTCCTAACCAATGTATCAAAGATGTCAGTAGGTAACAAGAGACACTCCCCCATAACCAACGTATCAAAGATGTCAGTAGGCAAGAGACACCCTCCTAACCAACGTAGCAAAGATGTCAGTAGGCAAGAGACACCTAACCAACGTAGCAAAGATGTCAGTAGGTGACAAGAGACACCCTCCTAACCAACGTATCAAAGATGTCAGTAGGTGACAAGAGACACCCTCCTAACCAATGTATCAAAGATGTCAGTAGGTAACAAGAGACACTCCCCCATAACCAACGTATCAAAGATGTCAGTAGGTGACAAGAGACACCCTCCTAACCAATGTATCAAAGATGTCAGTAGGTAACAAGAGACACTCCCCCATAACCAAAGTATCAAAGATGTCAATAGGTAACAAGAGACCCTCACAACCAACGTATCAAAGATGTCAGTAGGTAACAAGAGACACTCCCCCATAACCAACGTATCAAAGATGTCAGTAGGTAACAAGAGACACTCCCCCATAACCAACGTATCAAAGCCTTTGGATGTGTTCATCAAGACATCACTGTCACCAAGATTGCTCTCCTTTGATCTCTTGCCCTAGTTTTTTTCGCTAGTTTGAGTCTAATTTGCTTTTTGTGACTAGTTTTTTTTTAATACCGATTGTATCTAATCTATATATTTTTTTTTTTTCCTATTTTATCGTTTTCGGCTAGCCTTTACTTCCATTGTATTTATTTTATTTTGTATTTATTTTATTCTGTCCTTTTTACTTTAGTTTGTTTAATCTTATTTTGTTGGTTTTTTTATTTTGCTTTATTTTATTTTATCTTTTAGCAAGGATCAAGGAAGCAATCAGATGTTGGTGCCCAGTGATCGTTCATAGGCAACTGACAGGGTAGTCCAATAGCTAAAATATCCGACAAAGAACTTTGGCGGCACAATATGTCCTCCTCGGGATATCCTGAATCAGCTTGCAATGCAGTAGTTGCAGGGCTGGAACTCTGGAACTTCTACGACATGCCACTGCTGTTTTCGTCCCTCTGAAGAAATGACATAGGTCCAGAAGAGCCACTGTTGCAAATCTATCTAATCACCATTGCTCTGGCTCAGACCCGCAGAATAAGTCTTCAGGAAAACAGAACTTTGGAGACAGCGGAATATCGCCATTTTGAAAACTTAAGGTCAACTATTTTCCTGATCCAGACTCGATGGAAACAAAAGCTTTAGAGATAGCAGAATATCCCACTTCTGAAAACTAAAGTCGAATATCTGCCTGATCATGATTCCCTGGAAACAAAGTTTTGGGTATAGCTGAATATCCCCATTCTAAAAACTAAGGTCGAAATTCGAATATTTGCCTGATACAGATTCCCTTGGGGATAGCAGAATATCCCCATTCTAAAAACTAAGGTCGAATATCTTCTGATGCAGACTCCCTGAAAACAGCTTTGGGGATGGCAGAATATCCCCGTTCTGAAACCTGAGGAGGAAGGGATAGCTGAATATCCCCATTCTAAAAACTAAGGTCGAAATTCGAATATCTACCCAATACAGATTCTCTGAAAAAAATTTGGGGATAGCCGAATATCCCCGTTCTGAAAACGGAGGTCGAATATCTGCCTGATACAGATTCCCTGGAAGCAAAGCAATATCTGCCTGATACAGATTCCCTGGAAACAAAGCAATATCTTCTGATACAGATTCCCTGGAAAAAAGCTTTAGGGATAGCAGAATACCTCCGTCCTGAAAACTAAGGTCGAATATCTGCCCGATACAGACTTCCTGGAAACAAAGCTGTTTGAAGGCTTTGTTGGACCATTTCCTCCCTCCATTCCCTACCCTCTAACAAAGGTCCTACCCAGCTAAATGCATGTGGTTCACAACATGGCGTTTGTAGCCAGAAGGTTCAAGGTTGTTGGGAAGTTTCTGAAAAGACAAAAATAACAAAAAATCATGTAACCGTATTTTAAGGAAGAGTAAGAGAGGAGTGTGTGTGTGTGCGTGCGTGCGTGTGTGTGCTTGCTGTGTGTGTGTGTGTGTGTGTGTGTGTGTGCGTTAAGTCATTATGCGCAAGTATGCGTATCTCGCACGCGAACGCTCTACTATGACAGCCAGCATGCAAATGAAACAAACCAAAACTGGTCACACTTGACAGGATTTTCTGCTGTAGGCACCACAGCTTGCGGCAGCACCTCACTGATGGAAAAGCTTGTTGCCATTGTTAAGTCACAGTAAACTGCCCTGGTGCATGTTTGGAGTTTGTGAATGAATGATCAATCCTCTGCTTGAAAAGATGAACTTAGCGAAAAGCAGTGCGTCATCAAAACACTGATACTGCACCACAGTATCACCAGATCCAGCCAAGTTGAAATGTACCCTAGGGAGGGGGAGATGTGGGGGATAGCATTGTGGTCAGAGCCTTTAGCTCACCATCTGACAGTGGGGAGGGGTTGAGCCACCACCCACACATCCATTCAAGGGGAATTTTTTCCCTGGTGTTAACATGACCGTTTCCTCTTTCTCGAAGGTGATTTGGATAAGACTATAAACCATGGTCCCGTGTATGAACGCACGCGAAAATTTGCGCACACAAAAATATTTCCATATTGGATATGTAGCCCATTGCGTACTGGTAGGATAAGATAGCATTTGATGAATAACCATATGCACACTGGTGTATTTAGACATCCCTCCTGAAGTTGGAATGTGTCTACCTTAACGCTGGGAAAATGGTCCTAGACACAAAATTCTCACCATTGATGCACGTTGGAGCTCTAAGGGAGGAACGATAAATGGGGCAAGTCATCAAAACCGTGTATGACTACACTACAGCATCACGGAATTTAGCTAATGGTGGACGCCTTGTTCGTGTTTTACTATCAAATCGAGGTCCCAGCAACTATCAGAAGCAGATAATAGACCAGAAAATGCAGTAAGTACGATTGATTCAAACAGCTGAAGGTTGCGCTACATAAAACTGACTTTTGTGCCCACACTACAGTTGTAGGCCTCTTCAAGTTCTATGGGCTCCTGTATGTCAACAGGTTTGGATGGCTAGTATTTTACCATGTGATTTCGTAAGATGTTTCTGCCTCCAGTCTCTGCCCCTTTTGCTCTCTGCCCTCCCTGCCTGTTTCTGTACCAGTGGCATATGTTTGTGCAAGATAGTGCCTGAGAGCGTGTGTGTGTGTGCGTGCACACCTGCACGTGTGCATACTGTGTG
>CM054137.1:34894883-34902383 GCA_028751875.1 Rapana venosa | reverse complement strand
TCACTCGAGTTTGTGGTGTAGATTGTCTGGTTGGTAACTTTTTTTTCTTTTTTGGTAGGAGGGGGGCTACACTTTACGTTAAGCTTTAGTGTGAAGTAGTTGGTATCTTGTATCTTGAGCTAAGTCAGAATTTCTTTTTTTCTGCTGATTTTTTTAATTATTTTGACAGTGTATCGAGTACTTGTCAGAACGTGTTTGGTCATTGCAGCTGTGGAGGCCTGGTTTATCCTGGGAGAGTTAATGATATAGGAAAAACAGAAGGAAAAAGGTAATAGTTATAGGAAAACGGAAGGAAAAAGTAATAATACAGGAAAACAGAAAGGGAAAAGTAATAATATACGAAAACAGAAGGAAAAGTAATAATATAGGAAAACAGAAGGGAGAAGGGATACTATAGGAAAACAGAAGGAAAAAGAAATAATATAGGGAAAAGAAGGAAAAAGTAATAATATAGGAAAACTGAAGGAAACAGTAATATAAAGGAAAACCGAGGGAACAGTAATAATACAGGAAAACAGAAGGAACAGTAATAATATAGGAAAAACAGAAGGAAAAAGGAATAATATAGGAAAAACAGAAGGAACAGTAATGATAGAGGAAAACAGAAAGAAAAAGTAATAATATAGGGAAACAGAAGGAACAAGTAATAATATAGGAACCCAGAAGGGAAAGTAATAATATAGGAAAACAGAAAGGAAAAGTAATAACATAGGAAAAAAAAAGGAAAAGTAATAGTTATAGGAAAACAGAAGGAAAAAGTAATAACATAGGAAAACAGAAAGAAAATGTAATAACATAGGAAAACAGAAGGAAAAAGTAATAGTATAGGAAAACAGAAGGGAAAAGGGATACTATAGGAAAACAGAAGGAAAAAGTAATAATATAGGAAAACAGAAAGAAAAAGGGATACTATAGGAAAACAGAAGGAAAAAGGGATACTATAGGAAAACAAAAGGAAAAAGAAATAATATTGGAAAACAGATGGAAAAGTAATAATGCAGGAAAACAGAAGAAACAGTAATGATATAGGAAACAGAAGGAACGGTAATAATACAGGAAAACAGAAACGAAAAAGTAATAAACTAGGAAAACAGAAGGAACAGTAATGATATAGAAAAACAGAAGGAAAGGGTAATAATATAGAAAACAGAAGGAAAGAGTAATAATATAGAAAAACAGAAGGAAAAGGTAATAATATAGGAAAACAGAAGGGAAAAAGTAATAGTATAGGAAAACAGAATGAGGGGAAAAGTAATAATATAGGAAAACAGAAGGAAAAGTAATAAAATTGGAAAACAGAAGAAAAAAGTAATAATATAGGAAAACAGAAGGAAAAAGTAATAATATAGGAAACCAGAAGAGAAAAGTAATGATATAGGAAAAACAGAAGGAACAAAAATAATATAGGAAAACGGAAGGAACAGAAATAATATAGGAAAACAGAAGGAAAAAGTAATAATATAGGAAAACGGAAGGAAAAAGTAATAATATAGGAAACAGAAGGGAAAGTAATAATATAGGAAAAGAGAAGGAAAAAGTACTAATATAGGAAAAGAAGGAAGAAAAAGTAATAATATAGGAAAAGAGAAGGAAAAAGTACTAATATAGGAAAACAGAAGGAGCAGTAATAATGTAGGAAAATAGAAGGCACAGTAATGATATAGGAAAACAGAAAGAAAAAGTATTAATATAGGAAAACAGAAAGAAATAGTAATAATATAGGAAAACAGAAAGGAAAAGTAACAATATAGGAAAACAGAAGGGGAAGTAATGATAGAGGAAAACAGAAAGAAAAAGTAATAATATAGGAAAACAGAAGGGGAAGTAATGATAGAGGAAAACAGAAAGAAAAAGTAATAATATAGGAAAACAGAAGGGGAAGGAATGATAGAGGAAAACAGAAGGAAAAAGTAATAATATAGGAAAACAGAAGGGGAAGTAATGATATAGGAAAACAAAAGGAAAAAGTAATTATATAGGAAAATAGAAGGAATAAGTAATAATATAGGAAAACAATAGGAAACAGTAATAATACAGGAAAACAGAAGGAAACAGTACTAATATAGGAAAACAGAAAGAATAAGTAATAATACAGGAAAAGAGAAGGAAAAAGTAATAATTAATATAGGAAAACAGAAAGAACAATAATAATACAGGAAAACAGAAGGAAACAATAATAATATAGGAAAACAGAAGGAAAAAGTAATAATATAGGAAAACAGAAGGAAAAGTGGCAAAAGAATACTGGTGGTTTGTAGCCTGACATGCTGTCTGTGTGGGAACAGTAGGGATAGTAGTCAGTAACAATGGGAGGATTGGGGGAGGGGGGGGGTTGGGGGGGGGGGGGGGGTGGGGGGGGGTTAGAGGGAGGGGGGGGGGGGCTGGGAGAGGGGTCAAGCACGTGCACTTGTGAGATGCACGCTGTCTGACACTTCACAAAATACGGTTGGCTTGCTGACAGTGACTTTGTAAGGAAAGGACTTACCCACATACCTTTTGATTCTGTCCATGCCGTCCGTGTGTGTGTGTGGGGGGGGGGATGTATGTGTGTGTGTGTGTGAGGGGGGGGGGGGGGGGTGGATGGATAGCACTTTATCTGTTTGTATTTGTGTATATATATATAATATATATATATATATATATATATATATATATATATATATGTATGTATGTAATGTATGTATGTATGTACGTACGTATGTGTGTATATATATATATATATATATATATATATGTATATGTGTATGTGTGTGTGCGTGTGTGTGTGTGTGCACGTGTGTGTATAAGTATATAGTGAGATATAAGGGATATAGATAAAGAGAAAAATGCAGATAGATAGATAGACAGACAGACAGACAGACAGACAGACAGACAGATAGATAGATAGATAGAGATAGATAGATAGATAGATAGATAGATAGATATATAAATAGATAGATAGATAGATAGACATACAGACAGACAGACAGATAGATAGATACATAGATACATAGATAGATACATCGATGCGTGCATGTGCACGCACGCGCTAGTCATTCTACAAAAAATTGTGTCCCCAATAGAACCAAAGTTACTCCATGAAAAAAACAAAACATATCCCCTCTTCAGACAGCCCAGTGGAAATTCGAACCCTGGCCCACAGCGTACTCCCTATCACGAGCCTGATGCTCTAACCACCCAGCCAATGTCTCCTCAACAGCTCTAGCTGTTATCACCACCAGTAAGAGGTAGAGGTCGCGCTATCTATCTATCTATCTATCTATCTATCTATCTATCTATCTATCTATCTATCTATCTATCTAACCCCTACGTTTGTTAAAGATTAGAACAAGCGTATATCCCTTGAACACGCGCGTTGCGGGATCTATATCTGGCGAGTGACCTTACGGCAGCCTTAAGTGGGATGATTCTCCAAAAGGATTGCTTGATTCCTGTAAGTTGATGAGCCTGAAGTCTGGGTAGAGGTTATGTACTTTGTTTGATAAAGTCGATGTGTTTCTTGACCCGGGTGAGAAGGTCACATCTTTTTTTGTTGTTGTTGAAGGTACCATGAAGTTCGCACGATTAGTTTTGGGTTTACAAAGTGGAGATGATGGCTGTATGATTAAATCTAATCTGCAGACTGTCTAAGACATAGTGAATTCATCTGAAAAGTATTCCAGGCAAAGTTGACATCATGCACCCTAAGAAGAGGTAGTCAGGTACCGGTAGTTATGGGTGTGTTGTTGGTCTAGAGGGTACCCGCACCTGCCTAGAAATCTGAAAAGTCCTGATTTGATTCCCAGTTGTGTCCAAACCTTTTCCCTCACCCTCAAGAGAGTTGGTGTGTGTGTGGGGGTGGGGGTGGGGGGGGGGCGTGGGTGTGTGTGTGTGAGTAGGGGGTGTGGGTGGGTGGGGGTGGGTGTTGTCACAAATTTCCACATCAACTGATGTGCAGACATGCTAATACCTTACACTCTTTTGAGCACACAAGCACGCTGATTGTCAAGTACCCACGCCAAGTTCTGGCATACTTTTAGAGAATTGCAGGAATGAATGAATACCCAGCATGTACTTATGGGTTGATGAGAACATTGCCAACTGAACGCTAGTAACGTTTTTAAAAAAATAAATATGTTTTGGTAATGTCGCATTCACCCCCGTGGGGATGCCAGGGGGCCTATCAGTATAAATAGCATCTCCACATTCTGGAAATTATGTGCTATGAATTCCCTCTTTTCTACCCATCTCTTTCTTCTTACCTTATTCCTTTCCTTCTTGTCACCTCCTGTTTGTCTCTTTTCTGCCTTCTTGGTCGATTCTCTTGCCCTGCTTTTTTCCAGAAAACTTATGAAGCATCATTTCTCTCCCACGCCGAAGTCGGATGCGCTGGGCCTGATTTGTCAGGCGCTTAACAGCAGTACAATGTGACAGACAACAGTAGTTGCTGTCTAAGGAAAAGGAGAAGTAGAAGAAAGAAGAAAGAAGAAGAAGAAGAAGAAGAAGAAGAAGAAGAAGAAGAAGAAAAGAAGAAGAAGAAAGAAGAAAGAAGAAGAGGAAGAAGAAGAAGAAGAATGTCGTATGAATAGGTAAGACACAGTGTTTTGATGCGTTGTACGTGTCGTATAATTAGTTACACGACACAACGCGAATGCCTTAACAAGTTGATCAAGCATCCGCTATGTCATTTTTCTTGGTTGAGATGGGAGTGAGTATATAGCATGTATGGATTATTCCACCTGCAGTAACTTGTAAGTCCTTGGTAATAAAAAAAAATCCTGATACTGAATCTATCCTTTAACATACCTTTTTCTTTCTTAATCATCTTAATCATCCTTCGGATGAGACTATAAACCGAGGCCCCGTGTGCGAACGCATGCAAAACATCTTGCGCACACGTTAAATCCTGTTCCGCTGTTCGAAAGAGTAGGCCATTGTGTGCCGGTGGGAACAGATGACAAAATTTACAAAACCGCATACACACGCATAAATTAGAAAAAAAATCATCTGAGCGCTTTGATTTGTTGCTTTACAAGATTCAGCGCTATATAAATTTCATACTTTTTTTTTTCAAGCATCACATAATTATTAAGTACAGAGAGAGAAAAAAAGATCATGTAGTTTTCTTTTAAAAAAATCCCTCACACAAAAAAATGTACAACTCTGAAAACCTGAAGAAAGAAAAAAGAACTTAGGAAAAGCTAACACACTGGCAAAATTGACGTGGTATCAACGTTACCATGTCATCACCCAACTTCTGAAGTAAATTCTCTCTCTCTCTCTCTCTCTCTCACTCTCCTCTCTCTCACTCTCTCTCTCTCTCTCTCTCCACTCTCTCTCTCCCTCTCTCTCTCCTCTCTCTCTCTCTCTCTCTCCCTCCTCCCTCCTTCCTCTCTCTCTCCCTCCCTCCCTCCCTCTCTGTCACTTCCCTCTCTCTCACTAACTCACACTCTCTCCTCATTCTCTCTCTACCTCTTCTCTCCTCTCTCTCTCTCTCTCTCCTCTCTCTCTCTCTTTCTCTCCCTCCCTCTCTCTCACACACACACTCCCCCCTCTCTCTCAGTCCTTCGGATGAGACTATAAACAGAGGCCCCGTGTGCGAACGCACGCAGAACATCTTGTGTACATGTTAAATCCTCTTCCGCTTTTCGTAAGAGTAGGCCATTGTGTGCCGGTGGGAACAGATGACAAAATTGACAAAACCGCATACACAAAGGGACTGGATGTAAAAAAAGCACATGAGTGCTTATTCCATTATCCTCGATTTAAAAGAATAAAAAATAAATAAATAAATAAACTCTCTCTCTCATTCTCTCTCTCTGTCACCCTCCCTCCTCTCTCTCTCCCTCTCTCCTTCCCTCCCTCTCTGTCACTTCCTCTCTCTCTCACTAACTCTCATTCTTTTTTTCTCTCTCTCTCCCTCTCTAACTCTCTCTCATTCTTTTTTTCTCTCTCTCTCCCTCTCTTGCTCTCCCTCTCTCTCTCCATCTCTCTCTCCTTCTCTTTCTCTCTCTCCCTCCCACGCTCTCTCCTCTCTTTCCCTCCCTCCCTCCCTCTCCTCCCTCCCTCCCTCTCACTAACTCACACTCTCTCTCATTCTCGTTCTCTCCCTCTCTTGCTCTCCCTCTCTCTCTCCACCTCTCTCTCTCTCTCTCTCTCTCTCACTCTCTTCTCCTCTCTCTCTCTCTCTCCCTCTCTTCCCCCCTCTCTCCCACTCTCTCTCTCTCATTCTCTCATTCTCTCTCTCCCTCTCTTTCTCTCCTTCCCTCTCTCACACACACTCTCTCTCTCTCTCACGCACTCTCCAGTTCCAGACCTTTTCAGACTTGCAGCAGTGTGTGTTAGCTGTCTTCTCTGTGTGACAGCAGGAGCCTGAACCCTCAGGGGCCCTTGATAGACAAGACTGACAGACAGATAGACCGACCGACTGACAGACAGACAGACCGACTGATAGACCAACAGACAGACAGACAGACAGACTGATAGACCAACAGACAGACAGCCAGACAGCTTCTGACTCTGATTGACAGATGGAGGGCTGAAGCACACACACACAGGGGGAGGGTACTCTTTCTCCTGGCGTGGACAGGACAATGAAGGGGGGTCCCTCCTCTTCTCTCTCTCCTCTCTTCTCTCTCCTCTCATCTCTCATCTCTCTCTCTCTCTCTCTCTCTCTCCTCTCTCTCGCTCATCTTCTCTCTCTCTCTCTCTCTTTGTCTCCTCTCTCTCTCTCTCTCTTCTTCTCTCTCTCTCTCTCTCCGCTCCTCTCTCTCTCTCTCTTTCTCTCTCCTCTCTCTCTCTCTCTCTCTCTCTCTCTCTCTCTCCTCTCCTCTCTCTCTCTCTCTTTCTCTCTCTCTCGCTTCCTCTCTCTCTCCTCCCTCCCTCTCTGTCACTCCCCTCTCTCTCTCACTAACTCATCTCTCTTTCTCTCCCTCCCTCCCTCTCTCACACACACCCACTCCCCCTGTCACTCCCCCTCTCTCTCCTCACACCTCACTCTCTCCTTTCTCTCCCTCCCTCCCCCTCACACACACACGTCCTCCCTCTCTGTCACTCCCCCTCTCTCTCTCACTAAATCACTCTCTCTCTTTCTCTCCCCTCCCTCCCTCTCTCACACATACTCCCTCCCACTCTCTCAGTCCTTCGGATGAACTATAAACCGAGGCCCCGTGTGCGAAATCGCACGCATACATCTTGCGCACACAACATTAAATCCTGTTCCGCTTTTCTAAGAGTCATGCCATCGTGTGCCGGTGGGTAACAATGACCAAAATTTACAAACTGCATACATACGGGGCGTGGATGTAAAACTGCCACATGAGTCTTCTTTCCCCCCCACATTATCCTCGATATAAAAGAATAAAATTTTAAAAAATGAAAATTAAATTAAATAATAAACTCTCTCATTCTTCTCTCTCCCCCCTCCTCTCTCCCACCCTCCCTCCTCTCTCTCTCTCTCTCTCTCCCTCTCTCCTTCCCTCCCTCTCTGTCACTTCCTCTCTCTCTCTCTCACTAACTCCT
>CM054137.1:34871440-34881440 GCA_028751875.1 Rapana venosa | reverse complement strand
TTGACAAACAAAATGATTACTCAGTTTACTAGCATTACTTGTACGTCCCATCAATCATTCTAGCCGTCATTGTAGAGATCATAAATTTGTTCCCTCATCACGGCCTAGCGTTCAATATTGAGTCACTCTATCGCTGCTAAACAAACACGATATTTCACTTTTCGAAACGCCGCATCCATGTATAGTACCTCGTTATTACCCCCTAGTGTAATGGAGGCAAGGAGACTGTCCACACGCATCTAACAACCGTCTCAACATCAACGTACCCGTTGCGATCATGTATTGACACTAATGTTACAAATTATTTACCATGCATGGCAAAGACACCACAGAACTGATACATAGAGCCAAACCAGTCAACTCACCTCTTTGGCGCATTTGAATAACCCGTTTGATTTTACATGTATGGCTATATAATAATCTTATATACATTACATATTTTTAAACCTTTTAATATATATAATAATTATTTTATTCTATCTATCTATCTATCTATCTATCTATCTATCTATCTATCTATCTATCTATCTATCTATCTATCTATCTATCTATCTGTCTGTCTGTCTGTCTGTCTGTCTGTCTGTCTGTCTGTCTGTCTATCTATCTATCTATCTATCTGTCTGTCTGTCTATCTATCTATATCTATAGTGGGGGGCATGTAAACCAAACTTAATGATTTGTCTGAACTTTGTTCCCCTTCTAAATGCATGTTCCCTTGTTTCCCATCTATAAACCTTTTTCTTTGTTTCCAATTGACAAATATTCCCCGTTGTTTCCAATCTATAAACAGTTTTCTTTGTTTCCCATCTATAAACATTTTGAGTTGCTTTCCATTGATAAAATATTTCCCATTGTTTCCCCGACTCTAAAAACTATCCCTTATTTCCCACCCACCCACAAAAAAACTCTATCGTTTCCTATCCACACATATATATTTCCCATTGCTTTTTCCCCAATATTTTCCATCCACGGATTATTTTCCAGGTTTTATTTTTTTCATCCAAAAAAACTATCCTCCATTCACAAATATCTCCCCCTATTACTTCCAAACCCCACAAATGTTTCCCTCAAGCTAAACCTTACTCTCCATTAGCCTTCAGCCGTGGGAAACTGTTGACACCTTTCTTTGAATTAGTTCCAGTGTGACGTGAAGATCAACACAGCCCTCACTGGGGCTTGTTTGCTCACATGCATGTGTGTGATTGGGGGGGGGGGGGGGGGGGGGGGGGGGGGGGGGGGGGGGGGGGGGAGGGGGGGAGGGGGGCGGGAGAAGGGGGGAGAAGGGGGAGGGTGCAGGGGTAGGGGGAAATTTCCCCGGAGGCGACCTACTCACCTACTTGCGGTGTTGTGATTTCCCTCCCTTTGGTGCTGTTTGTATATGTTAATTGGAAAGGGTGCTGGTATCGGGGTATATAAAAGCTTAGTTAGTCTCTACATACCCTGGGTAGGAGGACCACCCCCACCAGCCACAGTCCAAGAACTCTTTGTGAAGGATGGGATGTTTAAACTTAATTTAACCCGTAAATATCGTTTCTACGTTTTGTAAAATTGATGCGTTTGAACTCTCCGATCAATTTATGTCTAGCAAGCTGGGTCTTTTCTTTTTGAAGGATTACTTACTAGCTGTGTATGTTTGTAACAGTTTATATCATTAAAATAAACTAATTTTCTTTTAGAGTACTGTTTGACTATTTTTTTCTGAGATGGAAAGTCGTCATGGTATTATCTCCCTTTCTGTTCCTCTCTAGCACCTCCTTGAAACAGAGAGAGAGAGAGAGAGAGAGAGAGAGAGAGAGAGAGAGAGAGAGAGAGAGAGAGAGAGAGAGAGAATCAGGCACATACGCACGGACACACACACACACACACACACACACACACACACACACACACACACACACACACACACACACACACACACGCACGCACGCACACACACACAAACACACACGCACACACACACACACACACACACACACACACACACCACGCACGCACGCACACACACACAAACACACACGCACGTATACACAAACACACACAAACAAAACAGTTCGACAAAACACATAAACACCCCCCCACTACCCCCCCCCCCCCCCCCAAATAACTAGCAAGAAAGCCTCCCACAAAAAAAACAACAAGAAGAACACTTCCAACAACAACACTCCAACAACAACAAACAACAACAGACAACAAACAAACAAAATACCCCCTCCCCCAAAAAAAACAACAACAACAAAACCAACAAAAAAACCCAACCCAAACTGACACAACTCATGAATAACAAGATTTCTGTTTCGTTTTGAATAGAGGAATGCTGGAACGAAAGATAAAAAAAAAACCCACCACCCCCCCCTCACACAAGACAAGGAAAGTCACCCCCTCCCCCCCTCACCCCCCACCCCCACTCCACTCCCCTTCTTCAAAAAAAAAAGGTCAGACTTCAGAAGAGTAGAACAAAAGCCCTGTGCTTCCGCCCTTCTGTGTCTGGATGGAAATGATGGAGGTGATTTATGTTCAGTTGCAGATTTGATCGCTTTAACGTTCTCAAGGGCTTTCACACCCCGCCTCCTCCCCTTCTCTCTCTCTCTCTCCTCTCTCTCTCTCTCTCTCTCTCTCTCTCTCTCTCTCTCTCTCTCTCTTTCTCTTCAAAGACAGAGAGGAAGGACATCGCATTGAGGAAAAGAGAAGAAAGAAGATGGAAGGAAGAGTGGGCAGACTGGAAAAGCCGGTGTGAGGTTTGTGGGGATGGGGGGGATGAGAAGGATCTAAGAGAGAGGGAGGGAGAGAGAGAGTCAAACCTTGAAAACGAAAATCCACGAATATCCCCCATCCTTCATAATTATGCTCTTGCATTTTCTTCTTATAATGGTTCTGTTGTTGTAGTTGTTGTAGTGTGTGTGTGTGTGTTGTGTGTGTGTGTGGGGTGTGTGTGTGTGTGAGTGTGTATGTGTGTGTGTGAGAGAGAACTAATCAAATCAATTCAAATCAAATCAAAATGGTTTTATTTCGAAGATAATGAATAAACACCCGTGTGCTTTTATTTTTATTTTTTAATCCCAATCGTAAGAGAGAGAGAGAGAGAGAAGAGAGAGAGAGAGAGAGAAGAGAGAGAGAGAGAGAGAGAGAGAGAAACAAATCAAATTCTTTTTATTTCGAGGCTAATGAAAAAGCACCTATGTGCTTTTTTACATCCAGTACCAGAGATAGATAGACAAGACAGAGAGAGAGAGAGAGAGAGAGAGAGAGAGAGAGAGACAGAGAGAGACACACACACACAGACACACACACATATGGACAGACAGACAGGTAGGCAAAAAGACACAGACAGACATACAGTCACAACACAGAGACAAAGTCAGAGACAGACACAGACACCCAGACAGACATATAGACAGACATGTAAACAACCAGAAAGACAGACATGTATACAAATCATGAATGAAAAACGAAAAACCTATAACTCTAGATTCTCCCCCCCCCTTTACCCCCAAACATCACAAAATTCCCAAACCAAAATGTAGTGGAACAAAGAAGAGACAGTCATGCTATAACACCCACAATCACCCCTAATATACGTTCCTTTCACTTTGTACCTATCACCAAATCCATAGCGTTAGAAATTTCTCTTTAATGTCAGAGATACCTGCTCTAAATGGCTACAATGGGAAAAAAATCAAAAAAAAATCCAACAACAAAAAACACAAGCAAAACAAAACAAAATAAAATAAAATAAAAGCATTCCCATCTCCTACACCACCAGAGGAGCCGGAAAGGGCATGTCATTATTTGCCCCATACATATCTGACACTGTGTAAAGCCAACGAGAGAAGAAAAGAAGAATCCCCATCCCTCCCCCCCACAACCACTTGCTACCCTCCAAAGGACACAGACTGACAGGACAGACATATGACCAACACACACAACACACACACAACGAGACATCCACCCCACACCCACGCACCTACCAACACACAACACTACAGACACACACACACAACACACACACACACACACAACACACACACACACCACACCACGCACAACACACACACACACACACACACACATACACACACACACACACACACACACACACACACACACACCACACCACGCACGCACACACGCACCACGCACGCACGCACACACACACACACACACACACACACACACCACGCACACACACACACACACACACCAACACACACACACAACAACACACACACACACACACACGTTTGTTTGACTTAAGAAATTACAACCAAACTACAGCAACTCGCTCCCCCCCTCCCCCACAACTCTGATGATCTATTTGTGAATGAAGGGGATAATGAATAGTGATTTATGTTGCAGATCACATCACTACCATTTTCCCCCAAAGATCTTTCAGGAAATAAGACCATCCCTAATGATATTTGAACGACATATACACGTTTGTTCTATTTATACTTAAAGACCGTGACAAGTTCCTTTTGGAGGTGACTTTCTTTGTTTTTCTTCTTTTCTTTTAAAAAAACCACCCTTTTACATCTTCTGTGAAGTGCTTGGAACTGCTGCTTTATGCTGTTTGTTGTGATAAATGTTGGGTTGAAAACTTCCATGTGGTGTTTAACGATGGTTAGATCAAAGCGGGCTTCGTGGTAGTGGTGGGTGGTTTTATTTATTCATTTATTTATTTATCTATTAATTTATTCATGTATTTAATCATTTATCTATTTATTCATTTATTTATTTATTATTATTTTTAAAAAAAAGAAGAGATTATACCTGCAAGTCATCAGGTGGTCTACATGTTGGTGAGGTGTTAGCCCGACTAGCGCAACAGCCCAGCACAAAAGTTGATAGGCTTCTAAACAAAACAAAAAAGTCCTGAAGTGTCAGGTCTGGGTCGCGAGTTCGAATCTCGGAGGCGCCTGATAGATTAAGGGTAGGGATTATACTAGTCCAAGATCAAGTTTTGTGCAAACCTGTCATCGCCGTGTCTCTTTAACGTGTGTACACGCATGTAGCAGATCAAGTATGCATGGTAGGAAATCCTGTATTCGTGTTGGCATTCCATGAGCGGCCTAAGCGTAAACTTATAAAGTTTGCATGCGTGGTGCTGTCCATTCATATAGAGTTACCAGTTGGCTATGCAATGTATACCACGTTCAGTCATTGAAGATTTCTCTGCACATGTGAATTTGGACTGCTCTACCCGAAAAGAATGTTGTCACCAGAAGAGCAGCACCACATTTTGTTCTCATTTTACCTTGTCTGCATGTGTATTGGCTTTCTTCTAATAGTGGCTTTCTGCTACCGAATTTTTCCAGGGATAACTTTTTCTTGTCGGTGGTTCATGCGCGTGCGCTGAATTTAATTTGCAAACTGGATCTAAGTTTTTCGTCTCATCCGAAAAAGACTGGTACCTACACCACCACCACTCATGGTTTTGCGGATAGGAGAAATGTGTTGGTTTAGACAGGGGTTTCACCCGTGACCTCTCACTCTCCAGACAGGCGCGTTGCCTCTAGATCACTGATCCTTCATTTGTTGGAAGTGGGTCTCTGGGTAGGCAAGGTGTACATTTGAAAATTCCGTGCATTTTAAATTTTGTTTCCGGGAACACTAAAGTCTAAAAACTTAGCTCAAACCACCTCACCATCCGGCAGTCCCTTGGACCGTGGGGGCACTAATGAAGTTTTTTGCAACCAGCTCAAAACAAGTGCAGGGATAAACATTATGATAATAGTAATAATTCTCTTGGTTTAAACATGATTTATTCAATAAGTATACAACATAAGCAAACAACATCAATACAGCAGCAGCGGAAAAGCATCAAGCTACAGCTTATTTTGAACCCCACCTCACGAGGAGTTAAACAATTGATAATTCTCTTCTGTTTTTAGAATTTCCAAGCTATACTGCATGTGTGACACTTGAAGTCCCAGTTTTACTAAGGTTTGCATTTTCTTCACCCAACTCTATGCACATTTCACTTACCTCTTTTATCTGTCAGACAACGAACTAGGACCCACCACCGAGCTGACCTAAAAAAACCCACCCCAACAACCCCGTGGAGTCTAACCCTCTTCAAAGCTTTGCATTGATAGTTTCTCTCTTGTGTTGTATGGAACTTGTGTGTGTGTGTGTGTGTGTGTGTGGCGGCTCCTGCTCTGTGGTCCCTGATGCGTGGACCATTATGGCTGACTGCTCTTTGTGTCTGTGTCATCTTGTCTTTTCTGCTCGCTTCTGCTTTTTCAATGCTCTCGGTTGGGGGGGGGGGGGGGGGGGGGGGGGGGGGGGGGGGGGGGGGGGGGGGGGCCTGTGGAGGGGGAAAGTGGAGCATCCTCCTACAAGTTCATGGGGTGCATGGCTAAGGGGTGCGTGGGTTAGCGGGAAGAATGGAGAAAAATGCCAGTCAGAAGAAAATAGCAGATTCTTTTTTTATGACGTTTCAGTTATGCTTGTTGGCATAGCAGAGATAAAGAAGATGATGATGGTAATGATGACGACAGCTAAAACTACTATTCATCGTCTAGGCATCGTCTTTGGCGTCGTCGCTGTCCTCAACACCATCAGCGGCAGCAGCATCCACGTCTTCGTCATCCTCCTCCTCCTCCTCATCATCGTCGACGTCGTCGTCGATGTCATCATCATCATCGTCGTCGTCGTCGTCATCATCATCGCCGTCGTCGTCGTCTTCGTCGTCGTTGTCGTCGCCATCATGATCATGATCATGATCATGAGCAGCAGCAGCAGCAGCACAGCAGCAGCAGCAGCAGCAGGCAGCATACTTCTATTACTAATGAAAAGCCTGATATTGTTGCTGTGGACGAAGACAACACTAGTGGTGAACACAGTCACGCAGATTACATACAACGGTAGTACAATACATATGACAACAAAGACAGCAGTAATAATAAATAGTTCTGATGATGACCATTGTTGCGACACACTCAAAATGACAACAACGACGATGATGTTGATGAAATTGATGCTGTTGATTCCAATAATGATAACGACAATGTTAACGATAAGTGCGAACGACAGTTTTAACTTCAATAAGAGGACTGACTATGATAATGACAACTATAATGATGAGATCGATGACTATGATGATCGTGCATGGCGACAATAGTCGTGACAATGACAATATCGATATTTGTAGTTTTTTTGTGGTGTGCAGCAGCACTTTTCTAGGTGTTTTTGGTTTCTGGAACAGATGATATTCTTCTTTGTGGAACTGGATTTTTCCATCCCGCTCTATCTGTTTCTCTTTGTTTCTCCGCCTTTGTCTTTCTCTTTGTACCTCCGTCTTTGTCTAGGTCTCTGTCTATGTCTCTCTGTCTCTGCCTTTGTCTGTCTCTATATCTGTCTGTCTGTCTGTCAGTAACTTTCTCTTTGTCTTTGTTCCCCCTCCCCATCTCTGTCTGTCTGTCTGTCTGTCTCTCCCATGTGTGTGTGTGTGTGTGTGTGTGTGTGTGTGTTTGTTCACGCGCATGTAACTATGTATGCAGTGAAAACACACACGAAACTTACCTTCCATACAAAATATTGGAGAAGGTTAGGCCACACATTCAGTTTCTATCCACGTTACTCTTCTCACGCAAGATGTAAGCTGTAAGACAAAGATGCTGACGACATGTACACGCATTTACACAGACAACCCCCCCAAAACAAACCGTACTTCATGTACATATACACACACCAAGAGCAACAACGCATTAACAGCTAACATCGTGTTATAAGAATTGACAATGAATAATCTTAGTAGGCAGTGAGTAAGACATAAAACGATCAAACGTCTCTGCATTTTCAAAGACTCTTCTTGTTTTAGATAATACAGTAGTTATCGTTCATATTGCTCTACTGTGACATATATAACAAAGGTGTAACATGAGTAACATTCATAAAAATGGGGTGGTGGGAGAAAAAAACAACAAGAAAGAAATATGAAGATAAAAAAAGGAAACTAGATAATTTTAAAAAGATTGAAAAGAAAAAATGTTCTGAAAACACATGCCTGTCCCCTTCCTCTCTCGAACTCTGAGCGAAGAAGTACTGGTTTATCTATTTATTTTATTATTTCTTTTATTTCAAAGATAATGGAGTAAGCACTCACGTTTTTTTATTTTCTAAACACAGTTTGGTAAATTTTTGTCATCTGGTCCAACCGGAAGTGAATTTGCTTTGAGACTACGTGACAGGGCTGTACTCTAAGCTTCCTATCATAACACATCCCTGCGTCAACCAGGCCCGAGCGATACAGACACCTGCAGAGTTGGTTAGGTAATTTGAGCAACAAGCTCAAATCGCATCCATAAAGTGGATGTAGCTCGACTGTGTGGTCCCAGTTTTTCCATTGAACCCACAGCACATTCACTCTGGGTAAGAGCCGGCCCGGAGCTCAAACAAATCCCTATGACTCTTACGGGGTTCGAACTCGCGACCTTCCAGTCCGTAACCAAGGCGCTAACTACTGAGCCAAGGGAGATGGTCAAAGTTTTCACTTCACCCATGAAGCTCACCCTTATCTAACCTCCGCTAATGACCTCAACGACACCAGTACAGGCGACACCAAATTCGTAGTCTTAACTCTTTCTTCACCACGAACCTCAAGAGAGAGAGAGAGAGAGAGAGGAGGTGAGAGATGAGAGAGAGAGAGGGGAGATAAGGAGAGAGAGAGAGAGGTTAGAGAGGAGGGGGAGAGAGAGAGAGAGAAGAGAGAGGGGGAGAGGAGGAGAGAGAGGAGAGAGGGGAGAGAGAGAGAGGGAGGGTTGTCCTTTGCTGTGGCAGTTTACGGCTTTAAGTCACACAACACCCAAACAGTTTGCAGTTTGAAGTCAGGCCAAGCTGAGGACGAGGCCTGAGGAAGAGGATATCCGCTACAACAGGGAGGCAGGCAGGGACATTAGCATGTGTGATCGTGACTGAACTGCGGGGAGGTAGCGGGGACAGGGCAGAGGTAAAGGGCTTGCTACACTGGGGTACTGGCCTGTAGGACTCGTTTTTATAAATGGACAAAGCGTTTTTAAGGCCGTCCTATGCCACCCTTGCTGAATAATCAAAGAAAATAAACAAACAAACAAAAACAACAAACGCCAATAACTTAAAGCAATGCTCCCCACCCAAAAAAAACCCCCCAATAAAATACCAACAACAAAACCAAAAAAAAAACAAAAACAGCCCAACAACAACGAAACAAAACAAAAACTCTACAACAAACTCCAAACAAAAATAAAAAACCCATCCCCAACCCTACTATACAAATTAACTTTTAAAAATACACAAAATTAACAAAACAAGCGCAAAAAAAAAACCAACCCAGAAAAGGTAACCCTAAAAAGGCAAACAAAACTACCAACACACAAAAAAAACATCAACAACAACAAACAAACGAACAAAACATTACTTGAATGAAGTCAAACAGAAACCCCCCCAACAAACAACAATCACAATATAACGCTGAGATACAAACTCTGACTTGAAACATGCCAATGTTACAGAAGCTTGTTCTAAAAAAGAAAAAAGTAAGACACGTTAAAGAAACAAACAGAAAGGCGACAGGCACAAAAATAACTCAATGTATCAAAGAAGAGAAAAAAAAGAAGAAAAGTTACAAGAAATCAACTGTCAAAGTAAACAATCTGAATAACTCTTTTTTCGACAATTTTCTGGTCATGTTTCATTCTCCAGAAGTATCATTTTTCTGATACTAATCATAACTAACTGAACGTGACATAGACATGGCTCATTGCAGGTGCTAAGCAGAGATGAGCACAAGCCTCTGCTAGTATTCTGGAACTTAGTCTAATCTTTATTTGCAGGAAATAGCAGATCACAGGAAACAACCAAAAAAAAACACTGTTTTGAATGTTGAAACAATTCCGAGGAGAGGAAACAAGTTTTGCAGTTGTAAAGAAGGTTGGTTACACTTCTATGCAATATAACAAAGCTGTATTACTGAAACCAGTGATTTCAAAAACTTTTCCTCTTGTCAACTCAAATTTTTCAGGAT
>CM054137.1:34858940-34861440 GCA_028751875.1 Rapana venosa | reverse complement strand
TGTATACAGTTTTATGCAGTTTAAAGTTGTTATAAAAAAAGAAAAAAAAGAAATAGCATTGCGCGTGGGAAAATTCCGTGCTCGAACTCCACAGCTTCTTCTTTGGCTTGCCCCTGCCCCACTCCCAAGGGAAAGGGTGTGTGTGTGCAAACCTAAAAAAAAACCTGTCTCAAATTGACAGTGCATAACCCTGCTGGTTGGTGAAGTCTCACATGCATATATGTATGTATAAGCGTCTGAAATTTATTGAATACTGGCATCAAGTACATCACCTTAAGCGAACATAGATTGCGATCTTTTGTATACTTGATGTGAAAGAAAAAAACCCAACAAGGACCAAGTTACAGAATTTCGACAGTTTGAAACACCTAGAAAAAAACCACCCGCATCGTGAGCTTACTGACAGCGTTTTTCCTTCTAAAAACTCTAGTCAAGACTTCCAGATTCAAGATTAAACGAAACTGTAAAATAATATTGCAATTTGCTTTAACCCAAAATAAAAAAAAGTCAGCTCTGCTTATGACAGGAATATAACTATAGTCAACCTTTTACACAGTTACATACAACTTAAGCCACGGTTACAAATTAACTCTTTCTGTCCAAAGAGAACAAACTAAAAAGTTAATGTTGGTAGCCAAAAAAAAACCCACCCCAAAACAACCACCCCATAATATATCTACTACTTACAGCCACTCACATCAACACAATCAGGGCAAAGAACGGGGACCGAAGTTTTACGATCTTTCCTCTCCCCCACTCCAGCCAAATCACCACCACCAACCTCTTCAACCAACACTGACTTCAATCCTACCCACCACATGGCTGTGTCATTAAGGCTGTGAACAACTCCACCTTTCCCTCTTATCCCTGACCTGTGTGGGGGCACACACTAGTCACTCCTGACAGCTTGAAATCCACTGATCGACTGCTTGTCCACTATCAAAGAGATAACGGGCAGTAGTTGAGTGTTGTGAACCTGACCCGTGTTATAAAGGCGCTGAATTCAATGGCTTTTTATTGCCCATCTCCTCCAAGGTATGGTATCTCTCTTCTCTGCTCTTCTCCGGTCCCATAGTTACTTGAGGAGGAGTCAGCGCTGTGCTGATTTAATTTTTTTTTTTAGACCATGTGTCTCTGGGGCAAGTTGAACCTGCTGGAGTGAAGCAGATCCTTCTTCAGGGACCAAGGTGTCAACAAAAGTATGTTCTTTCGAGCCAGAAGGCCCATAGAGCCGGAGCTTATCCCGGTTTCTGTAGCGTTAAGCGAACTGATAGTTTTTCACCACCCCTGTGACAGGACGCTAGTCTGTCGCCAGATACTTCCCCAGCAGAGCTGGTACCCACTTGTACACCTGGGTGGAGTGAGGAAAATAGGAGTAAAGTGTCTTTCCCAAGGACACAACACTGAGCCGAGCGGGGATCGAACCCGCGACCTCTGGATCACTAGTTGACCGCCTAAACCACTCGACCACGGTGCCTCCTAAGGTGTCAACAAATGTGGAGACTATTCTTTTTTACATTTTAAAAATTTTAGTTTATATCACAGAATCACGGCAGATTTCTCTGCGTGGAATTCTGTGGGGATGCTCTCCCTTGGGAAGAGCGCATTGTCACAAGAGCAGGGCCACCCTTTACTTTTAAATTTTGTTTCCTGTCTGCAACTGTAAATGTTTCCCTATCAGAGAGACTTTTTTCTACATAATTTTGCCAGGAACAACTCTCTTGTTGCGCGCGGTGGGTTCTTTTATGTGCACTGAAATTGATCTAATTATGTTTATCAGAGAAATTTATGTAGGTTATGAGCAAGCATTGATATATGTGTGTGTGTGCGTGTGTGCACATTTGGACTCGATGGAACTATTACTTGTTACTGGTTGTATGACTGTGTAAGAACGAGTTGAGTGCAAGCGCTTTGATTTGTCTCTGCAAGATATAGCGCTATATAAATTCCATTTTTTATTATTATTATTATAATTAATAATAATAATAATAATAATAATAATAATAATAAAGCTATAACTCAAGAAAGAAGACAACATTATTAGTCGTCATAATAAAATGGGATATACTTACACACATACTGCAGTTCAGAAACAGGTGCATCATGCTGCTCATTTCAGATGCTGAGTATGCTTGCATCTCGGTAACCTGTCAAACGCTGATATGTATATATTACGGGTTCTTTAACTACATGTTTGATCTTCTGCATGCGTAAATATACAAAGGGAATTTAAGGTTCTGACAAATTTTGCATTTAGACATGATTCGCAGAGATCATAAACATATTCAACATAACTTCGTCAGGCGCTACTGCGGAAATTCGAACCCACAACTTTATGGACCCACAGAATATAAGTCAAACATACAATCCACTCACGTAAAGGTGAGGTAAAGGTAAAGGTGTCCCATAACCTATGTGGTCGTAGGGGAGTGGGGCATCAGAGACCTCAACTTCTCAAGGGGCCAGCACATTGAGGGCGGCGCCCATCTCCTCTCCCTCG
>CM054137.1:34851440-34853940 GCA_028751875.1 Rapana venosa | reverse complement strand
ATGGGGGTACTGTAAAATTGACATAAGTGCTTATTCCATTATTCGATGTAAAAGAATAAAAAAAAAATAAAAGAAATTTTAAAAATGATTTGTTGCCGTTTTTTTTTATCTTTTTCTTTCCCTTTAAACTTTTTTTGTCGTCTCCCTTTTTTTGTTCTTTTTTTACTCCCCCCCCCCCCTTTTTATTTTTTCCCCTTTTTTTTTTTAACTCACACGACATCCGGCACCGTTTGAGAAGCCCAAAAATTTTCGTTTATTTTAATTTTTATACCACTTTAATACGGAAGATTTCTTGCGTGAAAATTCGGGGCTCTCCCCCGGGGAGAGCCGTCGCCACAAAAGGGAGCGCCCCCTTTATTTATTCCGGTTTTTTGTTTTAGGAGGCGGCGCGTTACCTCTAGACCCCGATCCACTATTTTTGGTTTCAGATGAACCCCAAACAAAGTAAGGAAAGAGGAACGATGACGAAGAAGAAAACGAAAAAGACGCGAGAGACGAGCGACGACCGGGCGAAGAAAAGAAAACGAAAAGAAGACGAAGAAGAAAAAAGAAGAAGAAAAAGAGGGGGAAGAAAAAGGGCGCAGCAAGAGAGAAGAAGAAGAAGAAGAAAAAGAAAAGAAAGAAAAAAGGTTTAAGAGGGGAGGGGGGGGGGGGGGGGGGGGGGGGGGGGGGGGGGGGAAAGGGGGGGGGGGGGGGAGAAAGAACGAGGGATTATAAGTGTGTAAAGACTTTTGTGTGTCGGCGACAGACGGTTGTGTATTAGTAACATGAGCTGAATAAAAGGGGCTCAGTCCATCCGTTGTGTGTGGTGTGTGTGGTGTGTGTGTGTGTGGTGTGTGGTTTGTTGTGTGTGTGGGGTGGTTTGTGGTTGTGTTTTTATTATTGTATTATATTTTATTATATTATATTTGTATGTTTGCATGTATTATGTATGTATGTAAGTATGTTGGTGTTGGGGTTTTTGTTTTTATCTATTGAACTTTCTAGAATTTTCGCCCCCCCATCTCTCTTTCTCTTTCCCTCTCTCTCTTTTTTCCCCCCCCCAAAAATTTCAGAGTTGTTTTTTTTCTGCTTTCTGATGTGTTTTCTGCTATCTGAAACAGTGTGGGTTTTCAAAAACAGTTTAAAGCTTAAACAGGCTTCAAAAAGCATGGATCTTAAGGTTTAAATTGAGTAAGATAATATTGTTGTTTCAAAAAGGTGGGAAATTTGCTGTCATGAAAAATGGTTGTACAAAGGAAAAAACATGCCTGTGTTAAAGTATATAAATTTTTGGAATTGTTTTTTACTAAATTAGTTTCCAAAAATGCAGTAAAGATCGGCAAGTGTGGTAAAGAAGCTTGTTATTTTGTTGAAAAAAAACTACGAATATTGAATAATAACTCTTTTTATTTGTTCATTAAGATATTTGATGCACAAATACAACCCACTGTGTTATATGGTGCAGAAATATGGGGCTTGGATGCAGCTGTAACACATTGTGAATCAGTACACCTCTTTGCTTTAAAGCAGTTTTTAGGTTAGATAGACGTACACCTAATGATCTTGTTTATAGTGAAACTAATAGATACCCTCTCTCTGTTAATGTGCTGTAAGATGCATTAGATATTGGATTAAGATTCTGCATATGAATGAGAGCAGGCTACCATTTAAATCCTACAAGATGCTTTATGATCTAGATGTCAAAGGGGAAAAACAATTGGGCAACACAAATACGTACCTGTTTGTGTAAAAAAAAACTCGGGTTTGGTTTTGTTTGGCCCAACAAGGAGTGGGAAAAATTGTAGAGAGTTTTTTAAAGGGCTTTCGGGCAAAGATTGATTGATCCCGATGGCAGAAAATGGAGTAATCATTACAAAACAGGGGAAAGGTTTTCAAATGAAACAGACAATTTATAAGTTCGCTTTGATGTAAAACCCTTATAAAAAACTTGATATGGTTTTACTTTTAAAAAGGAATAATGTTGGGTTTGGGGGGACTTGGGAAACCCGGGTTTTAAAAAATTGTTCATAAATTCAGATACGAAAAATGATATTGACGACGTCCGGTGTTATCCCCCTTTAATGTAAGAAGCCCCGGGAAAGGATGAAGTAAAATTTTGGTTTTGTGCTGTCCAGTTTTGAGGTGTTGGCAAAAAACTAATCCCTTTTAAATTTATATTTGACGGCCAAATTTATTTAGCTCTGTTTACCCCTGGCACAAGTCACCCTGAGGGTTGGCGCCGCCTCACTTTATTTTTTGTTAACCCTTAGAATAAGGAGAAAAATGTTTCCTAAGTGATTTTTTTGTAGTGACTTTTTTTTTTTTACAGTAAATGTTGGTCGTGTGTGTGATTGGGGTGGGGGGGGTGTGCTTTGTGTGTGTGTGTGTGTGTGTTAAAACTAAAATCCCAAAAGCATTCGGCCCCCCCCCCCTTTTCAGTAGGGGGCCAAGGGGTTTTTTGTAAATAAATCTTTTCCGAGTTCGAGTTCGAGTTCGAGTTCCCCTTTCTCCCTCCCCT
>CM054137.1:34838940-34846440 GCA_028751875.1 Rapana venosa | reverse complement strand
ACAGTCACGAGACCAAGTACTTATGTTTTTGAATGCTTCCTTTTAATTCATCTCTCTTTCCTTCCTTCCGTCTTTCTGTGATCTGGGATGTGCATTCTTGTCTGTTAGATCTTGAAAGTATTTGGTGTCTTTGAACTTAGATGACACCAGCAAACTGACCTTGCTTAGTAAACAGACGGGCTTTTGTTACGTAGTTTGTTCTTATTGACTATTATATATGGAAACAACATTTCTCTTTGTGCTGGACACGGATTTAAGAAAAAGGCCGGGGTTTGTTGTTTGTTTGTTTGATGTTGGGTTGGGTTTTTTTTTGGTAAAGGAAATAAATGATCAAAGCCAACCAACCAATCAACTTACCTAGGTCGGTTTCTGTAAATGAAACCACCCACCCCCCCCACCCCCCCCCCCCCCCCCCCCAACCCCCCTTCCCCCAACGAATCAATCTATCACAATGCTCAAAGTTTTTGTCTACTACGGATGTAATATTAAGACAGTCTTTTGAAAAGAAATTAGATTAGCTCAGAAAAAACATTGAACCACTTAGAAACTTAAAAGCTTTAACTCAAAATTACAATTCATTCATTGGTTCCTCCTTGTTGTAACGCCCTCACCCACTATAAGACACACACCAGGTACAGGCCTACAGGAAAGAAAAAAACAACGTCAAGTGAATCCACCACTATTGATTGTGATAACAATTTTGATCAGCATTTACGTCTATGAAAAGCAGCAACAGCAACAACCAATAAGCTATAACTGTTGCCAAAGCAACAACAACAACAACAACAATAACCAAACAAAGAAACCTTACAAACCCCCAAAAAAACCCAACAACAAACAACAACCCCCCCCAAAAAAAACCACAAAAACAACCAAACAACAACAGCAACAACCCTAAACATAACCAAACAATCCAAAAGAACTCAAATTTGAAAACAAAGAAACCAGACAAACGAACAAAGCTATAACACGACATACAGGTCACGACCCCTTTTCCACGACCCAATTACCCAAAATAGACATGCCATCTTTAAAAGCTTCTGCGTCAAGATGGCACGATCGGAAAGGCGGGGATGCCTCCTCGCGCGCCTAGTGTTATAACATTATATACATTAGGAAACCACCAAACATTAGTGGACGCGCGCAGTCAGTATGCACTCACACACACGACCGTGGAAAATTGACTGATATACGAGAAGAAACTAAGAATGCATTCTTGCTGCAAATAATCTTGACCTATATGAAGCGTTTGGGAAATGTCATAGTATGCCTGGAATGTTCTCACTGGGGAAGAGAAGTAGATACTTGACACGGCGGGGTCACCATTGTGTGTGTGTGTGTGTATGTATGTATAGCACTCTGAGGGAGGTTAGGTTAGATGAGAGAGAGAGAGGCATGGTTTTGTGTTGATGTAGGGGTGGGTGGGGACGTGTGTAGAAAGGGTACCCCACCAAATATGACCCATGGCATTTTTAGGCATCTGTGTGTGTGTGTGTGTGTGTGTGAGAAAAAGGGAGGGATAGCCTGGTGGTTACAGTGATGCGCTCTTGATCTGCTGACCCCGGTTCTAATCTCGTTCAAGATAATTTTTCCTCTGAAGTTAACACCAGTGCCGACTCCACCCACACCCCCTAAAAAAGTCCTTCGATGAGACTATAAACAGAGGTCCAGTGTGCGAACGCATGCAGAACATCTTGCGCACACGTTAAAACTCTTCTGCTTTTCGGAAGAATAGGCCCCTCGTGTGTCGGTGGGAACGGATGACAAAATTTACAAAACTGCAATCACACGGGGACTAGATGTAAAAAGCACATGAGAGCTTATTCCATTATTCCCTAAATAAAGAATAAATAAAAGAATAAATAAAATAAAACTGAAGACGTCAAAACAGTAGCTGGTAAAACAAAGAGAAGCAGGGTAATGGGTTTGGAGTAGGGGTAGATGTGGGGAGAATCCTTGTAACATTTTAAGCGACTTTTTTTTCTAACACAGAGAAAGAAATCAGGGGAAAATAAGATATATAGAACAGACAGCTACAGCAGAAAGGCAAGGCAAGACGAGACGAGACGAGACAAGACGAGACAAGGCAAGACAAGACAGGACAAGACAAGACAGGACAAGACAAACACAAGACAAGACAAGACAAGACAAGACGAGACAAGGCAAGACAAGACAGGACAAGACAGGACAAGACAAAACAAGACAAGACAAGACAAGACAGACAAGACAAAACAAGACAAGACAAGACAAGACAAGGCCAGACAAGGCAAGACAAGACAAGACAAGGCAATACAGGTACAAAGACAGACAGCAAGGTGAAAGAAAACAAGATAAGACACAAGAAGACAAGATAAGACAGCCAGCCATACAGCCCCCCCCCCCCCTCCCACAACCAGCCACACAGCCATTCAGCCAGCCAGACAGCCAGACAGACAGCCATTCAGCCATTCAGCTAGACAGACAGCCAGACAGCCAGATAGACAGACAGACAGCCAGACAGATAGCCAGACAAGCACGTAGACAAGCCAGACAAGGACAAAAAAAAGGGCGGGGGCAACAACTCAGACCGGGGGCGAGAAACGATCATTGTACGTACTGTATAGACGGATATTCATCGTTCAGGCATGGTGCAGTTCCCGCATAGCCTGCCCTTAAAAGAGCCAAGCATCAGCTCATTCTGGGCCAGGGGCCCGAAACCGGACTGATTCTGGGATTCCCATCCTCTGCCTAC
This sequence comes from Rapana venosa, assembly GCA_028751875.1. NCBI lineage: Eukaryota > Metazoa > Mollusca > Gastropoda > Neogastropoda > Muricidae > Rapana > Rapana venosa. The sequence goes on along the minus strand of CM054137.1, from coordinate 34,843,709 downwards.
AAGTAGCCTGAGACCCCCGCCCTCCTCGCCTTCCTTCCTTCCTTCCACTCTTGGGGAATCCTGAACACTAGCATCCTTGCGTTCTTAAAAATAGTTTTATGCTGCCTAGCTTACCACGGGACAGATTTTGTTTTCTGCTTCTTCTTTTTTTGGGGGTGGGGTGGGGGTGGGGAGGAGGGTGGCAGGGGTGTTGTGAGAATATCTGGGAGAAAATGGTGCTACTCTTGCTCTAACAGCGGAAATGTTTCCAGGAAATTCCATGTTCTTCTTGTGGTTGTGATGGTGGTGGTGGTTGTGATGGTGGTGGTGGTGGTGGTGGTGGTGGCGATGGTGGCTGTGAGGGTGGTGGTGGTGGTTGTGGAAGTAGGCATGATGGTGATGGTGGTTGGTGGTAGTGATGGTGGTGGTGATGGTGGTCGTGGTAGTAGTAATAGTAGCAGCAGCAGCAGCAGCAGCAGCAGCAGCAGCAGCAGCAGCAGCAGCAGCAGCAGCAGCAGCAGCAGCAGCAGCAGCAAACAAACAAACAAACGAATAACAGCAACAATAACAGCAGCTAGAACAACATCAAACGACACTACAACTGTAGTTGTTTGCCAGTGCACAACTTACTTACTTAGGCCCATCACTCCCCCTGGAGCATAGGCCGCCAACAACAGTCCGCCAGAGTCCTCTGTCCTGAGCTATTCTCTCCAGCTGTCTCCAGGTATATCCCATCTTCTTGGTTTCTGCCTCAAGGTCACGTCGCCAGGTGTTTCTTGGCCTTCCTCTTTTTCGTTTTCCCTGGGGGTTCCATGATAGTGCCTGCCTTGTGATGTTGCTGGCTGGCTTTCTCAGGGTAGTGCACAACTTTACTGCATGTTAAGGATTTTCCCAGTGTTAACGGTGACAACACCATCTATGTTTGTCCTGTCTTCTCTTTTCAGATTTTGTTGGAATGTGGGAATAAGACGCCAAAGGAAGGACTTTTCGATCTTTTCCTTTTTTCTCTCCTGTTTTTTTTGTTTTGCGTGGCTCTCTGCAACGCGAACCTAGACTTACCCCCCAAAACAACAACAACAACAACAACCAAACCAACAACACTCAACAACAACGACAATAACAACAACAGCAGCAACAGCACGAAGAAGAACAAGACAAATCTCTCTCTCTCTCTCTCTCTCTCTCTCTCTCTCTCTCTCTCTCTCTCTCTCTCTCTCTCTCTCTCTCTCTCTCTCTCTCTCTCTCTATATATATATATATATATATATAATACATACATATATGATTTTTTAAATCTCTATTTTTGTTAAAAATGTAAAACCAATGTCAAACTACTCACAAAGCCTAAAAAAAAGATATAAATTCCAACACTCATAACTTCAAGGCAAACCACCACCACCTGGCACCACCACCACCACCACCACCACCACCACCACCACCAACAACAATAACAACAACAACAAGAACACGATTTTTGGATAATTACCAAAACGGTTTACTTGCTATAACATTCTCTAAAGCTTAAAAATCTATGCAGTGCCTAAAAAGTATTCGACAGAATTTTGGCAGTGGCACAAAAATAAAGATCCCTGTATTTTGAGTGTTGATGGAATCACAGCTGACCTGAAAATACCACGTTTTATATCTTAAATATTTGCCATCATTTATACATTCATTTTCTGTAGGACTGCTGTTACGGCTTTGGGGGCTCATTTGAAAGGGTGTCAACAAAGAGTTATACAGTTCTATGCAATGGTGTGTGTGTGTGTGTGTGTGTGTGTGGTGTGTGTGTGTACGTGCTTGATTGTGTATCATAAGTGAACATTCCAAGTATGGTAATGTGTGGTGTGGTATTTGAATGTTGTTGTTGCTGCTTGGTATTTTTTTTTCTTTCTTGGACACACACATACACAACTGAGCAATATTGTGGTATGGTATATTTGGACATTTTTGGGTATGTTCTTTGCTCTGTCTGTCTACGTCTCTTTCCTTCACACACACACACACACACACACACACACACACACACACACACACACACACACACACACACACACACACACACAGACGACTGATCAATATTTATTCATTTCGTCCCCTTCGGGGTGTAGAGGAAGGGTACAGGTCAGGTAATAACAGGAAGAAGCAAGACTAGATCAAACAAGAATACAATGCAGTATAGAAATCAATGAATTACACAGCTTTATTTATTATTTTATTTTTTATTTTATTTATTTATTCTTTTATATCGAGGATAATGGAATAAGCATTCACGTGCTTTTTTACATCCAGTCCCCGTGTGTATGCGGTTTTGTAAATTTTGTCATCTGTTTCCGCTTTAGGCTATATGACCACACACACACACACACACACACACACACACACACACACACACACACACACACACACACACACATATATAATATATATATATATATATATATATATATATATATATATATATATATATATATATATATATATATATATATATATTCTTGTAAACTCAAGACATCATTCAACAAAAAAGTCATACACTGACTTTGGAGCAAAGAATCTTGTTGAGAAATATCTGTTTCTTAAGGAAGCAGATCGATAACATTCAATAACAACATGAAATTTATCACCAAACTCAAGGATATCAAATTCATTGCGCAATCTGTCTTCCTTTGGAAAGACAATATGGCGATCCATTTCAACTTTATTTGTCAGTTTTGTTGATTTTTGGCGTGTGCGCGCGCGCACCCATGCACGAACGCACGCAAGCACGCGCGCGCGAGACGTACACACACACACACACACATACACACACACACACACACACACACCACACACACACACACACACACACACACACACACACACACACACACACACACACACACATCTAACTATCCTATCTGTCAGAGTGAAATTCTTCACAATCCCAAACTAAAAAAGAAATCATTCAGAACTATTTTTGAGATTAGATATGCCATATATCTTCTGAGAGAGAGAGAGAGGAGAGAGAGAGAGAGAGAGAGAGAGAGAAGAGAGGAGAGAGAGAGAGAGAGAGAGAGAGAGAGAGAGAGAGAGAGAGAGAGAGAGAGAGAGGGAGACAATGACAATGACAAATTCTTTTATTTCGAGGATAATGAATAAACACCCATGTGCTTTTTTACATCCAGTCCCCGAGAGTGAGAGAGAGAGAGAGAGAGAGAGAGAGAGAGAGAGAGAGAGAGAGAGAGGAGAGAGAGGGAGACAATGACAATGACAATGACAAATTCTTTTATTTCGAGGATAATGAATAAACACCCATGTGCTTTTTTACATCCAGTCCCCGGAGAGAGAGAGAGAGAGAGAGAGAGAGAGAGAGAGAGAGAGTGTGTTGTGTGTGTGTTGGGGTGGAATTGAACCTAAGACTGTTCGATTTTTTGACAACCTACTGGACCTTGGAGAGAGAGAGAGAGAGAGAAGGAGAGAGGAGAGAGAGAGAGAGAGAGGAGAGAGAGAGAGAGAGAGAGAGGAAATTGACAAATTCTTTTATTTCGAGGATAATGAATAAGCACCCATGTGCTTTTTTACATCCAGTCCTCGCCCTTAAGGATATATATGATAATAAAATAAAATAAAGCCCATAGCAATACACTCACACAGTATACGGAAAAAAATATCTACACAAAAATCCCCACAAAAATCACCGAAGAGAGAGAGAAAAAAAAGTAGCAATAAGTAAGAAAGAAAGCAGAACAGAAAACACAGAAACAACCGAAAAAATAGCAAGAAGCAAGAGCAAAGCAAAAGCAGCAACAACAAGGGGAGAAGGGACAACCGAATAGTCCCCCTCTAAAATTAAAAAACAACAACCCCAAACCCAAATCAAAACAGAACCAAACAAAGCAAAAACTCCATAAAATAAAGGAGAACAAACCACGTAAATAGCTTCATGAGAGAGAGAGAGAGAGAGAGAGAGAGAGTGTGTGTGTGTGTGTGTGTGTCTGTGTGTGCGTGTGTGAGTGGGTCTGTGCACGCACCAAATACCAACTAAAGCAGTAAAACGTACTTATCATTGAATATGAAATTAAAATGCTAAACAATTGGAGGAAAAAATGTCCAGCTTAAAAGTGACATGAAACAAAACCACAACTGGACTAAAAGAAAAAGAAGAAAAAAATTGGGACTACACCTGTAATCCATCAAAAATGTGTCCATACACGAGTAGCAAAGGTGTAGTGGGGGCATTTTAACCTGAACAACTAGTGTAAGGGTTAGTAGGACAGCCTATAGTCTGAAAGGCCTTCAGTAGGCATTTGAAGAAAAAGAGCAGAAAAGGTCCCCAGCGTGACGTCACATAAATTTCGCTTATGCCCCCATGCAAAGCTTGAGTTATTTGAACATACAAATCAAATGGAAAGGTGCTGTCCTTGTTGTTGTTGTTGTTGTTGTTTTGGTGGTGGTGGTGGTGGTGTGGTGTGGTGGTGGGTGGTGGTGGTGGTGGTGGTGGTGGTGTGTGTGTGTGTAATGATCAAGAAATAATGCTTGGGAAGTTTGGATAATCTAACCCCCCCAAAAAAAAAAAAAACAACAACAACAAACAACCAAAACAACAACAACAACAACAACAAACACAACAACAAACAAACAAAAACCAGTAAAACACTGCGAAACATCATTTCAAGCTAAACGTTTGGCCACTGAATGGCTATGTAATTTCTGAGTTGCGAACTCTGGTTGAAACGTATAAGATGCTATATAACAGGATTCAACAACAAACAAAAAAAAAACAACCATTAAACAAACAAAAGAGACAA
>CM054137.1:34821440-34831440 GCA_028751875.1 Rapana venosa | reverse complement strand
AGGAGAGGTGGAGAGGTGAAGTAAGGTAGAGAGTGTGAGAGGTAGTCGATAAGATAGAGGGAGAGAGAGAGAGATGTGTGAGAGTTGATGAGTAACCACAACGATACATAAACAAGAGATAGACAAAGAGATGGGAGCAATTCAGAGAGAGAGAGAGAGAGGAGAGAGAGAGGAGAGAGAGAGAGAGAGAATTAAGAGACGAGAGAGAGAGAGAGAGAGAGAGAGAGAGAGAGAGAGAGAGAGACAGACAGACAGAGACAAAGAAAGAGACAGAGAGACGAGGATACAGAGAGAGAGAAGGGAGACAGACAGACAGATTAAGAGACAGACATAAAGAGACAGAGACACAGAGAGACAGACAGACAGAGAGACAGACAGCCAGCAGACAGAGAGAGAGAGAGAGAGAGAGAGAGAGAGAGAGAGAGAGCGAGAGAGAGAGAGAGAGAGAGAGAGATGAAGACGTTCAAGCCACTTAATCAACGGAGATATAACCTAAAGGGGGGGATATACCCGTGACAGACAGAACAAGGGGTATCCTGACAAGTGGCCTCTGGCCACTGAGTCACTTTATCTGCAGATGGTCTGCATGCCCACTTCAGTCACGAGATTAGTGCTGTCCACTTCTTTAAACACACTGACTACCACCGATCTTTGAACTGCTGAGGAATCCCCCAAGTCAGAAGGCCCCGATCTTAATGGTAGGCAAACAGTTGGGTTGCGTATGTAAAATAGCCTCAATGGTGGATCCGGTGGTCTAGAAGTAACGCGCCTGTCTAGAAAGCGAAAAGTCCGGGTCGGAAGTGTGCGATGGTTCGAATGCCGTTTGGACCCAAAACTTTTCCCCCCATCCGTTAGACCATGAGTGGTGGTCTAGGCGCTAGTCTTTGGGATGAGACGATAAACCGAGGTCCCTTGTGTCACACATAGTTATTTAACGCACGTAAAAGAACCTACAGCAACAAGAGAGTTGTCCCTGGCAAAATTATGTAGAAAAAAGCCACTCTGATAGGGCAACAAATACAGTTGCAGACAGGAAAAAAGAAAAAAAAGGGTGGTGCTGGTCTTGTGGCGACGCGCTTTACCCGGGGAGAGCAGCCCGAATTTTACGCAGAGAAATTTGCGTGACTTTAATTGGTATAAATAAATAAATAAATAAATAAATAAATCATCAAAAGCTTTAGCCTAGAAACAAACAGAAAATTGCTGTGGGAAACATTAAGTGTGTGTATGTATGTATGTGTGTGTGTGTGTGTGTGTGTTTCTGATTACTTTATGTTGCTGTTTGTCAATTCATTTTCAAGGCACTTTTATGGCATTCATTCCATTATAAGTTCTTACTGGAACTCTAGTTAATCTACTTTTTTCCCCCAATAAAAATATCTGGGTTGATATCTCTGGGGGGTCTTCCAATCCATTTTACCTTCGCAGACAGAAGAATAGAACTGGGCAGTTTGTTGTCGAAAAAGCTTCTTCGCAAGTCACTGATTGTATGCTCCACGACTTGCAGACAGGTCAAGGACGTTCGTGAGTGAATGGACAAAGATCGTTGCACTTTCAGTATCTAATCTCATGTTTTTGCCCCCCCCCCCCCCTTCCCCCCCCCCCCCCCCCTCCTTTCTCTTCCTCACTTTCCTGCCTGCAGACATCAGCCACTACTATACTGTACACCCTCACAGCGTGACAGCAAAGAACCAGAGCCTCTGTTATGTCCCCAAATTAAGGCAGTTCAGCCAAAAGTGTTTTAGCCTATCAACAAAGCAGCATGATTTATCAGCGAGGCATGTAGGTGTAAGTGTGGCGATTACCTATCCCCTGTAACCCCCATGGCTACTGCTGAAAGACTTGTGGATTTATCCAGTCTACAGAATATCATCAGTCACTTTAGAGGGGAACGATAAGAAGAAAAAGCTGATATGTATTTTTTTTTTTGGCAAGGGTAGAGCCAGTTCTGTGCAAACAATGGTTTAGTAGTGTACTGGTGATAAGTTGAGGAGAGTGACAGTGTTCAATTTATGAGGTGTTAAATAATGGCAGGCAGGTGCTTGTCTCTGTTTGCTGTCAGCTTAGTAGTTGCCTGAGGCATTGATAAATCACTTGCAGGCAGAACAGTGTCACAATATCGGTGAATGAAGTTGCTTCGTTCTGAAGAGACATTGGCATTCTGACATTGCAAGATTTAAAAGCTGATCCATAACTTGATAGCTTTCTCTACTGTGATTATTTGTCTAAGACAATAAAAGGAAGTAGGGTTTTCTCTCACAATGGGATACTTCCTTCCACAAATTAATCATTGAAGTTTTCATTTTCTGTCATCATCTAGTTTTGTTTCTGGCTTTGTTCTGTACACTTTAGTCATCATTTTCAATTGATATAATTATTTGCATTTGTTTTAAGTTTGTATGCATGTCTAGTTAAACACTTTAAAAAAAATTGCGTCCACTATGTTATCACACTGCTGATCCTTTCTTTTGCAGAAGACTAGGTAATGAAAGCAGTTGATTAGCTATATGAAAGGTCATTGACTGCTCTGTGAGAGACAGAAAGGTCAAGGACACAGGTGAGTGAATGAACAAAGATCGTTGCACTTTAATATACAATCTCAATTTCGTCTTCCTTTCTCCACCTTTTTTTTTTTAAACCTACCTATATCACCACCTAGTGCTCATCTCAGCATGAAAGCAAATAACAAGAGTTCTTGGCATGTAGATGAATTAAGAAAAGCTCAGCCACAGTGTTTTATCCTATCAACACAAGCAGCATGATCTATCAGCAATGTATACCTGCCTGCCTGTAAGAGTGCAATAGATATCCTATCCCTGTTAAGCCATGATTACAAGTGAAAGAGTTGGGGATTTACCCAGGCTAAAGGAAAAAAAACATCCCCAACCTCAGTCACTTTAGACTATTGGTTGAAAAGGGATAAACATACAATCTTTGTCAGAGCAAGAGCAGTAGTGTATACATTAAAGTTTAGCAGTGCCCTCGTGATAAGTTTGCAAAGTAACAGTGTTCAATGCACGAGGTGTTAGATAGTGGTAGACAGGTTCCTCGAGTGTTTGTTGAGGGTTTACAGTTTCCCGAGGGTATTGATAAACCACTCCAAAACAGTTTCACAGACTTTGGGCTATTAATATTTTTACCTTCACCTTCACCTATCTCATAGTCTCCTAGACCGTTGGGACACAACCGAGGATTTTGTTGTAACCAGCTTCCTCCACTCCTCGCGGTCATCAGCTTTCCGTAGCCAGTCGTTCCATTCAAGGCCAGTCCACTCTCTGATGTTGTCTTCTTCCCATCATTTTCTCCGTGTTTCTTCGTCTCCCTCCTTGTACTGTTCCCTGTTTAATATCGCTCATAGTGAAAAGGCGTTAAATTGAAGAACACACTGTAGTACCTTCATTGTGAAATAGCATCGGTCTTCAAATTTAAGACTTGGAAACGATACTGCAAATACTTCAACACTAGCAAGAAGTCTTCAAATGAAAGATTAAAACTGATCTAGCTATTTTTCAAAGCTGTTATTAAATGCTTAGAGTCAGCTTTTATTTTCTTTTTTCGACCATACCCATTTAAGATTTGTTCTTAATACAAAGAAGAGACACTTCCATAACAATCTTTATCACAGCCTCTGTAAGAATGTGGCCAAAAAAATCCAGTTTCTAAAATCAGTAGAATTTTGGCTATTCATTTTTAATCTTCAACACAAAGAGAGGGGTGATTCTCCTGTGTGTGTGTGTGTGTGTGTGTGTGTGTGTGTGTGTGTGTGTTGTGTGTTGTGTGTTTTTTATGTTGGTCAGATGACTTCTGCTAAAAAAATAATGTATTAGTTTCACTCCATGTCAACGATCCTGACAACATATGCTTTTTTGCTGTGAGCAATAAGTTATAGGGAAAGTAAGGGGAGGAAGGAAAGGGGAGGGGGGGGGGAGGGGTAGAAGACAATATGACAAGACTTTGTTATCTGCTTCTATATTCTGGGTGATGGTTCTATAAAGTGTGGAGGATGGAAAGGGAAGGGAGGGGAACTGTACATTCAGACACCATTGTCCAGTGTTCTGTATTCGTTTTTTCTCCTCCATAAACACCCTTGACCCTTCCGCTGCTAGCAGAGCAGATAACAGACCTGCATGGGATCTATCTATGCACCTGTCTTCTTTGTTATTCTGCTGCCAGCAAAAGCAATTAACCGTACACTGGGGCCGCGATATCTACCCATAGTCTGGCACTGTCCTGCAGGTATTTATCACTGTCTGTGACGTTTCCGTGGTCAGAAAAAAGACAGAGAAAGATCTGTTTAACGTTCGTAATCAATATACATATCTGGAACACTTTCTTCTAGACCTATCAAGAGAGCACTGCCGAGCCTTTGTTTTGAATGGAACTGGTCTGCAAAAGGGCGAATGCTTTTCATTTTAGTGTGTGTGTGTGTGTGTGTGTGTGTGTGTGTGTGTGTGTGTGTGTGTGTGTGTGTGTGTGTGTGTGTGTGTGTTTATCAGTTTGTGAATGGTTCTTGAAAGTAAATGGGCTCTTCCTCTCTTGGGCAGAGAAGTAGTCTTAAGCTTTTATTCATTCATTCATTTATTTATTTAAATTCTCTTATTTCGAATATTATAATGAATGAACTACTCAGGTACTTTTTACATCCAGTCCCCGTGTGCATGCAGTTTCGTAAATGTTGTCACCCTTTCCCACCAGCACACTTATGGCCTATTCTTCCGAAAGGCGAAACAGGTTTTTATCATGTGCGTAAGATATTCAGAGTGCATTCGCACATAGGTCCCTCCCTGGGTTATAGTCTCATCCAAAGGACTTTGTGTGGAGTGGAGTAGACACTGATGTCCTCTCCAGGGGGGTGGGGGTGGGGAATCCCCTTGGATAGGCGTCTAAGTGGTGGCTCGATCGAACTTGGGGTCGAACCCGGGACTGTAAGGTCCCGAGCGCAACGCTCTAACCACCAGGCTACCCTGTCCCCCCCATGTCAGTGCCAGACACAGCTTGACTACAGGACATGACCCCACCTTTGGACAGACACTGCTGGTGGAAGTTGGTTGAGGGGTTTTGTTGGTGAGTCATGGCTAAAGCTAAAGTGTTTGGATTTGTCTCTAGAATGTCAGGGGCTCCCTGTGTTGTTTACATGCCCTGAGTGATAAGGTGTGGGTAGGGACAGTTAGACTAGCTGGTGAACAAGAGGGAAAAACATGTTCTGATTGTTGTTGTCTTCTACTATCCTAATGTGAGTGAGGAGGTTGGGAAAGGTGGGTGGGGGTTGGGTGGGGGGTGGGGTGGGGGTGGGGGGGGGGGGGGGGAGCGGGAGAGCCTAGTGGTTAGAGGATTGCGCTCGAGATCTGACCGCCCCGGGTTCGAGCCACCACTGAGACGCCCGTTCAAAGGGAATTTTTCCCCCCTGGGGGTTAACATCAATACTGACTCCACTCCCCCAAAAGTCCTTCGGATGAGACTTTAAAGCAAGGAACCACTTGCAAACGCACGGAGAACACTTTGCACACTCTTTAAAATCCGTTGTGCCTTTCGAGAAGAGTGCGCCATGTGTGCCGGTATGAACGGATGGCAAAATAAACACTAGAAACTGCATGCACACTGGTGTCATGTTTAGCCATCATCTCTGAAGTCGTAATGAGGCTGCCTTAATGCTGGACAAAAAACGGTCGCATACGCAAGATCTTTACCATTATTGGTAAACCACGGAGCTCTAGCTGCGGAACGCAAAAAAACATCCTAAGGAGTTTTTCTTTCTTTTGGGCAGATGGAAAGAGGTGAGGAAGAGAACAGTGGAAAGGAAAAGTAAAGTGGTATGATTCTAATGAGCAGCTTTCTTCTTTTTTAATTTTCCTTGTACAAATGCCCTTGACTTTGCTATTGTTTGGGAGATTAATCAATGGATTTGCATGGAAAACTATGTCTGTCTGTTTTTTTGTTATTCCTCTGTCAATAAAATGAATGGAGGGAGTTACACTATTATTATACCCACGTTGTCACCATGTCATGCAGTGATTTATCAGTGTCTCTGATAACCCCACGCTTTCTGTAAACACAGACAAAACAAAAACCTGTCAACCACTACTCATCCCCCTTATATTAATTATATTACGTACGAGCCGTTCATTTCTGTACCATACTTCGTGGAAACTTCTGTCTGCATTAAAATGGTCTGAAACTTGCAGTTTAACCATTCGTTTTGGGTTGAAGGAATCTATGTTTATAAGTCTTCATACCTATAGGTGTGATCACAGCACTGTATCCTGGCGTTGTCAGTGCATTCTTTTAGACTGGGTAGATGCACTAGGGGACGGGATAGCTCAGTGGTCGGAGCACTCGCTTTCCCCCAGCCAAGTTAAGCAGCGTCGAGCGTGGTTACCAGTTGGATGGGTGACCGTTTGCGCGCCTTGGCTTCAGTACAGTTCCCCCAGTTCACCCAGCTGTAAATGGGTACCTGTCCTCTTTAGGGTCAGGGAAGGTAAAGCAGCGAGGGAGAGGAGATGGGCGCCGCCCTCCATATGCTGGCCCTAGAGAAGTGAGGTCTCTGACGCCTCGCTCCCCTACGACATTATAGGTTATGGGACACCTTTACCTTTTACCTTTTAGATGCACTAGTTTGGATCAGTTTGGGGGGCTGGATAGCTAAGTGGTTAGAGCAGTGAGCTCACGATTAGACGGCCCGGGATCGAGCTCAGGTTCGAGTCACCACCGAGACGCCTATTCGAGAGGATTTTCCTTCAGGATTTAACATCAGTAATGAATCCAGTCCCCCGAAAGTCGGGATGAGACTATAAACCCAAAGCCCCATGTGTGACTGCACGCAGAACATCTTGCGTACACGTTAATACTCGTTCTGCGTTTGGGAAGAGTAGGTCATGTCATTGCGTGCTGGTAAGAACGAATGGCAAAAACTATAGTTATTTGAAAAACGCGTTTACACACTGGAGTCGTGTTTAATGACGTCTTTAATGTCGGAATGTGGCTACCTTAATGGTGGGCAAAAACGGTACATACACAAAAATCTGACCATTGGTGAACCTCGGATCTCTAGCCTAAAAACAGGGGGAAAATGGTCAGTTTGAGACACTACCAACACTTGAACGACAACATTTACAAAACCGCATACACACAGGGACTGGTTTAAAAAAAAGCACATAAGTGCTTATTCCATTATCCTCTATATAATTTTTTTATATAAAAAAGATAAATAAATAAATAACGCTTTTCATATAATGAGGCAACATCCCGCTCTCTCACACACACTACAGGCAGACTGAACTGCTTTTTTTTTATTTGGGAGGGTGGGGTGGGGGGGAGTAATAGGATGACTAAGTCTTCAAACTGTATTGTGTAGTCAGTCCACAAGGTGATGCTTCTTGTTGCCTTGTCTGCTTTCATGCTGTGAGAGATGAGAGTGGTGGCAAAGTCAAGGAGAAATGGGATCAGAGAAAAAAACCAAAACAAACACAAGCATGTAAGGAAGGAACTCCCAGTATCTTACTTTCCTGCTGTGAAAATGAAGGGTAGGAAAGGTAGTACAGATAGGAAGGAGGAAGAGGTAAAAGAGAAAGGGAGAAGAGATGTATGAGACGAGATCGTAAAGCGTAACATTATTTCATTATTTTTTTTTAAATTTGTTTTATACCACTTAATGTCATTGTGCCACTTAAAATCATTTATGTGCTTGATCGTTTTGCTACTTGAAAAAAAACCCGGTGGTCAGAATTTGTAAAGAAACATGCCAAATGTTTCTTTTATCAGTATGGGTAATGAGCTTACTTTGGGGATAGTTTTACTCAATATTCTCACGACAATACTATCTTGAGATAGTTTATCAAATTTCTCAAGTAAACACACAAAAAGGATGATTTTGTCATTTTTGAAGATCTTATGAACTGGACACTTGTCCATTCATTCCCATTACCGTATCAGATAAACATAATCAGAACCTTTAACTGCTTGTTTGCTTTTAAACTTGTGTGCAATTTGCTAAATGCAATCTTGGTCATGTATCATTTTGCAAACTACCCCTCACAGAGTGACTGACTGAGGCTGTGGTGTGGACAAAGGTAGGAGTCACAAGTCTTTCAGTGCAACCAAACACAATCATAAACTCTGTGACACAAGTGTGCCTTGGGACACATGCCACTGATTATAAATTACCGAGTTTGTTATGATATGACCGATCTGCTTTCATTTGCTTATATGTCGCAGGCTCCTGTTGTTTACTCTCATGCTGAGACAGATAAGTTTGTTGGGATGGGATGGAGGGGGATGGGGGGGGGGGGGGGGGGGGGGGGGGGGGTGGAGAGGAAAGAGGGAGGGGGGAGGGAGAGAGAGGGAAGAGAAATCATGTTGAGGGTTTCGTTATCTGCTTTCATGTTGAGAGAGGGGTAGGTAAGAAAGGTGGAAGGGTGTGTGGGTGTGTTGTGTGTGTGTGTGTGTGTGTGTGTGTGTGTGTGTGTGTGTGTGTGTGTGTGTGTGTGTGTGTGCGATCGTTAGGCACTGTTCTGAAGCTAGGCCCATTATCTTTTTTTACTCACAAATTTTCTCTTCATCTTCCTACTACTCCCAAAACAAGGAATGGACATACAGGGAAATTTATAATTATACACTGACCCTCTATGTTCTTTGCCTGCCAGCAACAAAGTAGACCACATTATCATGATTTTTCTCCATTCCTCGGTTAGAGCTCCGAGGCTCACCAATAGGTGAGATTTTGCGTATGCGACCATTTTTGCCCACCATGAAGGTAGCCGAATTCGACTTCGGGGTGCATGCTGGGTATATCCATGTTTCCGTATTTCACTGAACGCTGACATGAATTACGGGATCTTTAACGTGCATATTTGATCATCCGCATGTGTATATACACGAAGGGGATTAAAGCACTGGCAGGTCTGCACTTGAAGTTGACCTGCGAGATTGTGAAAATCCACACCATTAATTTTCAAGACGTCGCCGGATTTGAGCCCATGACTTCATGGACCCATAAGACTTGAAGTCGAACAGTTTTAACCACTCGGGTATAAGCGTCTGTGTGGACGACCTTAGATTGAGCTGCAATATTGACCCAGAATGGAACACCCTCTGCTTGTCTGTCTGTCTGACGGTGATTTATCAATATGCCTCTGACGACTGTTATCTAGCAGTAAACACAAAACACAGCCACTCTCTGCTCTTACTTAATGTTGCATGACACTAACCACAACACACACACACACAACACACATGCGCGCCGCACACACACACACCAACGCACCACACCACGCACCACCACACACACACACACACACACACACACACACTCTCGCGCGCACGCACGCACGCACACACATACTGTTCACTTTTCCTAACTTATCAGATAGCTCAGTTCCTTATCAGCCACTGACGTTTTGTATTGAACTCAGTCTGCAATCATTGTTACAGACTATTGTTGTTATTGTTTTGTAGCATACAATCTGCGATTTGCAGTCGGAAAGGCTGCCTGAAAAAAAAATCAGTGCATTGCCTAAGGTTAATTAAGGGAACATCTTACGCACATGTTAAATCCTGTTCCGCTTTTCGAAAGAGTAGGCCATTGTGCGCCGGTGGGAACAGATGACAAATACAAAACTGCATACACACGGGGACTGGATGTAAAAAATGCACACGAGTGGCTTATTTCGTTATCCTCGATATAAAAGCATAAATAAATAGATTTTAAAAAAAACTAAGGGAAAGCTGTGCTTGTAAACCCTGTATGAACTTTTTCATGTTTTTGAGATAACGAACGTGTTGGGATTCATAAATCAAGTCATATGCCAGCGCCTTCAGCTATTTGCCTTCATATCATACAGCGAGAGGCTTGGAGATAAAGGATGATAGTGAGAGATGGAAAGGATGGATGTGGGAAAAGCAAATCATGCCCGCGAGTTTTCTTCCTTCCTTCCTTCCTTCCTTCCTTTCTCTTTCTTTCTTTCTTTCTTTCTTTCTTTCTTTTTCTTTCTTTCTTTCTTTCTTT
>CM054137.1:34796965-34811965 GCA_028751875.1 Rapana venosa | reverse complement strand
ACACACACACAATCACACACACTTTCTCTCTCTCTCTCTCTCTCTCTCTCTATTCACACACACACACATACACACACACTAACACACACACTAACACACACACACACACACTAAACACACACACACACTAACACACACACACTAACGCACTAACACAACACACACTAACACACACACACACACACATACACACACACACACACACACACACACACACACACACTAACACACACACACACTAACACACACTAACACACACACACACACACACACACACACACACACACACACACACACACACACACACACACACACACACACACACACACACACACACAGAGGCAGAGGACAAGGAACTCGGGGGTATGGGTGAAGAAAAGGACATTCTGGTTTATTTCGGTCTTCTTTTCCTGCTGAAGACTGGCAAGAACTGGTGCTTTCAGGTGGTGGTATGTTAACCTTTGTATACAAAGTCTGACTTTCTTAGTTAAACAACACTACTAAACACTACACGTAAAACACACACACACACACACACACACACAACACACACACACACACACACACAACATACACACACTAACACACACACACACACACACATACATACACACACTAACACCAACCACTAACACACCCAACACACCTTACACACACACATAAATCCTGTTCCGCTGTTAGTAAGAGTAGGCCGTTGTGTGCCGGTGGGAACAGATGACAGAATTTACAAAACCCGCATACACACGGGGACTGGATGTAAAAAAAAGGCGCATAAGTGCTCATTCCAATTTCCTCGATATAAAAGCATTGAGAGACGAGAGATGATAGATGATATATATATATATATATATATATATATATATATATATATTATATATATATAAGTATAGAGAGAGAGAGAGAGTATATATATGTATATATAGTATATATATATTATTATATATATATATATCTATATATCTATATATACAGACAGACAGAGAGACAGAAACAAACAGATATACATACATACATACGAACATATATCTGTATGTGTGTGTGTATGTATGTATGCATACATGTATGTATGTATGCATGCATGCATGTATGTATGTATGTATATATTTTTTTATTTCGAGGAGAATGGAATAAGCACTCACGTGCTTCTTTTTCATCCAGTCCCCGTGTATTATCCAGTTTTCTAAATTTTCTCATCCGTTCCCACCACCGGCACACAATGGCCTACTCTTTCCAAAAAGCGGAACGGGTTTTAACGTGTACGCAAGATGTTCTGCGTGTGTTCGCTCACGGGACATACAGACTGACAGGCAGGCAGACAGACAAAGAGACAGACAGACAGATAGACAGAAACTGTATCACTCATTTCAACAACATTCTTCACTGGAACATACCGAACAAAATTGGCTGACTTCAAGAAACTAGGCAAGGAATGACCATTCCAAAACTACTAACCATGAGTTAAGCCACAACAGTGCCCTGATGACGGTAGGTAGTAGACTGCTTGCTCATTACCGAGATGTTAGTAGTATTGTTATTATTTCTGCTGTCTGGTCAGTGGTTCATCCACAGGTCAAGAGGTTGAACGGGACGGAGTGACTGGACTGGAGAGACGGAGTGGGATGGGTGTGAAGAAGACAGATTTGGGGATTTTTGTTGCTTCTTTTTTTCTTCTCTCTCTTTAAAAAATTTTTTTTTTTTTACCTCGCCTGTGAAAAATAGTCGGCAGCCTTCTATCATGAAGCGACAAAGACAACGACAATGACAAATTCTTTTATTTCGAGGATAATGAATAAGCACTCATGTGCTTTTTTACATCCAGTCCCCGCCCGTAGGGATACATCTCAATAGTAACCCAATACTTTTACTTAGAGAGAGAGAGAGAGAGAGAGAGAGAGAGAGAGAGAGAGAGAGAGAGAGACAGAGACAGAGACAGAGAGAGACAGACAGACAGACAGAGCCCAACCAACAGAAAAGGTGACAGACAGACAGAGTAGAACAGACAGACAAACAGAAAGACAGTCAAACAATCCAACAGACAACATGGGCGGACAGACAGACAGACAGACAGACAGAGTAGAACACGCCAAATAAAACAGACAAACAGACAAACCAACAGAAAATTTATAAAAACTGACAGACAGGCGGACAGCAGACAGAGTAGAACAGCCCAATAAAAACAAACAGAAAAGACAAACAGACAAACCAACAGACAACATAGAACTGGACAGCAGGCAGACAGACAGAGTAGAACAGACCAATAAAACAGACAGACAAACCGACAAACCAACAGACAACATAGAACTGCCCGACAGGCAGAAGCAGAGTAGAACAGACCAATAAAACAAACAGACAGACAAACAATCCAACAGACAACATAGAACTGACAGACGGGCCAGAAAGACAGACAGAGTAATAATAATAATGATAATAATAATAATGTATGGAATTTATATAGCGCTGAATTTTGTAAAGCAACAATCAAAGCGCTCAGATTTTATTTCATACCACTTTAAGTCACGGCAGATTTCTCCCCGTGAAATTCGGGCTGCTCCCCCCGGGGAGAGCGGGAGAAACGCGTCCGCCACTTAGCGCTGCGCCACCCTTTCACCCTTTTTTTTTTTTTTTTTTTCTGCAGCTGTATTTGTTTCCCTATCAGGTGGCTTTTTTTTTAAAAATTTTTGCCAGGGACAACTCTCTTGTTCCCGTGGGTTTTTTTACGTGCGCTAAATAATTACGTGTAACACACGGGACCTCGGTTTATCGTCTCATCCGAAAGACTAGCGCCCAGACCACCACTCATGGTCTAATGGATGGGGGAAAAATTTCCGGTCCAAACGGGGTACGAACCGCCGCACACTTCAGACCCGGACTTTTCGCTTTCTAGACAGGCGCGTTACCTCTAGACCACCGATCCACCATGGAGAGTAGAACAGACCAAATAAAACAAACAAACAGACAACATAGAACTGACAGACAGGCAGAAAGACAGAGTAGAACAGACCAAATAAAACAAGCAGACAGACAAACAGACAAACATGAACTGACAGACAGGCAGACAGACAGAGTAGAACAGCCCAAATAAAACAAGCAGACAGACAAACAGACAACATAGAACTGACAGACAGGCAGGCAGACAGACGTCTAGAGTAGAACAGACCGATATAAACAAACAGACCTAGACAAACCAACCAACCCACAGACAACACAGAACTACCTACATAGAATAGCCACAGCCTACGTATGTATGTACCCTGTTACATTCTTCTTCTCCCTATTCTTCTCCACAAAACCACCACCACTACTACTACTGCTACTAACCACACAACCCTGGACAGAACTAGGTGTAACACCTTATAGGAAGGCAGCTGATTGTACCCTGAATGCTTAAACACCCAGTTTGTTGTTCAGGTCTCTGTATAGCGGTACTACGTGGTCATTTGACATCCAAAAGGTGAACAACTAGGATGAAGGGGAGGGAGGATAGGGGGGTGGGGGATGGGGTGGGGAAGGTGGGGGAGGGGGGAGGTGGGGCTGGTGGTGGTGGTGAGGGTTAGAGAACAGGGAAACGGAGGAAAGGGGGGGGGGGTCATTTGTTTTTAAAAGTCTTGCGACATATTGGTCTGGTGTATTTATTTTAGTACTTTTTGTTATATTTCAAGAACAATGGAATAAGCACTTGTAAGCTTTTTGGACAGAGGAAAGGTGGAAGGGGGGGGGGGGGGGTCTAATTTACCCCCCCCCCCCCCCTCATTCCCCCATATGGCCTCTGTGGTCAGCAGGGCTATAAAGATTAGATTGGATTGGTACTATAAGTCCTTCGGATGAGACTATAAACCGAGGCCCCCGTGTTCGAACGCATGAAAATCATCTTGCGCACACGTTAAATCCTGTTCCGCTTTTCGGAAGAGTAGGCCATTGTGTGCCGGTGGAAACAGATGACAAAATTTACAAAACCGCATACACACGGGGACTGGATGTAAAAAAAGCACATGAGTGCTTATTCCATTATCCTCGATAAAAAAAGAATAAATAAATATATATACTTTCAACAGTTTTTCTATGCATTGGTCTGTTTATGTCTTCTTTTTCTTTTATGTTGAGGATAATGGTATATACACTCATGTGGTTCTATTTTTTTTTCTACATTCAGTCCCTGTGTGTATGCAGGTTGTTTTTTTTTGGTTGCAAATTTTATCCGTTCCCAGTGACACATTTTTTAAAAATTTTATTTTATTCTTTTATATCGAGGATAATGGAATAAGCACTTATCTGCTTTTTTTTTTACATCCAGTCCCCGTGCGTATGCGGATTTGTGAATTCTGTCATCTGTTCCCACCGGCACACAATGGCCTACTCTTACGAAAAGCGGAACAGGATTTAACGTGCGCGCAAGATGTTCTGCGTGCGTTCGCACACGGGGCCTCGGTTTATAGTCTCATCCGAAGGACACAAGGCCTACTAGGGCTCTCCTGAAAGATGGAACAGGTTTTAACGTGTTTGCAAGATGCCCTGTGGTCATTGGGACACTGGACCTCGGTTTGTAGTCCCATCCTCGGTATAATTATAGTCCCACCCGGCCGAAGGACTTTGAATTATTGGTCTGTTGTTGCTGTTGTTGTTGTTGTTGTTGTTGTTTTAGCTCAATAGCCTCGTTCGTTGGTCTCTTTGTGTTCAATAGTCTTGCTTATTTGTAAAGTCAGAAATAGTCTTTGGCACTATTAAAGAGTGGAGAAGGAAGAGAGAGAGAGAAAGAGAGAGAGAGAGAGAGAGAGAGAGAGAGAGAGAGACTGAGACAGACAGACAGAGACATATAGACAGACACAGACGTACAAAAAGTCAGACAGACAGACAGATAGAAAGACAGCAAGACAGAGACAGAGACACAGACAAAGGTGGGTAGGACTGTTAACCTTTCCTGTATACAAAAGTCTAAATCTTTTTACGGTTGAGACAGACACAGACGTACAAAAGACAGACAGACAGACAGACAGACAGACACAGACAGTAACAGAAAGACATAGACCCACACAAAAACAAAACGATGACTCATATAAAACAATGTTCGGTGTTATGCATACCCCACAAATAGACGAACTAACTGACTAAATCTAGCTAATTACTCCCCGAGAATAGCATCCGCACGAAGGCAACAAAGACACCTTGGAGATGAAATAATGCTCATTAAAGGGAAAGGTGTTCCCATCACCTTTGCGGCCGTTGGGGAGCAAGAGATGTCAGAGACCTCAGCTTAGGTGAATGTGTGTGTGTGTGTGTGTATGTGTGTGTGTGTGTGTCCTTATTTGTATCTGTGTTCAATGTGAAACTTTAAACAAAATCCGTACAATTTGAATGCATGTACCACACTTTTAACAAACAACAACAATAAAAGAAAAACTCCTAACCAACCTTACAAAAAATATAAACCCAGGAACTTATTTAAAAAACAACAACAATGACATGAAAAAGACATGTCTTAGCACGCTAAAAAACCCCCATTCTCACCTGTATAACCAAAAAACATGACAACATGACATCTTCGTGCCATATTCTTATCCCCCGTCATCACCCTCACCATCTCTACACCCCTCCCCATCCCCCTTCCACCATTACCACCACCTCCACCACCATCCTACCCCCCCACCCCCCTCCACACACACACACACACACACACACACACACACACACACACACACACACACACACACACACACACACACTCCTTCCCCATCGCCTTTTTAACCTCGTCAACTGACCACCACTACTTCCAGTGACCAGCATATTTTACAGTGTCCAGCACATACATCTTCTATGTAACAGACGAGCTTTGGTGTCCAGTAAGCATAAGAGGTTGCTTAGCCAGCCAGTGAGTCGTGAAAATGGCCCAGCTTTTTTTAAGGGGGGGTCAAAAAATAGACACCGTACCCAGATGTTTTTTCGCCAAGGGAAGAGAGGCAGGCCCGACTCCAAAAACAAAAACGCTTTCCCAAACGACTCGTTCAGCTTGGACTACTAGCTAACTCTGGGTATAATGGAATATTTTGGGTTTGGGTGATGCTGTTCAGAAGAAGAACGGGATAGCTCGGTGGTCAGAGCACTCGCTTTCCCCAAGCTATGGTGAAGCAGCGTTGAGAGTGGTTACCAAGTGGATGGGTGACCGTTTGCTTGCCTTGGCTTCACTTACAGACCCCCAGCTCACCCAGCTGTAAATGGGTACCTGCCCTCTTTAGGGTCAGGGAATGTAGAGCAGTCAGGGAGAGGAGATGGATGCAGCCCTCAATATGCTGGCCCCCTGGAGAAGCTGAGGTCTCTGATGCCTCGCTCCCCTACGACCACATAGGTTATGGCAACATCTTTACCTTTATTCAGAAGAGGGAGATTATGTTTCCTCGGAAGAAGTAGATGTAAATGATGGCAAATCAGTTGCCTTTCTGTAGTGCTACATTAACTTCTATATTATAAAAGTGTATTTGAAAAAAAAACCAACATGTGATTTTTGCAGTGTTCAGGCAACAGTTTATTTTTTTCATTATTTCTGCTGTTTTGTTGTTATTATTGTTATTGGTGATGGTGGTGATGTGTGTGATGTAATTGTATTTTGTTCTGATTGTTGGCTTCATTTTACTTTTTTGTTTTTGGTTACTGAACGAACAAGACATTTCAACAACGCTTGCATAGTTTATAAGTAGGACACACATTCGTCCTGCTATGTAATCTAATTTTTTTTCTCCAAGATCAGCTGTTTGCCAGTAAAGGACGTAAAAACATCTTCACTGGAAGTTAATGATATGCCAAGGTGATAGCACAAAATACTGCAGAAAATCGGAGATTATTAGAAATATAGACGAATAAATAAATATATGGCTAAATAAGTAGATACATGAATAAATGAGTAAACACATTCATTAATAAATGAATGAGTAAACAAATAAATAATATACAGTACGGTTTTTTGTGGCCTTGCGCTTCAACCGTATGCTACATTTTACTATTAGACTTCCATGACATCTTTATTCCCAAACAATACGCACATACCAAAAAAAGTAGTATACTATCCGTAACCGGAAGCAAACATAAACTACTTCCTGTATTAAAAAAGAAACTGACAAAAATGTAACCATTAGCAGGCTGAACGTGCATCATCTTCTGCTTTTGTCAAGCAAGTGTCCGTCAGTTTGCTGCTGTGTTCTACTGTGTGACTCATGTGCTCAGTAGTACAAACTTCCATATATGGTCGTAACCTAAGCTCCACGGGGTAGCGTTTTCATCAATCGAGGGTTTGAAAATAGACCTGGGAGTTTTGAGGGAGCACTGATGCAGTAATTAAATAGTATCTATTTCAGGCAAGGAAGAAAATAGGGTGAATCCTTTTTCACATACTGTCTGTCTGTCTGCACTGGTGTGTGTGTGTGTGGTTGTGACTTAATAGGTGAAATTAGCGGTGAAAGGGGAGTATTAGCGTGTTTATTTGGACAATGAAGGTTACAAAGTTGGAGAAGGGATGGGTGGTTGGGTGGAGGGGATTGAGTCGTCCTTGACTGACTAATTTGAAGTAATAGAAAGTGAGGGTTTGGTTTGGTTTGGTTGGTTTGGTTTGGTTTAGTTTAGTTTGGTTTGGTTTGGCTTGGTGTAGTGTGTGTGTGTGTGTGTGTGTGTGTGTGTGTATGTGTAATCCAAGACGTATTCAGATTTAATAAAATTAATGGCAACCATCGGCAGAGAGAAAGATTGTATAAACACTTACAGGACAATGCTCCTGGTGATGGTAGTCATGGTGGTAGTGGTGGTAGTAATGGTGGTGGTGGTGGTGATGGTGGTTTCATTGTTGTTATGTCTCTGCTGCTATCTCCTTCCCCCTTCTCCTCCTCTTCCTCCTCAGTATCATCACCCACACCACCATAACTTTCATCATCATCATCATCATCATCATCATCATCATCATCATCATCATCATCATCATCGTCGTCGTCGCGCGCGTCCGTCGTCGCCGTCGTCGTCATCACCACTCCACATCACCACCCACCACCAACCCCACACACACCACCACCACCACCACCACCACCACCACCCCAACCACCACCACCACACCACCACCACACCACCACCATCACCACCATTATCATCATCGTCGTCGCCATCCTCCTCCTCCTCCTCCTCCTCCTCCTCCTCCTCCTCCTCCTCCTCATCATCATTCTGACGATTGTATCAATTCGACATAAGAGACAGATTCCGAAATGAAAAACCGAAGGAAAAAAAAAAGATGTCACTGGCAAGAATAGAAACATTCAGTTGTTATTTCACGAGTAGTGAACACAATTATTTGCAGTAATTGTCATTCATTCATATTCTCACAACAAGGCGTAGTTTAAATTAAAAATTCAACGCACATGCATATTGACATGCAAACCCTTGAGGTTTTTTCTTTTTTTCTTCCTTTCTTTCATAACACCACACAAAAGGCTGGATGAATAGGGGGTCCAGCGGTAACGCACCCGTCTAGAAAGCGAAAAGTCGCTGGTTCGATCTTCGTTTGAACCAGAACTACTCTCTCTCTCTCTCTCTCTCTCTCTCTCTCTCTCTCTCTCTCTCTCTCTCTCTCTCTCTCTCTCTTCTCTCTCTCTCTCTCTCTCCTCTACTCTCCCTCCCCTCTACCCCTCCCCTTACCCCACTCCAATAGACCTTGAGTGGTAGTCTGGGTGCAAGTCTTTCCAATGAGACGTTAAACCGAAGTCTTGTGTGCAACACAATTTTAGCTCACGTCAAAATATTAAAAAAATAACAGCAACAAACAAACCCACAGGTACAAGAGAATTGTCCCTGACAGGAGTAAGTAGGGGGTGAAAAAAAGCCACTGTGTCGAGAAAGAAAACTACACAAACAGGTAGGAAAATAAGAAAAAAAGGAATGGATCGCACTGGCCTGGTGGCGAAGGAAGTCTACAAAATGTTGCAGGGTTTTAAACCCAAATTAGTTTCTGAAAAGAGAAAAAAGAAAGGTCAGACTAGGACAGTGACATTTGGCTACAACTGTGATAATGATAGTGGACATATTGAATGAAACTCCAGTACATCAGTTTTGGCTGAAACGAAGGGATGACATTCATGACCGGAAATGTGCATAGTGCTCTCCCCTCCTCTCTCCATCTTTGTATTATATCTGTCGTCTGTCTGTCTTCTGTTTGTCTGTCTGTCTGCCTGTCGGCTTGTTTGTCTGTCTGCTTGTCTGTCTACTGTCTGTCTCTGTCTCTCTGTGTGTCAAGGGATGACATTCAAGACAGGAGTTTGTAGTGCTCTCCCCCCTCCCCTCTCTCTGTATTATCTTCTGTCTGTCTGTCTGTCTCTTGCGTCTGTACCTGCGGATGGCTGTTGTCTCAACTTTCATGTCCTGGTTACTGGTTTCATGATGCAAGATTGGTACATTTATTAAAGGTTGTATTTCTTTTTTCCTCCCCCCCCCCCCCCTCCTTGCGTTGTTGGATGTTCTCGGAAGGATAAATGGGTGATATAGGTTGGTGTATCTTAGTCACAGATGGTTTGATTAGGTTTTAAGGGAATGAAATTGATTAAGGTATGTGTTGATTTAGATAGTGTTCTTGGGTATTTTGTATAGATTGACGGTGTTGATATTGAGTAAGATGGTGTTGATATAGAAGTTGAAGTAAATATAATTGGAGTAGCTAAAATTGAATACAGTGACAGCCCTAAAGACGTGGTTTTCGTGGGTTCGTAGTACTGTAATACAAATAAAATGAATTGACCAGAAAGAAGCTGTTTCTACGAAAAAGACGTACATAGCAAACAGGCAAGTTAGGGTGTACAAGGCAAAGGGCATGAAACAAGAAGGTTGTTTCTGGAATACATACCTAATGGTAGCACAGCTGGTCATCCTTGTCTGTCTGTTTATTTCGTTTGTCTGTCGGTGTGTCTGTCTGACCAGGCAGCCGTTTCTTAGAGATAACGTCTAAAAGCGAACGACAGTAAAGCGAAAGTGGAAGGGTCGTAGGAAGATCTGGACGAAAAGTGGCAATATAAAAATAATAGGCCTTTGGTGTTCTTGGACTACATACTGATGCCATAATATCTATTATATGTCCTTCTCTGTTCTGTCTGTCCTGTTCTCGTCCTACTCTGCTCTCTGCCTCCTCTGTCTCTTGTCTGTCTGTCTCTCTCTTTCTGTGTGTTGTTGTGTGCTTGTGTTGTCTCTCTGTCTCTGTGCCTCGTGAGGGGTACTGTATCTCAGGGGTTTTTTTTATATTTGATGAATATTGATCGTATAGAGGATAATGGAAAAGCATGAAGTATATTACGATCAGTGCGCCGTGTGTATGCGTTTTGTAAATTTGTATTGTTTCGCTGGCACAATGGCCGTACTGTCCCAAGCGATTAGGCTTTATACGTTGTGCAGTATGTTCGCGTGAATGCGCACATGGCTGCTCGTGTTATGTTATGTGCGTGTGGTGTGTGTGTGTGGTGTGTGTGCTGCGTGCGGTGTGGTAGTGTGTGGTGTGCGTGGGTGCGTGTGTGTGTCACGGCGGGCACAGGCGTCCCGTGCGTGTCTGTGTTGGATTGTTGTGTGGAAGAATTGTTTCTTGTTGATGCGATAAACTTAAAGCAGCCACGAGAGGAATGATTGTGCTTGATCGATGAGAAAGTAAGCAAGAAGAAAGAGTGTGAATCCAAAGTTGAAAGAGAAAAGAACAGAGAGATGAGAGTAGTTGGTGTGTGATGTGAGTGGAGGAGAGGGTGCGTGCGTGTGTGGATGGCATTTGTGTGTGTATTGTGTGTGTGTGGCGTGCGTGTGTCCGTTTGTGTGTATGTAATGCCTGTTTTGTGTAAGCTGTTGCTCGCGTATAATTATGCGCGCATGCTCTGTGTGTGTGTGTGTGTATGTGAGTGTGCGTGCGTGTGTGTGTGTGTGTGTGAGCCTGCGTGCATGTGCGTGTGTGTAAGTGTGTGTGTGTGCGTGCGCGCGCGCAAACACACACGCGCGGGCACAGGCGCTCTCACGTGCGTGTCTGTGTCTGGATCGCGCTGTGTGAGGAAGACATTCCATTTCTTTTCATTTTCTGCCTGATAAACTTAAAACACCCCACCAAGGAATGCTCTCTTGCTTGATTCATGATATATATCATACTCCACAGAAAGAAACGTGTGTGAATCCAAACAGTTTGAAAACGAAAATAACAACAAGAGATTGAGAGTGTATGTGTGTGTGTGTGTGTGTGTGTGTGTGTGTGTGTGTGTGTGTATGTGTGTGTGTGTGTGTGTGTGTGTGTGTGTGAGTGTGTGTGTGTGTGTGAGTGTGTGTGTGTTTGTGAGTCAGTGAGTGTGTGTGTGTGTGTGTGTTGGGGGTGGGAGGAGGGGGGGGGGGGTTTGAACAGTAAACAAAGGAAAAGAGCTACAATGCTGCATGATTTATTGTTCTAGGCTAGCGTGGCACTTGTGATAGCACAAGTACATGCCCTCATATTTATCATGAAGGATTCTTTAGAGGGTTTGTTTTTGTTGTTGTTTTTTTTTTTGGTTAATGAGGCGAAACACACCCTTACGAGTGCGAAGTGACGCCCTTGTCGTGGTGTGTGTGTGTGTGTGTGTGTGTGTGTGTGTGTGTGTGTTCTTGGGAGGGCACTAGTATAGGCACAGATAAAGATGCAGACAGATGTGCGCGCGCGTGCACAGACAGTCAGACAGACACACACACACACACACACACTCGCATGCTCGCACACACACACACACACACACACACACACACACACCACACACACACACACACAACACACACACACACACACACACACACACACACACACACACACACACACACACACACACTCTCTCTCTCTCTCTCTCTCTCTCTCTCTCTCTCTCTCTCTCTCGCGTGCACGCATACACACGCGCAGACACACAAACACAGAGTGGGTAGAGACAGACAGACAGACAGACAGACAGAGAAGCGAACCCTTGAACGCCCACCGTTACCTAAACATTACCAACTGTGCTTTAGTATTAGAAATACAAAGTTAAAGGTTTTTTCTCATAACCTATGCAGTCGCTACGGGAGCGAGGTATCAGAGACCTCAGCTTCTCCAGGAGGAACCAGCATTTTAAGGGCAGTGCCGTGTCCATCTCCTCTCCCTGCGCTCCTTTACCTTCTCTGACCCTAAAGAGGGCAAGGTACCCATTTAAAGTCGGGTAACTGTACTGAAGCCAAGGGGCACGAACAGTCAACCCATCCAAGATGTAACCACGCCCAACATGGCTTAACAGGAGTAGAAATAGCAGCAGCAGCAGCAGCAGCAGCAACCAAAACAAAATAGCTGTACATACATACCAAGACCCACCCTGCTCTTCAAAAAAAAAAAAAGCCCCACAACCAAACTACACGAGGATAAGATAAACCACAAATCCCGCACAGCAGCAAATGGTCTCCTTTCTCTTATCGTGTCTGCTACCGCGCTTCTTCATCTTTGTAGTTAAGAAAGAAAAAGAAAAGCTTCTGATGGTATGGCTTGTAGGATTGGGGTCACTATTTTTGTGGGGGTTTTGTGGGTTGTTTGGGGGGGGTTGTGTGTGGTTTGGGTGTTAGGGGACCAGAAAAAACGGAATTCTTTCTTGGTACGTAATTTATCCAGCTTGTTCTTGGCAAAAATTTTTTCTTGTCCAACGGGCAAAGGCCTTTATGCGAAAACCCGCTCCAAAAGGGAATGAAAATTTCTGAAATGTTTAGTTGTATTTATGTGTTGGGGTTTTGTGTGTTGTTTTTTGTGGGGGTTTGTTGTAGTGTGTGTGTGTGTGTTGTGGTGTGGGGTAGTAGTTGGTGTAGTATTAGTGTTTTTAATCAGTTGTCGGTAGTGTATTAAGTATGTGTACGTTAGTTCAAAATGTTAAAGTAGGGATTTTTGGATAGTAGTAGTAGTGTATTTAGTAGTAGTAGTAGTGTGTAGGAAGTTGTAGTGTAGGGGTTGTATAGTGAGTAGTGTATAGTAGTAGTACGTATTTGGGGTTGGTTTGTAGTCGTAGTGTAGTAGTAGTAGTTTTGTAGTAGTACTAGTAGTAGTACGTAGTAGTAGAGTTAGTAGTAGTAGTATAGAGTAGAAAGTGGGTAGTATAGTAGTAGTATAGTAGTGTAAAAAGAGTAGTAGTGTCGTAGTAGTAGTAGTGTATTTTGTGACTTTAAAGTGTGTTAGTAGTAGTATTTAAGAGTGTAGTATAGTAGTACGTAGTAAGTAGTAGTAGTAGGGGTTTAGTAGTAGTAGAGTTGTTGTAGTAGAGTAGTAGTTGTAGTAGTAGTATTTGTGTACGTGGGTAGTGTGTAGTATTTAGTGTAGTAGTAGTGTACTTTTAGTGTATTTAGTAGTAGTGGGAAAGTGCGTGGTTTGTAGTAGTAGTGGGTTTTTTAGTAGTAGTAAGTACGTAGTGTAGTAGTACAGTACGTAGTAGTATTGTAGTAGTAGTTTTAGTATTTGTAGTGTGTAGTTAGTACGTAGCGCTTTGTAGTAGTGTGTGTAGTAGTAGTACAGTACGTATGTAGTAGTGTACGTATTGTAGTAGTATAGTAGAGTAGTGAGTAGGAGTGTAGTAGATAGGGGAGTAGTAGTATTTGGTAGTGTAGTAGTAGTAGTAGTGTGTAGTAGTGTGTAGTGTAGTACGTAGCAGTAGTCGAAGTAGTGTAGTAGTAATGTAGTACGTAGTAGTTTTGTGTAGTGTAGTAGTAGTAGTAGTCGTGTAGTAGTTTTGTAGTACGTAGATATGTAGAAAGTGTGAGAAAATTAGTAGTATTTTGGGTATTTGTAGTAGAGTTTTTTGTAGTAGTAGTAGTAGTTAGTAGTATAGTTAGTAGTAGTAGTAGTAGTGTAGTTGAGTAGTAGTGTAGTAGTATTTGTAGTATTTGGTAGTAGAAGTGTGTAGTAGTAGTGCGTGCGTTGTCGGTAGTAGTAGTAGCGAAAATAGTAGTAGTAGTGTGAGTTAGTAGAGTAGAAGATAGAGTGTAGTGGAGTGAGTGTAGAAGTGTAGTAGTACGTATAGTAGTACGTAGTGTAGAAATAGTAGTAGTAGAGGTAGTACGTGGGGGTTTTAGTTAGTAGTAGAGTAAGTAGTTTTGTAGTAGTAGTGTAGTACGTATAGTAGTAGTAGAGTGTAGTAGTAGTAGTAGTGTGGTTAGTAGTATTTGTAGAAGTAGTAGTGTAGTACGTTTTAGCAGTAGTAGTATGTAGTAGTAGTAGTGTAGTAGTAGTATAGTGGTAGTAGGTAGTTTACTTTAGTTGTTAAGTTAGTAGTAGTGAAATTTGTAGGTAGTAGTAGTAGTTTTTTTGTATTTGTTATAGTAGTTTTAGTAGAGTAGAGTAGTTTAGTAGTAGAGAAGTAGTTTAATACGTATTTGTAGTGTAGTAGTAGTGTACGTAGTAGTAGTGTAGTGTAGTAAAAACGGTTTATAGGGAAGTGCGTTGTTTTGTAGTGTAGTGTAGAGTAGTAGTAGTGTACGTACGTAGTAGTAGTCAGTATTTGTAGTAGTAGTAGTAGTAGTGTAGAGTGTAAGGGATTTGTAGTATACGTGCAGTACGTTGTAGTAGTAGTAGTAGAGTACAGAACGTGTAGTATAGTAGTACGTAGTAGTAGTGTAGTACGTAAGCAGTAGTACGAAGTAGGAGTAGGGTAGTACTAGTAGTACGTAGTAGTAGAAAGTTGTAGTAGTAAGTAGTATACGTAGCAGTAGTACGAAGAAGTGTAGTAGTAGGTGTGTAGTATTCGTAGCAGTAGTACGAAGTATAGTAGTTGTAATAGTATTAGTAAGTAGTAGTGAGTAGTTGTAGTACTTTGTACGTAGTGTTGTGTACGTAGTAGTGGTAGTTGGTGTCGTTTTTGTAGTAGTATAGTAGTAGTGTAGTAGTAGTACGTAGTACGTTGTAGTAGTAGTAGTGTAGTAGTGGTTAGTACGTAGTAGTACGTTTAGTTGTGCAGTAGTGGGTTTAGTAGAAAGTAGTAGTACGTTAGTAGTAGTGTA
>CM054137.1:34779465-34789465 GCA_028751875.1 Rapana venosa | reverse complement strand
GCCTGCCTGGCGAAGATTGTCACCATGTCTACGGCCTTCACTGTGCCTGCCTGGCAAAGATTGTCACCATGTCTACGGCCTTCACTGTGGCAAAGATTGTCACCATGTCTACGGCCTTCACTGTGGCAAAGATTGTGACCATGTCTACGGCCTTCACTGTGCCTGCCTGGCAAAGATTGTGACCATGTCTACGGCCTTCACTGTGGCAAAGATTGTGACCATGTCTACGGCCTTCACTGTGGCAAAGATTGTGACCATGTCTACGGCCTTCACTGTGCCTGCCTGGCAAAGATTGTGACCATGTCTACGGCCTTCACTGTGGCAAAGATTGTGACCATGTCTACGGCCTTCACTGTGGCAAAGATTGTGACCATGTCTACGGCCTTCACTGTGGCAAAGATTGTGACCATGTCTACGGCCTTCACTGTGGCAAAGATTGTGACCATGTCTACGGCCTTCACTGTGGCAAAGATTGTGACCATGTCTACGGCCTTCACTGTGGCAAAGATTGTGACCGTGTCTACGGCCTTCAATGTGCCTGCCTGGCAAAGATTGTGACCATGTCTACGGCCTTCACTGTGCCTACCTAGCAAAGATTGGGACCATGTCTACGGCCTTCACTGTGCCTACCTAGCAAAGATTGGGACCATGTCTACGGCCTTCAGGTCAAGATGGAATGTACGGCCTCAAGGTACATCAGGGGATAATTGGCGCGTCTCACGTGATAAAGACGGGATAGCCTGATTGGTTAGAGCGTTGTGCATTGCGCTCGTGATCTGCTGACCCTGTTTCGAATCCTATTCAAGGGGATATTTTCTCCTGGAGTTAACATCAGTGCAGACTCCACTTCCTCTAAAAGTCCTTGGGATGAGTCTATAAACCGAGGTCCCGTGTGCGAACACACGTCGAACTTCTTGCCCACACGTTAAAACCTGTTCCACTTTTCGGAAGATTAGACCATTGTGAGCTGGTGGGAACGGATGACAAAATTATATAAAAAAACTGCATACACACGGGGACTGGGCATAAAAAAAGGAGATGAGCGCTTATTCCATTATCCTCGAAATAAAAGATTAAATAAGTAAAGATTAGTAAATAAGAAACACAGGGTTTGTTTTTTTTAAAAGGGGAAAGCTCACAATAAAAATTGTAGTCTAATGCCTCTTGTGCCAGACCATCTTCGTGGGATGGTCACCACTGAGGTTTTTGTTTGTTTAACAAAGAATTTGCTTCTTTGTGTGTGTGTGTGTGTGTGTGTTTGGCTGGTTGGTTGGCTGGCTGACAAATAGGTTGGTGGATTGATTGCTTAGCTGGTTGCTTAGTTCATTGATTAGGTGAATGAGTGGATAACTGGGGTTAAGTGGATGGCTGGTTGGATTTTCTTTTTGAAGGAGAGTTGGTTTTTTGAAATTGTCTTTTCTATGCTTTTGTCAGCTTTATGTCTCTACTTTATCTTTCTTTCTTTCCAGGGTTTTTCTGGCTTTTTTTTCGATTCTTGATTTGTAAACAAAATTCATTATAACAGAATTTCCATTTTTTAAATTTTTGTTTGTTGTCTTTAGATGACAGGGAAAATGGTTAAAAAGAATAGTGGTACCTTGTAGGATGGGGCTGGATTGGGGCAGACAGGCATGCATGGATGTTGTGTGTAAAGTGGTGGTCGACCTAAAGTGGATAGGCTCAACGAAGATGAGAATACTCAGATGCAGTTTTGCACGTTCACTCGCATATACCTGCACACACACTCAACTGACACGCAGTGTTGGTGATCCTTATGAACACCTTTAGTTATTAGGCTGAATCTTGTGACCTTGAAAAAATGTATGGCCTTCTAGAAAAACTAACAACAGTGTGTGTGTGTGTGTGTGTGTGTGTGTGTGCGTGCGTGCGTGCGTGCGCGCATCTTGTGGGTATTTTCTTTAATTTAACGTCTTTTCACATTAAGTGGTATTAGACAATATATGTGTATGTATGCCTGTGAGTGTACGCACGCGTAGGCTCGGTTTTTTGGGGGGTTTTTTTCGCCGTGCGAACATCCCATACATTTGTCCAGCTGTTTTTCCATTTCGGAAAAAAGCATAGCGTGTCACCCCCACGAACAGTTAACAGTCAGTGTCTGGTGAAAAAAGCAGTTAATTGGGGTTTCCGCTCCTCACCCCGCCCCTTTCACTGGTGACATTCAGAGCCATTTAGCGGACTGTGCCAAAACGTAAACCGCTACTACTAAAGATTAGACTGTTGGTGGCAAACTTTTAGATGACAGAAAAATGTAGCGTTGCCGTGGTATAGTACTAGTTTGGGGGTGAATTGGGTTGGGGGTGGGATGGGTTGTGTTGTGTCGTGTTGTTGTTCTTGTTCTTGTTTTTGTGTACTGTTGTGTTGGGTTGGGTAAATTTGGGTAGATTTGGGTTGGGATGGGTTGTGTTGTGTTGGGAGCCAAAATATATTCATTTTCTTAATCAGAATGGAAGGCCGTTTTAACTTATATAATTATAATTACGTTTTCCTACAACTTTCTGTGGCTTGTGCGGTGTGTGTGTGTGTGTGTGTGTGTGTGTGTGTGTGCGTGTGTGTGTGTGTGCGCGCGCGCGTGCGTGCGCATGGGCATGGTGGGAGGGGCTGGGGAGTTCGAGTCTCCATGTGTAAGCGCGTTGATTTGTTTTTAATAATAATAATAATGTATGGAATTTATATAGCGCTGAATCTTGTAAAGCAACAAACCTTAACCTTAACCTTAATTCTCTCTGTGCCAGGAGGCACACAAGGCTTGAACATCATTCCTCCACTGGTTCCGGTCTGCAGCTGTGCGTCGTGCGGCGTTCCACGTGCTCCAGCCTGCGCCGTTCCGCTCTACTTCTACCATTCGCCGCCATGTTGTTTTTGGGCGTCCCCTTTTCCTTCTCCCTTCAGGTGTCCATCCGAGGGCAACAGCACAGTCATCACTCCTGTCCTTTCTTAGGACATGTCCGATCCAGTTCCATCTCCGTCTTCTAATCTCCTGGCTGATTTTTTCTGCTCCTGCTATTTCCAAGACTGTCTTGTTGGAAATGTGTTCTTGCCATCGGATCTTGAAGATCCTCCTCAGACATTTGGTTTGGAAAATATCTAGTTT
Organism: Rapana venosa; assembly: GCA_028751875.1. Classification (NCBI taxonomy): domain Eukaryota; kingdom Metazoa; phylum Mollusca; class Gastropoda; order Neogastropoda; family Muricidae; genus Rapana; species Rapana venosa. The sequence goes on along the minus strand of CM054137.1, from coordinate 34,786,353 downwards.
CTCTTCTTCTCCTTTCGTTAATTTCCAGGTCTTACATCCGTAGAGAAGAACTGACAAAACAAGGCTCTTGAAAAGGGATGCTTTGGTTTTTCTGCCGATGTCTCCCATTTGCCAGATGTTGGATAATCGTTTCATCTGCGCACTGGCCAGTGCTACTCTCTTCTTGACGTCTGCTGTTCCTCCTCCGTCTTTGGTGACGTTTGCTCCGAGATAGGTGAAGTTCTCCACCTCTTCAACTTCCTGATCTCCAATCCTCAGACCGTCGATGTTCCTGCTGTTTACTTTCATGGCTTTGCACTTCTGTCCATTCAGCTTGAGTCCAACCTTTGCTGCGTTGTCTTCCAGTCTTGTAGTTTTGTGTTTGTAGATGGTTCATGGTTGATGAAAGGAGGGCGATGTCGTCTGCAAAGTCAAGGTCTTCTAACATGTTCATGAAGTCCCATCTTATTCCAGTTCTCTCGCCTTCCACTGTTTTTCTCATCACCCAGTCTATCACGAGAAGGAAGAGGAATCCTGACATGCAGCATCCCTGTTTCACCCCGGTAATCACTGGGAACCAGTCTGTTGTTTCGTTGTCAACAATGACGGAGCACTGAAAGTCCTCGTACATTGTCTTGACCATCTGGATGAGTTTCTGTGGGATTCCATACTGACGCATGATGATCCAGAGATTGTCTCGGTGTATGGAGTCAAAGGCCTTTTCAAAGTCAATGAAGTGTATGTACAGTGTCGCGTTCCATTCGTTGACTTGTTCCAAGATGTTCCTGAGTATAAATATTTGGCCGACAGTTCCCCTCCCCTTTCGAAATCCGGCTTGTTCCTTTCTGAGAGATGCGTCTACTCCCTCTTGTATTCTGTTGATGAGGATCTTGCTGAGCACCTTACTGGCCAAGGGTAGTAGTGTAATCCCACGCCAGTTTCCACACTCCTGAAGATTTCCTTTCTTTGGAATCTTGCATATGAGTCCTTTCGTCCACTGTGTTGGTACTGTCTCCTTTTCCCAGACGAGGTCAAAGATCCGTTTCAGTTCTTTGCCGGTCTGTTCAATGTCTGCTTTTAGCATCTCTGCTGTGATCTGGTCTACTCCTGGTGCATTTCCGTTCCTGAGGGTCTTCAGTGCTTTCTTGATTTCCTGGATGGTTGGTCTTTTGCTGAGATGTCTAGTTCTTCCACCTCCCCCTGGTCATCTTGTGGTAGTTCATTCAGTACATCCCTGTTGAGAACTTCCTGGAAGTTTTCTCTCCATCTCCTCAGCCTGGCCTCTTGATTCTTTAGCAGCTCCCCGTTATAATTCTTCACTGCTGCTGCTGGTCTAGTGCCTTGGTTGGTGAGCTGTTCACAATGCTGTACAGTTCTTTCTGTCTCCCATTCTCTGCTGCGTTCTGCGCTCTCTCTGCTTTTTCTGACATCCATCTCCTCTTGTCCTCTCGTACGCTTCTTTTCACCTCCTTGTTTTTTCCTTGTATGCTTCCTTCATTCTGTTCTGTATCCTCTCCGAGTGAAAGCAACAAATCAAAGCACTTTTGCAAGATGTAGCGCTGTATAAATTCCATGTATTATTATTATTATTATTATTATTATTATTATTATTATTGCTAAGCAAAATGGAAAGGACTGTGAGCCTGATAATAAGTGGAAGTAATGTATGCATACAATATACCTGTGTGTGTCTGAAACCGATATGATTCGTGTCAGCTGTTATGTCATGCTTGCATCATGTATCTATTTTCACTATTTCAGTACCTTGTTTTAGCACAAACTGCTTTTAAATGACAAAATGTGGGAAAACTCTCATTGAAATGAATCAAATATTAAGACAGGTGGCATGAATATGGAAAAAAACTGTCTGACACCAAACAACAGCACTACTGGTGAAGTGACATGCAATGTAGATCTGAAAGAACTGGAACCTTTGCCATTTAAGGAAGAAGTTACTGATGCCATCAAGCAGCCAGAAGAAGGCAAATTCCCTGGAATGGACAACTACACAAAGTGAGCTTTAGAAGAACTCAAGCCCTTCCAGTTTTACAGGTTTAATAATAATAATAATAATAATAATCATAATAATAATAATAATCATAATAATCATAATAATCATAATAATACTAATGTATGGAATTTATATAGCACTGAATCTTGTCAAGCAACAAATCAAAGCGCTCAGATGATTTTATTTAATCGAGGATAATGGAAGAAGCATTCATGTGCTTTTTTTAAACATCCAGTCCCCGTGTATATTCAGTTTTGTAAATTTTGTCATCTGTTCCCACCGGCACACAATGGCCTACTCTTTTGAACAGCGGAACAGGATTTAACGTGTGCGCAAGATGTTCTGCATGCGTTCGCACACGGGGCCTCGGTTTATAGTCTCATCCGAAGGACTTACAACTTACAAGGTTTACAACATCATCAATGCAAAAGAATTTGGGAGACCTGCCAATGGCTCAGCAAGCGTTCCATAAGAGGTGGCATTGCGCGGAGCTCCTACCGCCCACAGCGGCAAGGGAGAGAGTTCAGTTAATTTTATGTTCATTTTGAATCTACTCTTTGCAGCAGTGCTTGGACAATTCTGAGATAGACTGGAATTCCTGCGAGAAGGGTACCTGTCTGAAGACAGGGTCAACTAACTAATCCAAAATCCCAGGTACTTGAAAAAGTCAACTTTTTCAATTTTGTGTGTGTTGGCGTTCATGTAATATTTATGTTTGGTTTTGTGTTGGTTTATTCTGTTGACCGTGACTTCGTTTTGGTCTGATTTAATCTTCGAGGCGTTTGCACCAGAACTATTGGTGAGTCTGTCACATTGTGTCGTTTCAGCTCGTAACCGCCCCTCCATCCCCCCTCCCCACCTCCCAATTACCTTTAATCCAACAAAGCACCGCTAGATTCAAACCCACGAGTTCAAAACCGTTAAAGATTAAAGGGCTATCCTCCTGCTGTGACCACTCCCTCCTCAACCATTGTGGCTGTCTAAGCTCACAGACCAGATCAAAAGACTGTCCAGCAGGTCTTATTCATAGTACTTTTATTGGTCACGTCGCGACAAGCACACACACACACACACTGGACAATTGAATCTCTCCCCCTTTCCCAAATCCTCTGTCCACGCCCTGTTGTCTCATGGTCACGTATGTAAGTGCACATGTCAGGCCCCACAACCTCCCTTGTCACGTTTTATTGTCTGTCAGTAAGTAGTGGGCGTGTGACCTACCGTCGCACGCGCGCGCGAGGGCTTGTGTGACGTGACATTACGGAGGCATGGTATAAATGTACAGAGGATTAGCAGGACTATGTGACATACGGAAGTCACGAACATTGAAGGTTATGTTGTCCTGCTCTTTGATCGTCTTCCTGAAATGTGTGTGTGTGTGTGTGTGTGTGTGTGTGTGTGTGTCTGTCTGTGTGTGTGTTTGTCAGTCTCTGTACTCATGTCTGTGCTTTTGTCTGCTTGTCTTGCTCTGCCTGTCTCCGTCTCTGAATGTTTCTGTCTCTGTCACTCTGTGTGGTTCCGTCTGTCTCTGTCTTTGTATGTCTGTATTTCTGTCTCTTTTTTTTCTGTATGTCTGTCTGTTTGCATGTCTGTCTATTTGTCTGTCTGTCTGATTGCATGTCTGTCTGTCTCCTACCAACCGACCAAACACCAACCCATCAATATCCAGTCGTTCAACTAACTGGATGCTTACCAACCAGCCAACCAACCAACCAACTAATCAGCCAGCCAACCAACCAACCAACCGACCCAGTAAAATTAGCTCAGCTTTTACAGCCCAACTGTCCAAACTTGCCAATTTTAGAATTTCCATTTTTTTAAGACTTAAGTTATGTATATCCCTCTCCAAACAGTTTTCAGTCCTTTAATATAATGCACAATGACAAAAGAATACAACGCATCCAGTCCTTTTGTTTCCTTCTTTCATTTATTTTGTTTTGTCTGCCCTTTTCGCTGTTGTTGTTGTTGTTGATGACGATGATGATGATGATGATGACGATAATGATGATATCGTTGTAGTTGTTGTTGTTCAAATCACAGAACCACAAAGATTTTAATTCGCACACCCACTTCATCACGATAATATCACTCTCAAATCTCTTGGTCACGCATGCAAAATTTATTTATTTATTTATTTATTTATTCTTTTATATCGAGGATAATGGAATAAGCAGTCATGTGCTTTTTCACATCCAGTCCCTGTGTGTATGCGGTTTTGTAAATTTTGTCATCTGTTTCCACCGGCACACATTGGCCTACTCTTCCGAAAAGCGGAACAGGATTTAACGTGTGCGCAAGATGTTTTGCATGCGTTCGAACACGGGGCCTCGGTTTATAGTCTCATCCTAAGGACTTTGACATTCAGTTCGATTTTTTTGTCAAACTTGGAAGAAAGGGCGAGGCTGGGAATAGAACCCAGGACCTCACGGTTAACTTGTTGGCAGGTGAACGTCTTAACCATCCTGCCACCTTCCTTCCAAAAAACAACAACATATGTGTCACGGTATGGACATTCTTGTTGTCTGTCACTTCAGCCTAAGTGTTGGGCGTTGTCACAGGCGCTGAGCTCGGAAGATTGTGACGTGACGTGACGTTGTGATGGCATCACTTAATAAAACGTCACCCACTGATGACTGTGGTGATTTTGTCCCCGGAAGTACAGAAAAGGTCATAAGGTCCTGCTCTTTAACCTTCGCTTTCACCTTTTTTTATTATTATCAAAATAGAACGGTGAACCTCCGGTGTGTCGTGTGTTGGGCGTAGGTGGGGGATGGAGATGGGCATGGCGTGTGTGTGTGTGTGTGTGTGGTGTGTGTGTGTGTGTGCGTGTGAAATTCAACGTCAAACTCTGTGTGTGTGTGTACGTGTGTGTGTGTGTGTGTGTGTGTATGTGTGCGTGTGAGAGAGAAAGAAAAGAGAGAGAGAGAGAGAGAGAAGAGAGAGAGAGAGAGAGAGAGAGAGAGAGAGAGAGAGAGAGAGAGAGAGAGAGAGGAAGACAAGCAGACAGATAGACAGACAGAGACAGAGACTGACAGATCGACAGTCAGAGAGACAGACAGAGAGACTTTCAGACTGACCGACCAACAGTCGGAAAGAGAGACAGAGAGAGAGACAGAGAGAGACAGAGACAGAGACAGACAGACAAATCTATGAAACCATGACATGAGACTTGCTGAGGCAGAGACTTTGTAAAAAGGATGCGGTTGATACCTTACCAATTATTTTTTTTGGGGTCGCAGTTCTCCCAAACTGCCACAGAAACAGACGAAAACAAAGACCGAGAAACCGAAAGCAGAACAACAATAAATCATGCCCAACAAGTACAAAACGTACAGGTAGGTGGTACCTGCAATTCCAACAAACATTCCTGAAAGTTAGCTGCCCCAAAATCGGCTGTATGTTCTTGTTATTGTAGCAGACCCTTATCAGTCCCTGTCTGGCAACCCCAGTAACCAACGTGTGCAGTAACTTCCTTCAGGGGGTAGACTATACCACCAACCAACAGCAGCAACAGAGAGAGAGAGAGAGAGGGGGGGGGAGGAAGAGAGAGAGAGAGAGAGAGAGGAGAGAGAGAGAGAGAGAGAGAGAGAGAGAGAGAGAGAGAGGGGAGAGAGAGAGAGAGAGAGATAGAGAGAGAGGGAGGTTGCATTAACTGAAACTGATACTTGCGGATTTTTTATCAGGGCGAGCACCCACTAGTAGGCAACGAGTGTTTTGGGGGCCAGTTTGCTAGCAGTATAGGTATATCTATGATGGACAGTTGGACGCTGAAGCTGAATGGTTTAAAGCGTTTGATTTCCATTCTGTGGGTCCATGAAATCGTGGGTTCGAATCTTGGCAGTAGTGTCCTGGTGAATTAAAGGTGAGGACTTTACACGATCTTTCTTTCGGGTCAACTTAAAGCGAAGTCCTATCCCTGACTGAATTGTCTTCGTGAATATGCGCTTACAAAAAATCAAATATACGCAGTAAAGATCCAGCAAGTCATATCAGGTTATGGAAACACAGGCACACCCAGCATGAATCTTGTACTTGTAGAGGAATGGGCTCCACTAGGTTCAACTTGCTCAAGGGGCACAGCCTATATAAAGTTCAATGCGGTGTCTCAACGAATTCTAGAGGCGTGAAGGATGAAAAGAGAGAGAGAGAGAGAGAGAGAGAGAGAGAGAGGAGAGAGAGAGAGAGAGAGAGAGAGAGAGAGAGAGAGAGAGAGAGAGAGAGAGAGAGAGAGAGAGAGAGAGAGAGAGAGAGATGAATATTCCAATTGGTGTCTGTGAAGGTTGTTGTGACCATTGTACATGACGATCAGTGAAGGTCACGATTTGACAACTTTCATGTATGGAATTGCTTTATGCAGATGAATTCAATACAATATGAAGTCACAACCTGGGGCTGTGATTAACACAGGGGGAAGGGAGGAGGAGGAGATGTGTGTGTGTGTGTTTATTTTATTTATTTATTTATTTTATTCTTTTCTTCGAGGATGATGGAATAAGTAATCATGTGCTTTTTTAAAATCCAGTACCCGTGTGTATGCAGTTCTGTAAATTTTGTCATCCGTTCCCACCAGTACACAATGGCCTACTCTTCCAAAAAGCGGAACGGGTTTTAACGTGTGCGCAAGATGTTCTGCGTGCGTTCGCACATGGGACCTCGGTTTATAAAAGTCTCATTCAAAGGACTTTTGGGGAGAGTGGAGTCGGCACTGATGTTAACTCCTGATGAAAAATCCTCTTGAACGAGATTTGAAACCCAGGCAGCAGATCACCAATACAGTGTGTGTGTGTGTGTGTGTGTGTGTGTGTGTGTGTGTTGTGTGGGGGGAGGGGAGGGGGAGCGGGGGGGGGGGGGGGGGGGGGGGGGGGAGGGTTACTGGTTTGGAAACCAAAACAAGTTCC
>CM054137.1:34771965-34776965 GCA_028751875.1 Rapana venosa | reverse complement strand
CTAAAAACAGTAACTGCCGCCATTCCCAACATTCTTGGCATTCTGCGCATGCGCGGCTCGGGGCCAGGGAATGTGGATCAAAGGGTTCCCCCGTGACGTTTAACATACATGTTCAGGGGCGTAGGTCGTCACACGCCCTGCCAAGACACGTAAACTCATCAACGGTTTTGGGCAGACTGCAACTGTTCGGACTAGAGTTCGCTTGTCTTGTCTGTCTGTCTGTCTTTGTCTGTGTGTCTGTGTGCATGTGTTTTCTCTCTCTCTCTCTCTCCTCTCTCTCTCTCTCTCTCTCTCTCTCTTCTCCTTCTCTCTCTCTCTCTCTCTCTCTCTCTCTCTCACTCACACATTCTATCCCTCCCTCCCCCTCTCTCCCCCCTCTCTCTCTTTCTCCCTCCCTCCCTCTCTCACTCCCTCTCACTCCCAGGATAGCCTAGTGGTTAGAACATTGCGCTCGCAATCTGACGACCCGGGTTCGATTCCCGTTCAAGGGGATATTTTCCTCTGGAGTTAACATCAGTGCAGACTCCACTCTCCCTAAAAGTCCTTCGGATGAGACTATAATCCTATGCCCCGTGTGCGAACGCACGCAGAACATCTTGCGCACACGTAAAATCCTGTTCCGCTTTTCGTAAGAGTAGGCCATTGTGTGCCGGTGGGAACAGATGACAGAATTTACAAAACCACATACACACGGGGACTAGATGTAAAAAAGCACATAAGGTTTATTCCATTATCCTAGATATAAAAGAATTTAAAAAAAAAATAAAACTCCCTCTCTTTCTCTTCCTCTCTCCTTCCCCCTCTCTCTCCCTTCCTTTCTCTCTCAGTCTCTCTCTCCCTCCCTCACTCTCTTCTTCCCCCTCCATGTCTCTCCCTCCCTGTCTCTCTCCCTCCCTCTCTCTATTTCTCCCTCCCTTTCTATCTCAGTCTCTCTCTCCCTCTGTCTTTCTCTCCCTCCCTCTCCCTCTCTGCCCCCCCCCCCCTCTCTCTCTCTCTTGTGTCTGGCTCTTATTGTCTCTGTCTCTGTCTCAGCTCTTACTGCTTCTGTCCCCATGTTTCAGTATTGTCTGTCTGCCTGTCTGTCTGTCTTTCTCTCTGCTCTGTCTCTCTCTGTGAAAAATCTGTATACAAGAAACAAACAAAAACATTAAAAAGAAAAGAAAACATGTATCTTGTATGTCACTCAATTTAAGCCCGTGGGAAAAAAATCATGTGAGGATGGGAAGGAGTAGTGGTTTTTTTCTCTCTCTTTCTTTTTCTGTTTAATGTTTTTAGGAGGGTGGGGGATAGGGGATGGGGAGGGAAGGACGGGTGGGGGAAGGGAGTGGGTGAGAGGGGGAAGGGGTAGTTTTAAGTTTTCTTGTAAGTAGCACGCAATAGGGGCAAGTATCGTAAAACTGTCTTCAGATTAAAGTAACACGACTTCTTGTTACTCTCAAGTTGGAATGCAAAGTTGTAGAGCTTAGTAGAGCAAGCAAGGTCTTGTTTTTGCTGGTGTGTGTGTGTGTGTGTGTGTGTGTGTGTGTGTGTGTGTCTGTCTGTCTGTCTTCTCTCCCTCCCTCTTCGGATGAGACTATAAACCTAGACCCCGTGTGCGAACACACGTAGAACATCTTGCGCACACGTTAAATCCTGTTCCACTTTTCGTAAGAGTAGGCTATTGCGTGCCGGTGGGAACAGATGACAGAATTTACAAATCCGCATACACACGGGGACTAGATTTTTAAAAAAAAGCACATGAGTGCTTATTCCATTATCCTGGATATAAAAGAATAAATAAAATATCAGATAAAAATAAAAATGATATATCTCTCTGTGTTTATCAGTCAGTCAGTAGTCTGTCTGTCTGAACTGTCTGTCTGTCTGCCTCTCGCCATTGATTTGTTTCAGCCCACAAGAAGAATTAGTACACTTATGAATGACATTAGTGTACAATTGTGTCGGGAAAAAAAAAGGTTACAAAACAGGATCACGTCATAATTCTATAAATTGAATCATCCCATTTATCTCGTCATCTCTTACTGCACTGTACTACCTAGCGACTCGGTATAATTAGCGAAACTGAAATTCATTGTCGTACAGTTATTGTTGTTGTTGTTGGTGGTGGTGTGTGCTTTGTGAGTGAGTGAGTGAGGGTGTGTTGCGTTGTATTGTGTTGTGTTGTGTGTATGTGTGTTGCACACAACATAGATGTCTTCTTCATCACCATCTCATCATCATCATCATCATCATCGTTCTCCTCCTCCACATCCTCATTACCATCATCATCATTTACACAAGCAACCCACCGAAAATTAATTCTTTTGATACACACACATCATCACTCAACAACCTTCTTCCTTCTACCAGAAACAGCGCTCATTCAACAATGACACCGCTACAAAAAAAAAGAAAAAAAGAAAAAGAGTAACAAGTAAACAAAATGACGTCAATGCCAACATGACGCTAAAGATAAACAAAATGACGTCAATGTCGCCGGGGGCTAACCCTCCACAGGGCCTAGGGATGGTGACGTTTCAGATCTATATTTACCCAAGGTGTGTTAACGTTTGACAGGAAGACAAAACAGGAGGATAGCAAGGGGGGGGGGGGGGGGGGGGGGGAGGAGGGGGGGAAGACAGGTTTTAAAACAGGAGTTGCCAGGCACAGCATTGTGCAAGTCCAGTCCTTTCCGAACAGACAGCAGAAAGAACAGAAGAAAACAAAAGAAAGAAAAAAGGGGAAAAAAAAGAAAAGAAGAGAAGAAGAGAAGATGGATGAATTAAATCAGTACCATCCCCTCCTCTCTTCGTCAACTTGTCTATGATAGCGTTTCAGGAAGTGTAACAAACAGGATAGGATGGAGAAAAGGAAGGGATGGGATGGGGGTGGGGGGGGGGGGGGGGGGGGGGGGGGGAGGGAGGGGGGAGGGGATTAAGTTTGGGGAGGGGATGGGAGGGAGAGGCAGGGATAAGTGGGAAAGGGGGGGGGTAAGGATTGTGTTCTTTGTCTCTAAAGTTCTGTTTCTGTATATGTATCATCTCTTGTGTTTTTGTTGTTGTTGGGGGGAAGGGGGGGGGGGGGGGGGGTGCTTGTCTCTCTCTCTGTGTCTCTCTATGGCCGTGTGTGTCTCTCTCCATTTCTCTCTGTCTCCATCTCTGTCTCTGTCTCCGCCTGTCTCTCTCTCTGGTTCTCTGCCTCTCTCTGTGTGTCTGATTCTGAAACTGTCTCCGTCTGTCTGTCTCTGTCTGTCTGTCTGCCTGCCTGTCTGTCAGTCTTTCTATCTGTCTGTCTCTGTCTCTCTGTTTTTCTCTGTCTGTCTCTCGGTCTGTCCGTCTCTCTCTCTCCAGCCCCCCCCCCCCCCCCCCCCCCCCCCCTCTCCCACCTTCTCCTCCAGGTTCAAAGATACATCTTCGTGCAGCCCCACCGAAAAAAATTGGCAAATTCTGTTTGTTCAACAATTTGTACAGTAGTAGAGGTTCTGAGAGAAGTGTTGGCTTCAGAACAATAGCTCTGAGCTGGCTAGTTAGATATTACGTCACTTTCAGTGGCGTAGCTAGTGCGTCATTTGAAAACTTGACGTCACTTATTGCCTTCATTCTTTTCGCAAGGTGGTACAAGGTGGCGGCGAACTGGTTATTTGGGGGATTAACGTGCGTTTTAAAGGTAGCAGCAGGCACACACCTTTGGCAAGATCTTACCTAGCGCAATAGAGAAGAGACTAACAAAGGGTGAACGTCTTGTGTGTGTGTGTGTCTGTGTGTGTGTGTGTATGTGAGTGTGTGTGTGTGTGTGTAAGAGGAGTGTGGTGTGTGTGTGTGTGTGTGTGTGTGTGTCTAAGAGAGAGAGAGAGAGAGCGAGAGAGAGAGAGAGAGAGAGAGAGAGAGAGGAGAGAGAGAGGAGTGTATGTGAGTGTGTGTGTATGTATGTGAGTGTGTGTGGGTATGTGAGTGGGGGTGAGTGTGTATGTATGTGTGTGAGTGTGTGTATGTATGGTGTGTGAGTGTGTGTGTGTGTGAGTGTGTGTGTATGCTGTGTATGTATGTATGTGTGTGTATGTGTTGTATGTATGTGTTTGTGTGTGTATGTGTGTGTGTATGTGTGTGTATGTGTGTGTGTATGTGTGTGTGTTTGTGTGTGTGTGTATGTGGGGTGTATGTATGTGTGTGTGTTGTGTGTATGTATGTATGTATATGTGTGTGTGTGTGTGTGTTTGCCCTTTTCACCTCGGGTGAGCAGCGGTCGATTTTAAGGATTTGTTGATGTCGGGGCACTGGTTGTGGTGGTGGTGATGGTATGTGTGTGTGTGTGTGTGTGTGTGTGTGTGTGGTGTGTGTGTTTGTGTGTGTCTGTGTCTGTGTGTAAGACGAGTGTGAGTGGTTGTTAGTGTGTGTGTGTGCTGTGTGTGTGCTTATTTTATTTCATTTTGTTTTAATCTTTTATTTCGAGAATAATGGAATAAGCACTAATGTGCTTTTTTACATCCAGTCCCTGTGTGTATGCGGTTTTGTAAATTCTGTCATCTGTTCCCACCGGCACAAAATGGTCTACCCTTCCGAAAAGCGGAACGGGGTTTAACGTGTGCGCAAGATGTCGCGCGTGCGCATGCGTGTGTGAAGTTATGTGTTCTGTTGTGAAATGTATATATGCGTGTGTATGGTGCCGTCAGCGCCTGGGCTTTATCACAGTTCTTGATTAAACCATTGACGCTGGGGGCAACAGCAAAGTGAGAGGCTGTATGACCAGTGGCTTTCCCACTCATGGAATTCCACTTTACAGCTTAGTCTATAGTGATTGACTATGACTCTCTGACTAGGAGGCTTAACTCGCACAGTCCTTATGTGCTGCAGCCCTGGGGGCTGGTTGGCCTTTGGAGAACATCTCCAACACTGACTGTCTTATGCCCACTTGGCCGAGAGAGTGGGGATGTACTGTGGGCAAGGCATCTCCACTATAATCAAATTTCTGCCCAGTTTCCAAAACAGCAGCTGCCTTCTCTGCTGTTTTGGAGGTCATCGTCG
>CM054137.1:34752863-34768965 GCA_028751875.1 Rapana venosa | reverse complement strand
CAAAAATATTCTTGTTTGATTGTTTCCTCAAAACATTCAGTGCTGGCCCCTGGAGAAGCTGAGGTCTCTGATACCTCGCTCCCCAATGACCGCATAGGTTATGGAAGCGTATTTTCCTTTACCTTTATAGTATCTACAATAATCTCTTCAGATCAGAAGATATAAATACTTGATTAAATTCCAATAGCTTACTGAAATAGTCCAATCACATAATATTACAATACATAGTGCAGATTATCTTTTAGGAAAAGTATCACATAGGAAATGAAGGAACAAAGAAATTATATCACTTTTCTTCTTTTATTTATTTTATGTCATTCTTTTATTTCGAGGATAATGGAATAAGCACTCGTGCTTTTTTTTTTTTTTAAACATCTAGTCCCCATGTGCGAGCAGTTTTGTAAATTTTGTCATCCATTCCCACCGACACACAATGGCTTACTCTTACGAAAAGTGGAACGGGTTCTGCGTGCGTTCGCACGTGTGGGAGCTCGGTTTATAGTCCTCATTAAGCAGAGAAAGAAATATTTCGGACTAATAATAGGTAAAAGAAAAGACAGTAAACCTGTTTAGCATTAGTATTCCTCCTAAAACAGAGCTTCATTTCGTTTCGTTTCTTTCTCCCTGTCCTCTCTGTCTCTGTCTCTATCTCTCTCTCTCTCTTTGTGGGTCTCTCAGTGCCTCTGTACGTATAGCTATCTGTCTGTCTGTCTGTCTGTCTGTCTCTCTCTCTCTCTCTCTCACACAACAACACATACTCGCACCAACCGCACACACACACGCACACATATACGCACTCGCACACAGAAGGAAGCAATAAAAAGGTAAAGGTAAAGGAGTCCCATAACCCATGTGGTTCGTGAGGGAGCGAGGCATCAGAGACCTCAAACTTCTCCAGGGGCATATTGAAGGGCGGGCGCCATCTCCTCTCCTCGCTGCTTTACCTTCCCTGACCCTAAATAGGACAGATGTCCATTAACAGCTGGGTGAACTGTGGGACTGTACTGAAGCCAAGGTGGCAAAAGGTCACTCATCCGCTTGGTAACCACGCTCGATGCTGCTTAACATTAGCTGGGGGAAATCGAGTGCTCTGACCACTGAGCTATGCTGAAGCAATGCACAGTCCCAAATGTTGAAATATTGGGTACAAACGTGCCTTATCAGCACAACTTAGTTTGAATGAATAACGCCACATTCTAGGATTGTCTTTTTAAACAGTGGACAGTGACTATGTCTATTTTTAACAGAAAATCCTATTGCTGTGTTGCGTTGTGCTGTGCTATACTGTGCTGTACTGTCCTGTGCTGTGCTATGTTGTGCTGTACTGGTGTTATCTGTACATTTTGTACTCACTGTATATACTATTCTGTGCTTAACCGTGTTGTGGGCTGTGTACTGTACTGTGCTGTACTGTTTTCTTGTAAGCTTCCTGTATTGTACTGTCCTGTAGTACGCTCATCTGTACACTTTGTATTCACTTCTTTAGTCTGTAGTGTAGTGTAGTGTGGTGTAGTGTGGTGTAGTGTGGTGTACTGCGCATAACTGTCCTAATTTATACCGTACTATACTCATCTTTACGTTGTGTATTCATCTGTACACACCCTACTGTGCAGTACTGTTCTGTTCTTTTGTACTGTACTCTTCTTAGTTTATAAAATCATACTCACCTGTCGGAGCAATATTTCTACTGTATTTTACTGTGCTATAGTATAATGAACGATACTCTACTGTTCTGTATTGAATTACATTGCACGAGCATGTGTAATATCACACTGTATTGTATCATATATTGCGTGTACTTATAAGCCTATCACACATTTGTCAATTTGAAATTCTACCAGCTATTACACACATCATTAACCCTTTCCTTGTCTGAAATCTGTCCCTCTTGTCTATGACAAACCTGCTGAATAAAGAAACCACATTTGGAAAAAAATACAACCCCTCCCCCACCCCACCCAACGAAACCACAATTGATCCTATCATCTCAGTAACAACAATTTACAGGCAGTTATTTTTGTGGACAGCTGCTGGTAAAATCTATTTTGACTCCCCTAATTGATAATGTGGATTCACATGACGTGTAGTTCACATGTCAGTCTGAATATCATGCCTATGGTTGCTTTGACACTGCTCTTCTCTGTGGTTTTAATTATTTCTTTTAGGGCTTAGATAATCATAGAATGTTTGTTCTCACACGGATTGATTTCAGCACTGCTTTTGACAGACTGATCGCGATATTATTTTTCGTTGATTATAGAATACTTTTGGCATAAACGGTTCATAAGTTTTGCTCATCAATAACGATTATTTTTTTTTGCAACAAAATAAACTGTTTCCATTGCAGATTTCGATTTCACACAACTTTGTGGTTATATGGTGTACTTCAAGGAGTTGCACTTGGGGCTTTTCTTTTTCTGCTTTTGATGCCTCATTGTTCGTGAAGCTTAAAGTGTTGCTGTTTGCCACAAGGGCAGGACTAAAATTAGCTATTGCTTGATGTTCTTCCCCTGCAATGCTATTATAGACTTATCTTTTTGAGCTGAATTGCTGAGTAAATGTTGTTTAAACCAAGTTACAAAACTGCATCAGTGTGCAGCAGGTCTAACATTCATCAGAATTAATTCAGATAGTCATCCCTTAACTGTCAAAACACCCATAATTATTATAATTTCCTTATTCCAGAAGTTGGAACGCATCTATCTAGACGGTGACTAAAAATGAAGTGGCTATGACGCAAACAATCTAAATATTGTAAAATTCAAGCCATCTAACTGAGGAACGGCAAATAAATCTTGATTTTAAAAATATATTCCAGACCTATTATTGTGTGCTGTTATTGATAGGTTTTAAAAAAATTTAACAGTTTTTGCGGCCTCAATCTCTGGACTCCCATCCAGATGTTTCCCACGCCGCTACAATCCCAATCTCCCGCACGGCCATATCCAATCGTTATGTCCATCTCGAGTCGAGGTCCATAGGACAGTCACTAACAGCCGCCGTGGGCACCAGCAGAGGGGCCCTGCACTGCTGCTGGATCACTTGGTGGGTTCAGTGGTGTGTTCTGACTAAATACGCAGGAAAACACACTACTAAGCCCCAAAACACATTATTAGTACAGATCGCGAGAAGCCTAGCTGATGAGTTGCCACCCGAGTGGAACCACACAGGTCTCCAACGATCGTCCCCCGAACCTCCAGCCCCAAAGGTTCCTGACACAAACGCGGCACAGCACAGAAGTGGAGGCAAAACCGAATTGAGGTCCCACGAGACCAGAGCAACTTGGACCCACCGAATCAGGCAATTTTTTTTTTATTGCAGATGATCATGACATTGAGAATGACATAATTATGCTTCTGTGGAAGTGCTTGCTTAGACTACTTGTCAGGGATGTACTCTACGCTTACTATTCATCAATATATCCCGCGTAAACCGGGCCCGAAGATACACACACCTGCAGGTTGTCCGGTATTTGAGCAACACTCTCAAACTCGCATCCGTTATTGGATGAAGCTCGACTGTGTGTCCCAGTCTTCCCAAGAGCCCCAGCACCACTCACTCTGTAGGAGCCGCTTTCGAGTCCGAAAAATCCTTATGATTCTTATGGGAAGTCGAACCGGACCTCCGTCCGTACCCAAGGCGCTAACCACTTGCGCCATGGCGGCTGGTGTTGTTGCTAGTTATTCATATCATCTATTGTAAAACTCAAATTTTTTTCCATGTGATAAAACGCCGTGTCTTAAAGGGGCCAAAAAGGAAAACCGATATTCCCCCCTTTTTTCAGCCCCATTCCTGTCCCCAACTTTTTGAAAAGCAGTTTTGTGTATTTTTGTTTTATATTTTATTTTAGTACGGCTCGGGCTCTACAATACTTCTACGGTTTCATTCAAACCCCCCGGGCCCCGTTCTTTCCATTGATTCACGTATTCTTTATGCACAATGCGCAAAAAACAAAATCGCAGAGACGCGACTTCCCTTCTTAAGCATTATTTATTTGGAAAAATTTATTTCGCTTTTTTCGTCATACTTATGCCCAAAGCCCCAGCCACCCCCTAAAAAAACATAAACAAAAAAGAGAGAGAAAAGCAAATGTTTGCGTATTTTGTACTTTTTGTTTTGATGTGGTGGAGGTGGTCATGGTGATGGTGGTGGTTTTGTGTGTGAGTGTGGGGTGGCGGTGGTGGTGGTAATGTGTGTGTGCGTGTGTGCGTGCGTATGTGTGACTGTGCGTGTGTGCGTGCGTGCGTGCGTGCAGGCGTACGTGCGTGTGTGTGTGCGCAACTCTTCATTTAGTGCTTATTCAATATGTCGACTTTGCCCCAGTGTTAAATTATAGGTCTTTTATTTCAGTGGTTTTATCACAGGGTGGGTGGTGTGAGAGAGGATTGATAAGGCAATGTTTCGGGCTCGAGAAAGAGGTGACGATGATGATGATGATGATGATGCATGATGATTGTTGCTCCGTTGTCGTTGTTATTGTCCAATTGTTATTCCTTCATTCATATTCCGTTCTTTTGGACTGTTCTGTCTGTCTGTCCATCACATTATATCGTAGGATTTTCTTTCTTTCGGCTTGTGTTCTTTGCATTGTGTTCCTTTATTTTTTATGCTTTTTTTTCTTCTTTGTTTGCGTGTGTGTCACTTTGTATTCAGGTCGGTGGCCTTACATCAAACTTCGTTGAGTCTCTCCCCCTCTCCTTCACACACACACACACACACACACACACACGCACACACGCACGCACATACACAAACGCACGCTGGCGAACATTATATATATACACACACACACACAGAGGCAAGAGAGAGAGAGAGAGAGAGAGAGAGGAGAGAGAGAGAGAGAGAGAGGAGAGAGGAGAGAGAGAGAGAGAGAGAGAGAGAGAGGACAGACAACAGAGAGAGAGAAGAGAGAGAGAGAGAGAGAGAGAGAGAGAGAGAGAGAGAGAGAGAGAGAGAGAGAGAGAGAGAGAGAGTGTTGGCCCGTTGCAATTGTGTGTGGGAATTAGTGCATGTATTGTGAAAACAAATCTAACCACCCACCACCACCACCACCCACCATCATCACCATTTACACAAACCAACAGCAAAAGGAAAAGAACTCGCAAGAATCTTCCAGAACAATTTCTGTTTATTAACATCCACAATCATACTATAAAAAAAAATAATAATCACCACATTCCATTTTTGACTTGCCATGGACGTACGTACTCTCGTCCTCATCCAGATCAAAGCTTCACCATTTTTTCCAATTCATAATCTCTTCTTTTCCAACAAATCAAAATCAATACATCACTTCCTCGAGCAGCAATAATGCAAATGGCGAGCGATAGGCTTGGTAACGTAAGCTTCATTTGATTTGTAAAAAATAAAAGAAAAGAAAGTTTTATTAAAAACTGCAAAATAAGTCACGTCTGTCAACTTCTGTTGAATCGCGAAAAAGAAAAAAACAAAAAAAGCAGTTGACTTTTTGGGGGCACGTGACATCTAAAAAAAAAAAAAGGAAAATAACAAAAGTCAAACAGTTAAAATTACTGTAAAAAAAAAAAAGCAGCAATTCAAATGACAAGAGAAAACCACACTAAAGCGAAAAATGCACAAAATGCTAACAGAAATTTCCTTGCATTGCATAAGCCATCATTTCTTCGTGACTTATTTGTGAAACAACTGAAAAATGCAAGTGTTCGAAGTGGGAACCAAAGCAAAAAATCAGAAAGGAACAAAAACTGTATGTTTCTTCATACAATTCGCGTAAGGACGTAAACGTCCAATCAACACAGAAACATTCAGAAAGAGAGGGGAAAAAATCAAACCAACCAAACCAAACCAAAAACAGAAGCAAAACCTTGCAAAATTTCCTTTCATAATAATAATGATAAAAAAAGAAAGCGTTAAAGCATTGATTTAAAAGCCTAAAGTTTTACTCACCTACTGCGAGTATGACACTGATGCACATTGATAAAGTAAACCGACATGATGCTGTTTGAAAAAACGGGTAGTGAGAATCTGGGAAACTCCAGAATTTAAAAAGGATCAACAACTGATTCCACATCATAGTCAAGACACATAAGATCAAGAACTGACCCCACATTATAGTCAAGACACACAGGATCAAGAACTGACTCCACATCATAGTCAAGACACACAGGATCAAGAACTGACTCCACATCACATTCAAGACACACAGGATCAAGAACTGACTCCACATCATAGTCAAGACACACAGGATCAAGAACTGACTCCACATCATAGTCAAGACACACAGGGTCAAGAACTGACTCCACAGCATATTCAAGACACATAGGATCAGCAACTGACTCCACGGCATATTCAAGACAAATAGGATCAAGCAAGAACTGACTCCACATCATATTCAAGACAAGTCTCCCCTTTGGTCCACTTCTTCATAACTATAAATACTGACATACATGATGAGAAAGCTGTGTAAGTGTATATAACCTGGTGGTGCTCTTGACAGAGGGTTCGAACCTCAAGATGAGCAACTGGACAGTCTTCGAGATCGGTGCATAACAGGGCGAAGGTTCCGAACATGCATGTTCAACACATTCATCAGTTACTGTTCAAACTCTGTGTGTGTGTGTGTGTGTGTGTGTGTGTGTGTGTGTGTGTGTGGTGTGTGTGTTGTTTGTGTGTGTGTGCATGCAAGCGATTGGTGTCATCCTGTTAAATAGAAAAATCGCTTTTTACCACTACACGTTTCACTGATGAACGTTTAGAACAACAAAAAAATAACCTCCAAAAAGTTATTTCCAACTCTTTTTTCCCCCCTCTCAATCGCACAAAGCACTGAAGATTTGTGCTGCAACAATGAACGGAACCTTCGAAGCTGTTGGAAGAGAAAAGTCCTGGTGGGTAGAGAAGGTGGGGGTTAAAAGAGACAACAGCAGTAGGGAGGGAACACTTTTCAAAACAACCATGGCAGCTGTTCTGTTGTCTGCTAGCTGTATAATTAATTATAAATACACTGGGTGAGGAGGGTGTGGGCCGCACGATCAGATAAGAACCTAGCCAGACTGGGTGACATTTACTTGCTGAGTCTCTAATTATGCAAAATCGCGACAAAATAGATCGAAAGATACTTGGTCAAATTGATTCTGTGTTGGGAAAGCATGTTTTGCTATTGCTAAATCTGTTATATATGCTTACTGGTTGCCAAAACAGTTGAAATGATGCGTTTTCAGTATGCTGTGTGTGTGGTTAGGTTGTTGCTGTATTAAGCATGCCTGTCTTCATCAGGTTAAGTTTTCAGATGAATGTTAACAAAGGCACTTGCTGTAACCCTAAATCATTAATTATCTTCTGCAGATGTTCAATGTATTTTTAATGTTAATATAAAAGCTGCGATCCTTTAGAGGTTTCAGAAAGAGACATTCTTTTTAGGCTGTTCAGTCCATTCTGCCTGTTGGATCTAATCGTGCGGCCATGTTGTGTGACGTCAGACAGATGTGCACAAAGCAACGCCGTCTATAGGTGAGGGGGTACAATTGACGCGTTCTTGTCTGGGTGGCTAGTAAAGGTTTTGGCGGCAAGACTTCCGAACGTATCCCTGTGTCACCTAGCTTCACTTGAATTTTAAAAAAAAAAGAAGAAAAGATTTGAGGATCATATGTCCGGTAATTAAATTTTGTTATTGACATCAATAGCATACCTCAATCTAACTTTTTGTAAGAATCAAAACTATAAAATCAGACGTAAAAAAAAAAGGGTGTGTATAATTTATTGAACAAGGTAGATATTCGGAAGTCTTCCCATGTGTGCAAGTAACCTGGTATTGCTGAAGAAAGCTGTGGCTACGGTGCCACGATGCAATTATGTGCACACAGCCTTTCCATTTGGCAGAGGAATGAAGACATGATTTCATATGCTTTTTTTGTTTTTCAAAATCAAAGAACTTCCCTTTTCTCTTGGACCCTCTGTTTTGAGCAAACATTCAATTCACTGTTCTTCCATCGACTTCGCTCGCTTTTCTTTCACAACAGTTCAAACACATACACGTCCCCTCTTACGTTTTCATCTTTAAACGCTAGCACCAAACACACACACACACACACACACACACACACACACACACACACACACACACACACACACACACACAAACACACACTGTTTCTGTACAGGTTGCCGTATACTATGGCGGCAGAAAGCGTCTGCGGTAAATCAATGATCCAAACATGTCAAATATGTCAACAAAACAGTTCAATAATGCTCACGCACATGCATTGCATAGTTCCCAGCACTTTGTTATTGCAGGGTAGACGGGGGAATCAGGTCGGCGGGTACAAAACGAAACCCTTCCCCTCAAGGCACAATGACCACCCTTTAGTGCTCTTGTCTCAAACACCCTTCATAAACAGGAATAAAATCCACTTTGCAGTACTCGACTCTTTTGACCTTCAAAGATAACAATGTTCGACTTGTCTTATGACTGTTTTTTTTTTTTAAATGATAAAACCTGGGGAAAAGATCAACAGAGACGGACTAACAAGGTATAAAGGCTGCAACAAATTCACACAGCCTGTTACAACATAACATTGTTCTGGATGGAGGAGTTGAGGAGGTTTGATATAAAGAGCATGTCTCCTCCTCGTGTAGAAACTTAAAAACAACAACATTTTGAAATCATTGTACTGAGAGTGTCCTGGTTGCAAATCACACACACACACGCAAACTTACACACACACACACACACACACACACACACGCAAACTTACACACACACACACACACACACACAAACTTACGCACCCACATACACACACTTAATCTGGCAGCAACAATTGGACCCTAGTTAAAATTCTCAAGGTACGATTAGGATGATTACACACAAAAAATGAGAAAAAAATAAACTGAAGGGAAAAAAAGAAGATATGAGGGGGAAAAACTGAAGAGGACGACGCCCATGCATGACAATAGTGGGAGGGGTGGGGTGACAATTATCACTCGCATTTTTCCATTTTGAGACTGCCTTCAAAAAACCGAAAATGAAGACAATCGCAGGCTTGTCTCGTCCAGCAATGAAAAGCAGCAGTTAGAAATTATTATAAGTTGTTGTTACGAAGAAGTTGTATTAAGTTCTTTGTTTAACAAGATGAAATCCTTCAGAAGTTTATCTTCTGAAGGAGATCTGCAACTGCTCCATAATCATAATTCAAGTTTAAAAGCCGGTCATTGTCGGCTGACATGAATATAATATACGCTCTCTCGTCACTGAATAGTTCGCCTTTGATACTGGTCTGTCAAAACTGAAAACACTAAAACTATGTATTTTTCTTTGGCTATGAACAGGAAAACAGAGCGTTTAAAAATAGATTCTGACAGGTATAGTTTTAAGGTAAAAAAACAACTTTTGATATCGTGGGCAAGCAGGCAGGTACACACCACACACACACACACACACACACACACACACACACACACACACACACACCAACACACACACACCTCTCTCTCTCTCTCTCTCTCTCTCATACACACACCACAACAGTGTTATTCTTCCCACAAACAAGTTGTATAGACAGACAAGGGCACATATGGTGATACAACTATAAATAACTTCAGCTCTCTAACAATTCGAAGGCATATCGGCTTGTTTCTTGTCTTCTGAGTGTGTTGTTCTTCAGGTATAAACACGTTATAAAATGCCAGACTATCATAATACTCTTCAAAATAAACTCCATGGAGATTGTCCCAAAGAAATGGAAGAAACTGACAGAAATACTTTGGAAACGGGGTAAGTAGCCTGACACTAAAACAAAATAACATAAACCATTCTTTTGGGATGTCTGCAAGAGACAAGAAGGCGCATGCATGCTCGCATGTGTATCCGTGTGCACGCACGCGTTTGCTCAAGCACGCGTCGGTACAATAACAGTAAACAATGGTGGCACCGTAAAAGAGCTGCTAAAAATATCGACAGCAGCGTACAGTCTCAAGTTTATATATATATATTTTTAATATAATCACCTTTTTTGAGCGATTGGTATCGCAAGTCATGACATGTTTTTGTGCGACTAAAACGTCTGTCTTTTACTTCGATACACTTCGCCTATCTGTATTCTTCTCCATCGTTCTCAAAGAGTTATGAACACAAACCCCACCAAATCTCACCACCTAATGGTGTCCGAGCTTTTTACCACACCGATCTTGAAATAGCTGTCCAACCATATGTAGATTTCAGTCAATGTCTGGTGGAAAAGTCCTCCATCCAGTCTTGATGAGGAAGACTTCCAGAAAGAAGGCAACGAGCTCAAAAGCTGGTCCGGAACAGCGCAGAAGGAGTGGGGAGATGGCCTCCCAACTCTTGTACATGGTTCTTCTCATCTTCAGACTCTCCCGTCTCCTCAAAACCACACTGTTTGAGAAGACATTTTCAAAAAACTTTGGGATCCCCCTTTAAAAAAAAAACCACCCAACCAACCAACCAAACTTCAGGACACTTTCGTCCCTAAATAATAAACCCACACCTCACCAGTCACACGAGAGCATATGCACGCTAGATATTTTATCACATAAAGCAGCAGAACTTTTTCCAGCCAGCGTTCTTAGGCGATCTGGACGAATCTTTGGCGAAGGAAGATTTACGAGCGGAGGCGGGCACGAGCAAGGCGCCGTTGCTGTCTTTGCTCTTGGAACGTTTGGATTTTCGGAGACTTTTTGGACCGGGTGAAAGTACTGCCTTGCCCTATCCAGTTCAGCGAGGCCAGGATGCCCGTATCGAACACCTCCTTCAAGTTCTTCTGCGTGAGGGCCGAGCACTCCACGTACTGGGCGCCCAGCTGTTCCGCGAGCTTGGCGGCCTCCTCCTCGGGGACGGGCTGCTCGTTGTACTTGGAGAGCTCGATCAGCACCTTGACGTCGTTGCGCAGGTCGCTCTGCGTGCCCACCAGAACCAGCGGTGCCCCGGGGCAGTGGTGCCGGATTTCGGGCACCCATTTTTCCAACACGTTGTGGAAGGAGGTCGGGGAGACCACGCTGAAGCAGAGGAGGAAGACGTTGGTGTCCGGGTAGCACAGCGGCCGTAAGGTGTCGAAGTCGTCCTGTAACAGACGGGACAAAAAAAAAAAAGTAGTTTTGTGAAAGTTTGTATTGACGCGTGTGTTGATGTATGGTACTGTTGTGCTCTCTCTCTCTCTCTCTCTCTCTCTCTCTCTCTCTCTCATCTCTCTCTCTCCTCTCTCTCATCTCCTCTCTCTCTCTCTCTCTCTCTCTCCTGTCTCTCTCTCTCTGTGTGCAAATCATATGACCGTAGGCACATACACATACGTGCATAAGTATGCATGCGCACACACACACACGCGTCCACGCATACATACATACATACATTTTTCCACAGCAGTATTCATGAAACGAACTTTTTTCAACGACAATGAAAGACACCTCATATAATTATATTTCTCATTACTAAAACCACTTAGCTGAACGACAGACACTTTTCTATACCACCCTCCTTTAAATCGGGTGGGGGGGGGGGGGGGGGGGGGGGGGGGGGGGAGGGGGGGGCTATTCCTCAAAATCCCCCCCCCCCCCCCCCCCCCACCCTTCTATTTTTCCCAGCCTGTCCGTTTTCTATGGCCTCAATGGATTTCCACACGGGATGCATGCATACCCCTTTTGAGGATCAGTATTTGCTTTACGATGCTCTCTCCACAGTGTACCAGACGGCAAACCTCAGTGTTGTCAAACAGGAGAGGTGTGTTCAGGTTTTTTTGTGCTGCTTTTCATACACCCTGATGCTTGCAGTGTTCACCGCGTTCTTTGAGACAGTGTTAGCTGGGTGGGAGATGGTGACATACTGTTATTATATCATGTACATTGTGAAAATTATAATAATAATAATATATAGAATTTATATATCGCTGAATCTTGTAAAACAAACAAATCGAAGCGCATCATACACTATACAGCCTTTACATGGCCTAAAGAGGCTCTTTCCACCCCCCCCCCCCCCCCCTGATCTGTTGAATACCAAGCACTTTTAAACAAAGCAAGAGCAGAAGCAGAGCAATGCATTGGATTCATTAATGCCCAACATGAAACTTGCAAGTTTTTACCTTAATTTTATACTTTTTGACACGAAGTCCTAAAATGTGGAAAGAAATAAGAGTGGTCGTCGTGTGTGTGTGGTGTGTGTGTGTGTGTGTGTGTGTGTGTGTGTGTGTGTGTGTGTGTGTGTGTGTGTGTGCGTGCGTGCTCGCGCGCGAGTGCACCTTCAGCAATTTTGTATGGCAGAATCGTAACCTTACTGACCAGTACATTCAAGAGAAGCATACTAAAAAAACTGTCACACATACAACTTACAACGAGAAGCCAACAAATCGACTCCCTGAATATGAAAAACACCCCAAAACAGCAGCCCCAAAATATCAATTGATACGTAGCTCTGCTGGCTGAACGAAACCTACTGCAGACGGAGAGCAAACACTTGAAACGCAAAACGCCCCTAGGTATAGTCCTTCATTCAATGGCGGGCTCTGCTCTATGTTTCCAGCTGTGCATTCTTACCTAGCCTACCCCACTACCTTACTTACCACCCTGCTCCAGCTCTTGCAGGTAAGACTTTATGAATGGAGAGAGGGATTGGGCCAGAGGGGTGCTAATAAGGCAGACTGTGGGAACGGGTCTGATCAGGTTTCAGAACGGTTCCAGATCACGACCATTGTACAATGAACAATGAAAGCAAGAAAGGAAAAAAAACCCTATTGGCTCGGTGATGTAAGTCTATACTAGAGTATTCAGTTCTTTCTTTCTGCTGATTATGCAGAAAAGAAGTAAAGTTACCAAAGATTCTGGCACAAACAAGAACGACTAAGTAGATCTTGGCTTGGATAAAAAAAACAACAACCAACAACAAAAGAAGGTATTATTCATATTCACGTAACGATACTTCGTAGGTCTTTGCCCCCAACTATCTCCTAATCTGAGTTTTCTGTACATACTGGCCGCGCTAAAACCGATTGTTGAAATCAAGCCCGACTTGGGGGGGGGGGGGGGGGGGGGGGAAGTACATTTAATCACAACACAAACTACAATTACCCATGTGTCGAAACTAAAACAGCAGTTGCATCAGCCATCTACCCGCCATAATTTAGTTGCTCTCACAGACACAAAACAGTAGAATTAAACAAGAGATCTCGGGTAAGAGACCATAAACTATTTACAACACGAGCAATGATACCCCCTTTTTATGTCCTTTTCCCACACTGTGAAGATAGTGTGCTCTTTCTTTTACGACAGGCTGGTTTCTGATATCTAGGGTATTGTACTTTATCTGGTCAAAACCCATTTTTCTCTGCGCGAAATTCCGGCTCCTCTTCTTGAAAGAAAACACATCGCCAAAGAACAGTGCCGCATTCTTCCTTCTGATTTTTTACTTTTTATTCATTGGTATATACTTTATTCCCCACAAGTATCAGCTCTTATACCAGAAATCTACAGGAAACGACTTTTTATATTTTTTTCATTGTGTTCCAGTTTGCTTCATTCAAGGAAAAACAGACAAGAATAGTTGCTGTCTTAGCATTCAACGAAGGAGAAGAAGAAGAAGATCCTTTCGTACCAGGCTTAAAACAAAGTAACGGGTGACCTTAGCGGCTAGAATAGATAGAAAGACAAAGACAAGGATAGACAGACAGACAGACAGATACACAAACACACTCCCCCCCCCCCCCCCTTTCCTCTCAATCACACACAGCTGCCCAGAGAAAAATAGACAATCCCCCCTCGTACCAAGCTCAGACAGCAAACAAAAGACGAAACGAACAACAATGTAACAGCCAAACATCAAGTGGTCCTGCTGACATGACAGATCCTTTCGCGGCCAAGGGGGATTCGTCTCTTTGACAACTAGCACGACACCACTTCGCGCTGTAAACCCGTTTCTGTCACCCCTATCCTCCCTAGACAGAGCGAATCCCGGATCCCTGTACTACTGGGGCACGTCACCTCTTGCCTCAATCAGAATTTCACAGCTTCTTCAGAGCTCAAACCACTTCAAGAAATATTTGGGGTAGGGAGAACCCAGTGAGATTGTTAGATGAAGGGTGACAAAAGTAACACCTAAGTTCAAATGTAAACAGTGACAATGAGTGAAAGTAACTTTTGACACGAGTTGTTGCCATTTTTTCATGTCAAGAAGCAACCAACCTGAACAATTGCCTTTGGAACTTGATTGGCTCAACTGTAAGTAAGGGAGAGTTAGGTTGAACTACACTTTGAATGTTTACACAATGAAATGAAGTAAGATTAATCAATGATATACATATAAAACACGATGAGTCAAACACAAGAACTGTTAAGCAAGGGTAAGTACTTCAGCTTGTCAACACAGGCACGTGTCTTCTGCCGTGAGTTCTGGTAATGTCTAGGCTGTTAAGAAAATCATCCTAGCTGCGACCCAGGTAAAAAAACAACAACTACACATACTATATGCACATACCCTTTAAAGAGGAAAGGGGGCAGTGATACAAACCTGCGTTTGAAGAAACTTTCCGTTAAAAATAAAAAGAACAAAACCGACAGCAGAAAATGTTATTCTACTTCTAAGAAGACCTCAACAAAATAGAAGAAAAGAACAAGACCCCTGACAAAACGTCACCTGCAGCACCATCAACAACATCCTCCTCTTCCTCAACAACAGCAACAACAAAAACAACAACAACAATACGCCTGCGGTCACTTTCCACTCTCAAGGCAGTAGACCTTGCAAAATCAAGATTCTATCAATCGATTACCTAGAGACAAAACCGTCAAAAAGGCAGTGGAAGCGAACCAATCGACCGTACAGTCCTGATAAATCTTCAGATAGTCGTGGAAGAAATCGGTCAGGCTATCGATTGGACATCTTCGGAAGATATGTACCCCATTCATTCTGGAGGTGAGAAAACACCAGACCGTGGTTTTATTTCTTTAAAAAAAATCCGGATACATTTTGTTGTATCGTGCGTCATCAGGGAAAGTCGTTCACCTCATTTCTCTTTTCCAGGACAACAGGAACACCGAATTCTTCTCTCCCTGCCCCTCTGTGGTCACTGGCTGGTACATAAGCTATGCACAATCGAACTCGATTTCATTCTACCCCCATCCCGTCCCCTCCCCTCCCCTCTAGTCCTAGTCTGACTTAAATTCTCCTTTTTCTCTTAAATTTTCCCTTTTCTTTCTCTCTGTTCTAACTTTTACCCTAGGTGGTTACTAGAAGAGCGCAGTCGTTCTATGAGATTTATTTCACCCGTTCGCCTCTTGCAATCTGTTTTTCAAAACGTGGGTCCTCTTCTGTTTGCTTCATCATTTCGTAGGTTGTATGTAGTTAGTTACCTCTAAAGTACATCGCTCTGTGTTGTTGGACTTTACATCACTGTGTAGTGTTATTCCCTCAACCCGTACCGTACTAAGCGTTTTATGGCTGCGTTTTGGATTACGTACACAATCTGTATTGTTTAGCGTTGTAGCATTTTAATTACATTTCTTTCATCCTCCCAACTCTCTCTCTCTCTCTCTCTCTCTCTCTCTCTCTCCTCTCTCTCCTCTCTCTCTCTCTCTCTCTCTCCAAACTTATAGTTCAGTCAAGAAAATGAAAGTAAGGAAAGGCATGACTCCTCCCTCTCCCCAGGACAGTAATATATCGTGGTTATTTTTTTGTTGTGGTACAAACAACACAAAAAAGGACACTTTCCACATTTCGCCCATGTTGCAGTCTTGAAACGATACGGTTTCAAGGTAGGTGACGGCAACATAGACAAAACCAACCAAACCGGCTTCTAAGGGGGGAAGGGGGGGGAACCCTCACAGAACTCTCTCCCCCTTTTACAAATCCTAACACACACACACACACACACACACACACACCAAACAAACACACGCACACACACACACACAAACACACGCGCACACACACCACACACGCACAACACCCAAGAGGGCAACACACATACACACACACACAGGACAACACACACATACACAGCACAACACAAACACACCAAACCACACATACACTATACACACACCATACAAATCACACACACTACACACACACTCTCTCTCTCCTCTCACACACACACACACTCTCTCACCCACACACACACAC
>CM054137.1:34722863-34750363 GCA_028751875.1 Rapana venosa | reverse complement strand
GTAATAGCGTTTTGCAGGAGAAGAAAACTTTAAACCAAAAAGAAAAAAAGAGGAAAGGGGTAGAAGGTGTGTGTGTGTAGGGGGGGGAGGGGGGGAGGGTTAGGGAGCGAATGGGTAAGGGAGAGAGGGTCAGGGTGACCCAGACCAGCGGGTTATTTCCCATTCATTCGTTCGTCAGCTTTCTCCGCTTCTTTTTTTTTTTTTATCTTTCCTTTTCCTTTCTTCTTCTTCCCTCTCTCTTCTACTTTTTTTTTTCATTCATGGGTTGGCAAAGTTGGGCGGGTCTGACAAAATAATGACCCATCCTTTCTCCTGCAGGAAAGCCGACCAATAAAATAATATTGATGTTTTATGAGGGCAGGCCAATAAATGCTTACGCTAGCAGTGGTGGAGCGCGCGAGGTGGGGGTTGGGGGGTGGGGGTGGGGGAGACAAGCCGTTTCCTATCCCTACCGTCGGTCGCAACGTAAAAAAAGACAAAAAGAAAAAAGGAAAATGAAGGAGGATGGGGGGGGGGGGGGGGGGGGGGGGGGGGGGGGGGGTGAGGAAGCATATCAGACAGATTGACAGACAAAACTTAAATACAGACACAGACACACACCCAGAAGAAACATTCACAAACATCCGCCCCCACTCAATCACCTACAGTCACACACAAACGTAAACATAACAGCCCCCCACCACGCACACACATACATACACACACAAACACACATGTACAAACACACATGTACAACACACGCACACACACACACACACACACGCACAATGAGCGCTGTAGTAAATGTGATCTATGACAAGTTTATACACGTAGAATTGGTAAGTTGGTGTGTGTTCATACACAGCGAGAGAGCAAACACAACACAACACACACACACACACGTCATACACACAAACGCACGCACACGCACACACACGTCATACACACAACGCATCACACACACAAGTCACCACACACCACCCCTCCACCCCCGATCCCCCCCCCCCCCCCCCCCCCCCGCCACTCCCTCCCCCTCCCCCCCCCCCCCCCCCCCCCCCCCCCCCACACACACACACACATACACCGTGTGCAAACAGAACAGTTCTAACTTGGACTAGGCAAAAAGAGCAGCAATCACAATGAGACCTAAAGAAATGTTCATTCATAAAGAAATGAACGGGGGGATAGATAGGTAAGTGAGGAAGGTGGGTATAGATTGTATAGGTGGTAGTAGGGGCAGGGCGGTGAAGGGGAGGAGGGAAGAGGGGGAGTGAGTGAGTGAAAAGAAGTAAGGGGGGGGGGGGGGGGGGGGGGGGGAGGAAGAAAAGAAAGAAAAAAGCGAAAGAAGAGGAAGAAAAAAGTCTCCTTAAAACTTGTCCTGCCAGTTTCAACGAAAAGAAGAAGGCTAGGTTTTTCAGTCTACCAGGCCCACCCACCCATTGGTGGTTATGAGGGCTGAACTCCTGCATGTGTTGTGTGTGTGTTTGTTGTGTTGTGTTGTGTTGTGTTTGTTTTCGATTCATTTTTACGTCTCGTCACAAGTTGTGATATTAGACCGGTTGTTGTTGTTGTGTGTGTGTGTTGTTGTTGTTGTTGTGTTGTTGTTGTGTTGTTTTCGATTCATTTTACGTCTCGTCACAACTTGTGATACTAGACCGGTTGTGTTGTTGTTCTTGTTGTTATTGTTGTGATGGTGGTGGTGGTGGTGGTGGTGTGTGTGTGTGTGTGGTGAGCGAGTGTGGTGGTGTGGTGTGTGTGTGATGAGAGAGAGAGAGGAGGAGAGAGAGAGAGAGAGGAGAGAGAGAGAGAGAGAGGAGAGAGAGAGAGAGAGAGAGAGAGAGAGAGAGAGGAGAGAGAGAGGAGAGAGAGAGAGAGAGAGAGAGAGAGAGAGAGAGAGAGGAGATGAGAAGTGTGTGTGTGTGAGAGTGTGTGAGTGTCACTGTGTGTGTGTGTGTGAGTGTGTGTGTATGCGCGTTTTCTCAGCAGTATGCATGCTTCACCCCTCTCGTTCCCATACTTTGAGGTCCTGTTGCCCCCCCCCCCCCCCCTTCCCCCCCCTCTCGCTCTCTGTCTGTCTGTCTGTCTCTGTCTCTCTCTCCAAGTTGATGTCGTGTTGCTATTTGTCATGAACACTGGTATGATGAAAGAGTGTTCAGTTACCACTACCTTTTTTTTCCCTTTCAAACTGTTGCGAAGATGTAAAAACTGTTTTTAATTCTTCACCTTCAAAAGGCGCAATAGCCTCTACATGAATATAAACAATCTTGACTCCGAATCCAAATCTCAAAGGAACACCCTTTAAACAAATGTCTGAATACAAGACATTGCTTTACTTACCCCTTAAAACACACGCAACACTAAACACTAGGAGTGATTACTGATTAGCCTAAATATTCGTCCACATAAAACAAAGACCACATACAGTTAGAGGCTACAAACCGTAAACATATCCATTTTACAAACGCTCGCTCATGTTAACACAATTTAGTGGGTTTTTTTTTTTCTTCTATCTATCCCTGTGTCCAAGCCAGCGGCTGGTAGACGAGTGTAAAACATTATTTTGCAGATCACGACTCTCCCATAAAACTCCCGTGATCCTATAGCGTGCATGCTCGTTTGCTGCTGGTGCTGCTGCTGTCATCTTAATTTATTTTTGTGAGGCGAGGCCACCTAGGCAGGCAACATTCCAGTTTTAAAGTATATTCCCTCAACGCTAGGTAAATTTCAGGTTACCTTAAGGATTTTACTGAGACGCAATTTTTTTTTTTTTTTGGGAGGGGGGGGAGGGAGGGGATGTATCTCTCTCTCCTCTCTCAGATGTCTCGCTCTCTGTGAGATAGCTCTCTCTGTGAGGTAACACACACACACACACACACACACACAACACACACACACACACACACACATCTCTCTCTCTCTCTCTCTCTGAGAGAACTTTATAACTCACTCTCTGAGATCTCTCTCTCTCTGTGTGAGATAACTCTATGAGACAGATCTCTCTCTCTGATATATCTCTCTCTCTCTTTGTCTCTGAGATCTCTCTCTTTATCTCTCTAAGATAACACACACTCACTCTCTGAGATAACTCTCTCTAAGATAACTCTCTGTGTGAGATAACTCTCTCTCTCTCTGTCTCTGAGAGAACTTTATAACTCACTCTCTGAGATCTCTCTCTCTCTCTCTGTGAGATAACTCTATGAGACAGATCTCTCTCTCTCTGATATATCTCTCTCTTTGTCTCTGAGATCTCTCTCTTTATCTCTCTAAGATAACACACACTCACTCTCTGAGATAACTCTCTCTAAGATAACTCTCTCTCTCTGTGAGATAACTCTCTCTGTGAGATCTTTCTCTCTCATAGCTCTCATTTTGTTTATAGTATTGATAATCATAATATACAATAATAATAATATCTCTTAAAAAGTTGTGGGTTTTTCTTTTGTTTTTGTTGTTTCTTCCTCGGACTGACACAATTTGCGTCGATAGATTTAATGAAAGTAATTTTTTAAAACAGAAATCACCAGACTATCAACACCAAAAGATGACGTCAGTGATTGGGTACGTTTGTTTGCAAGATCGTGTGTGCACGAGGGCTTTTGCAATTCAGATTTAATTTTAATCATGGGACGATGCGGCGTTGATATTTATTGACTCAGGAGGTCCTGGTGGCTTTAGCGAGTGTGGCGACGGCGGTGTAGTTGTAACTGTAGTGTGGTGTGGTGTGGTGTGAAGTAGTGTAGTGTAGTGTGTGTGTTTGTGTTTGTGTGCGTGTGTATCACTATGTGTGCGTGTGCGTGCGTGCGTGTGTGTCTCCGTGTGTGCCCGTGTGCGCGCGTGTGTGTGTGAAGTGCTATGTATGACTTTTTGTGTGTGTGTGTGTGTTGTGTGTGTATGTGTGTGTTGTGTGACTGTGTGGTGTGTGTGTGAAGTGCTGTGTGCGTGCGTGTTTGAGTGTGCGTGCGTGCGTGCGTGCGTGCTTGAGTGTGTGTGTGTGTGTGTGTGTGTGAATGTGTGCGTATGTGACAGTGTGCTTGCGTGCGTTTTGGTGTGTGTGTGTATGTGTGTGTGCGCGCGTGCGTCACTGTGTGTGTGTGAATTTGTGTGTGCATGTGTGTGTGCAAGTTGGCGCCTTAAAGACGAAGCAACGATGATGCTGCAACTCTAAAAGCCCCCCCACCCCAACCCCCTGTTTTTTAAAAGCAGCAAAAAAAGTCATGTCACCCTCGTCTGAACGTCGACCTATACTTGTACAAAACCCATCTTTCCTCTTCTTACTCGGTGTAATAACGCTTTTCCTGTTGTTGACCCTACCCTTTCCTAATCACACACAGCCAGAGAGAGAGAGAGAGAGAGGGGGGGGGGAGAGGGAGGGAGGGGAGAGGAGAGAGAGAGAGAGAGAGAGAGAGAGAGAGAGAGAGAGAGAGAGAGAGAGAGACGACAGACAGACAGAAGACAGACAGACAGACAAGGAGACAGACAGAGAAGACACAAACCCATTATCCTGGCAACCTACCTACCAACCAACTAAAAAAAACCAACTACATACTACACAACAAGAAGAAGCACTGCCGTAACCACCAACACCATAATATTGTTCAGGGTATACACACACTCAAACACACACATACACAAAACACAACACACACACACACAACTAAGAGATCATTGCCGGGGCTTATTACGGGTGCCGCTAATTGGGGTGGCTCGCTGCCATCCCTCACTTAACTTCTTCTTCTCTCCCCCCCCCCCCCCCCCCTCCCTCCACAAATCCACCCCCATACCACGCCACCCTCTCACCTACGCAGAGACATTTGAGACGTGAGCCTCGCAAGCTGACAATTAACTCTCTATTTTGGGTCCCTGGGGTACATCCGGTATTTTTTTATGTTTTAAAAATTTTTTCCTTTAATTTTTTAAACAATTTTTTTGCAGTAACCCTTCATGGCGCTGGGATATTCTTTCCGCTCTTCTCACTCTCCGATGAAAACGCATAATTATTTCTAAAAAAAATAAGTTTCCTCCATCTTGCACCCGCTGAAAATACACACACACACGCACGCACGCGTGCACGCAGGCGCGTACGCACACAAACACACAAAAACCGCGCGCGCGTGCGCGGGCAGGCAGGCACGCACACAAAGTTTTTAAAGTAGAGACTGTATTTTTTAAAATTATGAATGAGCTATGATTTGGGAGTCGGGGGGAAGGAGAAGAACGAGGAGGAGGGCTTTGTGTATATGTGTGTGTGTGTGTGTGTGCATGTGTATGGTGAACATGCGTGTGTGTTTGTGTGTGTGTGTGGTGTGTGTGTGTGTGTGTGTGTGAGAGAGAGAGAGAGAGAGAGAGAGAGAGAGAGAGAGAGAGAGAGAGAGAGAGAGAGAGAGAGAGAGAGAGAGAGAGAGAGAGAGGGAGGGAGGGGGGGCGGACTAGAAACGTGTTTGTTTCTTTTTATTACTGTTTTGACCTAAAAGTATCACCCTCTCTTGCCTTACCCCATTCTCTTGTTTTCTTAACGACTTTTGTGACCTGACAGTCTTTCTTGCGGGGTGACTCTTAACCCCCACCCCTTCCCCATCCCCCAACCCCCCAAAAAAAAATCGTCCAGCGACCCAGCAGATCTACTTATAGACACACAGAGTCTATATTTATATCCATCTACAAGGTCGTTCCAACTTTTCCTCCATTTATCTATTTTTAGGTTAATCATAAATGTCTGACAAAACAAACACGGGCGAGAGACCTGTCGAGCAGGCAATACACACAATACTGCTACTGCTTTTAAGGAAACACAGTTACAACAAATACACGCTTATTACAGTCCAACAGTCTTATCCCCTCACCCGCTATTTAAAAAAACCCACCCCGCAAACCAACCAGCAAACCCGAAAACAAGTTTTTGAAACCCTTCGAAAACCAACCAACCAACCAAAAACAACCAAAACTAGTTTAAACCGATCACAAGGAACAAACGCATAACAACAACACCATTACTTATACTACTAACTACTACTACTACTACTACTGCACATTCTGCAAGCCCGACCGAACGTACGTACGCACGCACGCACGTGCGCCCAAGCACTACAAACGGCACGTACGCAAGCGCGCATGCAGGCGGAAAAAATGCGAACACGGTGTCTGGAGCAGCAGTGGTACATTTGCGGACAGGTCCGTCCTTTGCTGCGCTCTAGGGTATATGCCCTTAAAGGCCAGCCGGCCGCCAAAGCAGCCAGGAAAGACGTGAGATTAGTAGGAGTGTGGAGGCCTTGTGAGCTGGGGAGTCACCACAACACAGGTCTTCGCATGATCATGTTTGTTGCACACAAGCAAACAGGTGCGACCTTCGCCAGAGACCGGGAGGGCTTAGCTGAGAAACGACAGGAATCTTGTCCTGTCTGACTGGTTGGATGGTTTGTGTGTGTGTGTGTGTGTGTGTCTGCCGGCCCCGGTCTCCGTCTTGGTCTGTCTGTGTGTGTGTCTGTCTGTCTCTCTGTGGTGTGTGTGTGTGTGTGTGAGAGAGAGAGAGAGAGAGAGAGAGAGGAGAGGAGAGAGAGAGAGAGAGAGAGAGAGAGAGAGAGAGAGAGAGAGTGGTGTCTGGGTGTGCTTAGAAAGTGGCACACTCTCTTCTGCACCTTTGCAGAACTTTCATTTTTTTGGAAAATGAACAAAAATCTATTTGGGCATATCCTTTCACTTCATATTTGTCAACAACACTAGTTCTTCGCAGGCCACACACAGAGAGAGCCAAGGTTATAAACTCACACACACACACACACACACACACACACACACACACACACACACACAGGTTATGATATGACCCACACTGGTAACGATAGACATAAACCTCACGCGCCGACTGTCATTCCCAGGACAATTTCACATTCACTGTAAATATTTATAACAGTTACACAAACATAAAAAAAATATACCGCCCCCAGCTCTCACACGCATATGAACTTGTGCGACTTTCTGTCTCCCTCTGTGTGTCTGTCTGTCTATCTGTCTGTCTGTCTGTCTCTCTCTCTCTGACACTCTCCCTATTTCTCTGTCTCTCTCTCATAGTCTCAGTCTCTCCATTTTCCATTTTTGACCTTTTTTTTGAGCTATGATCCCCACCCCCCTCCCCAATTTTCTGTTATCACTTCTTTTCTAATGTTTCTTACCGTTTTCTTTTTTCATTAGGATTTATGATGATTTGTTGTCCAATGCCATATAGTTATCATGTCTCGAATACAATAGTTTACTCTGTGCTCCTTGCCAAAATGGACTGAAATGTCAATGGCAAGAAACTTTTTTAATGTCAGTATCTCTCTCTCTCTCAATCTCTCCTCTCTCCATCTCTCTCTCTCTCCCTCTCTCCTCTCCCATCTCTCTCTCTCCTCCTCTCTCCTCCCCTCTCTCTCTCTCACTTCATCCCTCTCCCTCAATCTCAAGTTCTCCACCCCCCCCCCCCCCCGCCCAACCTCTCCCTCTCTCAGTCTCTTCCTAAGTCTCCTCCAACACGTCAGGTGCTGTTTTACCTACAGTCCCCTACCACCCCCCATCTTCACCTGCCGTGATCTAATTACGAGGCGACCACCCACCTAGCCCATCGTTGGTTCCTTGGGGTGATTCACGCTGACCATCTGCTCTCTCACTCATACTGTCCCCTGTCCCTCCACCCAACCACCTACGATGCCCACCCCCTTAAAAAACACTCCAAGAGCAACTTAGCGTGGCCACCCCGGGTCTTTCATCCACCCATCCTCTCTTTCTCTCTCTCACCTCTCTTCCTCCAGTGTCTTTTTTGTCGTCCACTACCTACCTACCTACCTACCCGTCTATTATTGTTGTCCTCTGGCTACAGTACCAGCGGATCTCTTTTGATCTTTCTTGGGGTTTTTTTCTTCTTCTTTCTTCTGTGTGGGTAGTTTAGTTCGTGTCGTGGTATTTGCAATGTCTTTCGGGGTTTGTACTGAATTATCCTGGTTACAAGGGGTTAACACTGGGGGAAAAAAACACTTTAAAAGATAAGTGAACGTTTAAAGCGAAACTTGAGTTAGTAATAAAAGTAAGGAATGTTTGGGTGAATTGCGGTTCTTGTTTGGTTTTTGTTGTTGTTGTTGTTGTGTTGTGTTGTTGTTTGGTCTTTTAGTCTATGTTCGTGTGGTATTGCAATGTCTTATTGAGTGTACTGAATTACTCTGGTTACAAAGATAAAACAGGGAAAGGAAAAGAAAGACAATAAAAATCAAAATGAAACTGAATTATTGGTACAATTTACGTAAATCTGAGTTTCAAAGATTGTAAGGAATTATCAACTTTGGTAAAATGCAGTTTTTTTTTATTACTTAATCTCCCCCCCCCCCCCCCCCCCCCCCCCTACCGGGTTTGTTTTATATTAATATTATGATGCCTCCCGGCAGTACTGAATCATCAGTATTATCAAAAAGGTAAACTAGAAACAAAAAGGAATAAAAATACCAAATAAGCGCATGTATGTGCCGAGTGTGTGTGTGTGTGTGTGTGTGTGTGTGTGTGTGTGTGCGCGCGCGCGCGCGCGAGCGTGCGTGCGTGCGCACTAGCGATTGTATTATAGCATGACCCACTAAAAGGGCAAGTGTGCCATCAGCACACATGTCCCCATTCTATACAGATTACATATACACACACACACACACACACACGACAGCCGTTACACAATTCTATATTCCGTGCACATCTAGCACAAACAGATGGCCGTTTTCTTCTTCATTTTTTCTTTCTTCTGGTAGTGGGGGTAAAAAAAAAAACCCACCCAGACAGACGACATTTTCATTGCACGAACAGCTGTCGCTAGTTTTAGCTTGCAAACGACCACCATGCAAGGCAAGGCAAGGCAAGGCAAGGCTCGGGGTTTTGGGTTTGTTTTTCCTTTTCTTCAGTATTCTCTCTCTCTCTCTCTCTCTCTCTCTCTCTCTCTCTCTCTCTCTCTCTCTCTGTGTCTCTCTCTGTCTCTCCCTCTCTCTGTCTCTCTCCCTCTCTCTGTCTCTCTCTCTCTGTCTCTCTCTCTTGACCCTGCGTCCTGTGACGAGGGGATAATGTTCGCTTCAGTGGCCTCTGTGTCACTGGCCCTGCCTTGGTCCTACGTTCATATATATACATACATACATACATGTACACAGGTCTAGCCCAGTAAAGGTTGCAGGGCTGCCTTGCCCGCCTATTTCTATTTTCTTCTTTGTCTTCTTCTTCTTCCCTTAAGTACAGACTGAGAGGTTATTTAACTTAAAGCTCTCCCTTACTGCTGCTGCTAAGCTAGCCTTACTTACCCTACCCGTCCGTCCCTGGTAGAAATAAATCGTAGCTTTTTAAGTTTTGGCTCCGCTAGTGTTGTGTGGTCTTCCAGAATGATATAAATGTTGTGTGTACTTCTACCTTTTTTATGTGTGTCTGCTATGTTGCTTTGATCAAACAGCACTAATAAAAAAATACAAAGGGGAAAGACTTCGTGACTATTAAAACAAACATTAACCGATAACAGCTAGTATTTTATATATATAAATTGCTTACGCAAGACTTTTGCACAAGATTATGTGGCCATAAGCTCGAATCCTCTTCACACACACACACACACCAGTGGGGCGTGGGCAGCTAGGCTAGGCGCCAATGTGAATATGCCTGGGCGTTTGCAGAATGTGTGCGTGTAGGAGTAGGTAGGTATTTTGTCAACACATAATAATCAACTATTAATCGTACATAAACGTGTGTGCAAACAGTGTGGCCTTAGCTTAGAGGCTCCTCATTACTTTCTAAATTGTTTCTATATATATACAAAAAGCATAGGCTGGGAAACATACGCGTGTGTGTGTGTATGGAGAGAGAAAGGCAGGGAGGGAGAGAGCAAGCGAGCGAGCGAGCGAGCGAGCGAGAGAGAGAGACACACAGATAGAGAAAATAACCCACTGTTTCCCCCAAAATGGGTTACAAACAAACATGGAAACGACAATATTTAGGAGTTGATCAACCCCCCAAAAAACAAAACACACAAAAAACTCCAAAAAACAACCAACCCTCATCAACAACACCCTCACTCCCGCACTCCCTCCCACCCCCACCCCACCCTACCCCCTTGTCCCTCCTACCCACCTACCCCCCAAAAAAAACCACGTTTCCCAGAACGTGCAAAGACCAGTGAGTGCTTGCTTGCTTGCTTGCTGTCCCAGGCCTGTGCGGTCCAATGCTGGTGTGACGGTAAGGCGCTTGGTCAGGACAGGCTGTTTGAAGGGTGGCGATGGCGGGTGGTTAGCCGGGTAAAGCGGCCTCGGATGATTGCATCCGCTTTGCTTGAGGCCACCGTCAGTGACGGACCCGCACATAGACACACACACACGTACACAGACTGTACGTACACATATACACACAAACACACACTGAGCAAACATTCAGCATTCCTGCTTGGAAGCTTTTTGTTGTTGTTTTCTGTTTTTGTTTTTTATTATTTTAAATTTTTTTTGGATAGATACACGTGGTTGTGGTATTGGTCATGGGAAATACTGAGTAACAACTGGTCTCAACTTGCTGCTTTTCTGTCTCTGTCTCTCTCTCCCTCCCTCCCTCGCTTTGTTATAAGGACAGGGACAAACAACATAAGTGAAAAGGGTGGCATCTCTCTCTCATCCCCCCCACCCCCCCAACACACACACACACACACATCAATAATCTGAAACTCCGAAAGCTGTAGTTGTACAGAACAAACGCACATGGACAAAAACAAAAAGAACGATAAATCACAGAAAAGATCATACACGTACACATCACATACAAAAAAAATAACAACAACAAAGGTAAACAAACAATAACAACTAACGTGTTGCAAAGCCTCTCGCGATCCACTATACTACATTACCTCCCATTGCAGCAACATCAAGAATGGTTTATGCGAAATTATCTCCCATCTAAAACGATTTCTGAAAAAAAGACCCACTTCCATCAGCTGCCACAGCACTAGAGGGATTGTCTTTTCTTAATATGATTATTATCCTTATTCATTACGTGACTATGTCACTGAGCTGTTCAAAAAATGGTTAAATGTGGAAAACCAACATTCATACATGTATACATAAATGATCTCATTGCATGTGTAATCCGGATTTTGCAGATGGAAGTAGTTTCCCGTAAAATCTGTAATATTTATAATACCAGCACACAGGCAAACGTACATTCGTACACGAAATCATTTATATATAGTGGAAACCCCCCCCCCCCCCCCCCCCCCCCCCACTCCAACTTGTTGGTGAATACCTGCCAGTTATCTCCTATTGCTTTGTTGAATTACGTACGCGAGTTTGCACACATGTATGGATGCATACGTGTGTGTATCAATCTGATTATTATCTCCGTTTGTCTGTCTATGTCTGTCTGTCTGTCTGTCTGTCTCTTTCTCTCTCTCTCTCTCTCTCTCTCTCTCTCTCTCTCTCTCTCTCTCTCTCTCTCTCTCTCTCTCTCTCTCTCATAACCACGAACTTCATGTACGCACAGCCAAGTGTTCCAGTGAATGAAAACTGACCCACATATATATAATAATAATAATATACACTATCACCTCCTCCTACACTCTATAGCAAGTCCTAGCGGGTCTGTTAGTGTTTCCTTACGTTTTTGGAGGGGAGCAAAAAGGCACTTACCACTGGTCAACTCGGGAGAGGGGGGGGAGGGGGGGGAAGGAGGTCACAGAGTCAACTACTGCCTGCGGCTACAGATCAAAGAGGGAAGGAGGGAGGGAGGGAGGGGGAAAATATCGGTCAGGTGTATGGCAATGCTTTCCTGTGACCCCTCTTTTCATTCAGGTAAAAGAAAAGGTGTGGTGGGGGGTGGGTAGGGGGGGGGGGGGGCGCCCCTATCCGCTCCCCCCTCCCTCCCCCACAAACCGTAACTTCTTCCTACCTTCGCTTCCTCCCTTTTGAGCGTTAACAAAGCAAAACAAACCAAGCAGTGGGGAAATATAAAAAAAAACCAAACACAACAAAAATGTAGATCTGAGGAAGTCGTTTCCTTCTTGTGAACCTAGACCCGATTCGTCCACTTTTTTTAAAGATACAAACAAACAACAACAACAAAACCCCAAACAAAATGAAGTTCAAAAGAATCACGCCACTAGATTTAACATCGAGAAATTTTGGATTCAGATTTCAGTATTCTGTTGTCACTGAGACGTATCATTCGTTTTCCCTTGTTGTATTCTTTGTTTGTAATCTTTCCACTTTTGCTTTCGAGTAACCAAACATTTAGAAAGTGTCCCTTCAGCATTAAACTTCTCGCGGTCAATGTCAGTCAAGCAGGTGTGGTGGGAGAGGAGAGCGAGCGGGGAAAGTTTGTTCTTCACTCGTAATATAGAAAAGTTAATTTTGAATTTTAAAACTATCTGCGACGCATCGTGGGAACAGTTAAATCTCTCTCTCTCTCTCTCTCTCTCTCTCTCTCTCTCTCTCTCTCTCTCTCCCTTCCTCCCTTCCCCTCCCTCCCCCCCTTCTCCTGCCCACCCCAAGCCCCATGATGCCCCTCATATAATTACAAACTCGAATGTAGGCACAACCGGTTCGAAGGTCAACTGAAACTGAATCCCGGAAAATGTCACCTCTCTCCCATCCCACCTCCAAGCAAGACACGTCACCGCTGCAGCCAACGTTTCTCCTTCCTCCATCCATCCCCCTACCCCACCTCTCTCTCTCTCTCTCTCTCTCTCTCCTCTCTCTCTCTCTCTCCCCCTTTGCATTTTGTTTCCTTCACTTGCCTTTTTGCCTTGCCCACTGTATGTATTGTGGCCAAAGGCCAATGTACATTAAACCTGTTCAGTGTTCAGTGTTCTCTCTCTCCATCTCCCTACCCCATCTCTCTCTCTCTCCACCCCCTTACCCCATCTCTCTCTCTCTCTCTCTCTCTCTCTCTCTCTCTCTCTCTCTCTCTCTCTCTCTCTCTCTCTCTCTCCTGCCCTAAAATCTCAACTGCCCGTCTCCCCACGTCTGTGCTGCGTCAGACGTTACCAGGAAATGTTGAGGTTAGCAGGAAACAAAATGTATGCACCGTGTGAACAGCCTTTTCCGCGCGGATCCGTCTTGTGATCACCATAATTATTGTTTTGAACAGTGATCAACATGTTTTGAACAAACAGGATCCACCAAATAACCCCCACCCCCCACCCCCCCAGATAATTAAGTAAGATAAACAAGGAAACAAAAACAGAGGAAGAAGTAAAGAAAAAAACAGTCAATAGCCAAACAAACTCCAACAAAGACGCAATTTGAAGACAATAGGTTGTACATGACATCCGTTTGAATAACAGTTCATTTGTTGTTTTTTCATTTCCTGTACTGTAGGTCAGGATGTTCGCTTAAATAAAGCTAACTGTCTTTCCGTTATAAACATTCAACAGCTTGTGAGTCAGTGTTCCATTTCTCAGTTATAGTGGTAAAACCGAGTTGAGTAAACTAGAAGCGGACATACTGATGACAACTTTGCACAACTTTATATCTTTATAAGTTTTAGACCTGAGAAATACCATTCGGCTAAACCTATCCACTCACGACAAAAAACACTCCCACCCCCCTCCTCAAAAAACAAGCAACCAAAAACAAAGGCAACAAACCCCAACAAACAAAACAAATATGAAACAAAAACAAAGCAACCCCCCAAAAAAACCACAACGAAAATACCCAAAACCAAAACAAAAGAAAAAGCCACAACACATCTGACAAGCTGTTTTGAAAAAACAACAAATGAACGACAAAGGTGGAAAACTACAGAAAATGCTCCTTCACAATATGTACTTGTTGACAGCAAAAAGTCTTCTTATACACCATACTGTATTTCAATGGAAAGGACGATGTACTTGTGAAGCAGTGGTAAAAAGTGTTGTACATAACATTAGTAGCACTTGCGAGGAGGCAGTTTCACAGGTAAGAGTAATAACCTGGTTAAAAACCAAGTTAAAAGGTAAAGGTGTCCCATAACCCATGTGGTCGTAGGGGAGCGAGGCATCAGAGACCTCAACTTCTCCAGGGGCCAGCATATTGAGGACGGCGCCCATCTCCTCTCCCTCGCTGCTTTACCTTCCCTGACCTTAAAAAGGGCAGGTGCCCATTTACAGGTGGGTGAACTGGGGGACTGTACTGAAGCCAAGGCGCGAAAACGGTCACCAAAAACCAACTAATCATCCACAAACTGTACATAATGAGCAGTGTAAGAAACAAACAGAACAACAATAATAATTAAAAAAAGGTGAGGCTTACCTGTCCTGCCGTATCACAGAGTTGCAGTCGTACAGGTTTGTTATCCACCGTGACCTTCACTGGAAAATACAGACATCATCATCATTATCATTATGGTTATGGAATGAATATGACTTGCAATATATATTGAACATAATGACAACAATGCTTGCAAAAACAAAAGTAATAAGGAATAATGAAACCGATCGGTTTGTAAAAATTTTTGGCCTATCCACTTGCTGCGTTATACTGAACTCAAGAACGACTAGGAATGCTTACAAAAGTAATGAGAACTGAAGTAATGAAAGCGATCCTTCTAGTTTTTGGCCTATCTGTCTCATTAGTACATTACTGTTCGCAAAGATTTCACGTAAAACCATGAGAGAGAGAGAAAGAGAGAGAGAGAGAGAGAGAGAGAGAGAGAGAGAGAGAGAGAGAGAGAGAGAGAGAGAGAGAGAGAGAGAGAAGAGACAGACAGACAGACAGACAGACAGACAGAGACAGACAGTCAAACTCAAAGGAAACTACCGCGCTCAACAAAGCAAAACAAAACAAACAAAGAAAGGTTGTGAACAACATTTATTTTGCACGCATTACGTTGTGGCTTACATTGTTGCATGTGGAACATTGTTGTAAGGCCATTTCATGAATCAGAATCGATCCAAAGATCAATTTTCGGGGGTGGGAGCACTGACTTCACTTCTCTGAAAAGTCATTCTGATTGAGACTATAACCAGGCATAGGTCCCATGGGCAAACGTACGCAGAACGTCTTGCGCACACGTTAAAACCCGTTCTGCCTTCTGGTGGAGTAGGCCATTGCGTGCCGGCAAGAAAGGGTGACAATTTAAAAAGCAAAACAAAACAACCAAAACATAACAAATCAAAACCCGGAATGCACACTGGAGTACATCGTTCCCGAAGTCGGAATGTGGCTACCTTAATGGTGGGTAAAAACAGTTGCATTTATAGCAAAAAAATCTCGCCATTGGTGAATCGCAGAGCTGTATGCGAGGAAACGATGAAAAAAAATAACTGTTCACTATAGATCTGAACACTGTATATATATATATACATTTCTCTTCCCTTACTTCATGGGTTTAACCTGCTGTAAACATTTTTGCTTAAAGCGTTAACGTTTCTATTTCTGTTTTTCCCCCCTTGATGTTGATGGTCATAGATTCATAATGCAATGTTTTTAACCAATCTTTTTTTTAAAACACTGTTTTTAATCTTATTTTGTATTCACTTCGAAATCCTTCTCCTAGAGCTTTCTCTCTCTCTCTCTCTCTCTCTCTCTCTCTCTCTCTCTCTCTCTCTCTCTCTCTCTCTGTCTCTGTCTGTCTCTGTTCTGTCTGTCTCTCTGTGCGTGCGTGAGTGCGTGCGCGCGTGAATATGATATATACATGTATGAATTTTTCTAGTTCTAAAATGAAGAAGCGACGACAGATTGCTGACGAACAGCCAGACCATATTTTGTCGCGACTTTGTTAGACAAAACAAGAACGAACATTCAAAAAGATTCACCAGCCCGACGTTAATTTGACATTCTCGCTGTATCATTGAATTATTCGTCGAAAGCTTCAACAATAACTCAAAAGTTTGTACATGTAGTTCTTTTTTTCTTTCTTTTTAGGGGAGTAGGAATACCAAAAAAGAGAGATAAATACACACACACACACACACGCGCGCGCGCGCGACGACCCCCCACCCCTCCCCAGATTGTCTGTCTCTGTCTCTAGGGCTCACTCTCCCTCTCTTTGTTCCATTTTTGTCTGACATTAAGTTCTACATGTGTTTTTCAAATGTGAACATATTCATAAAAAGTTATAAGCAACCGTAATCTAAAAATAAAAGAGAGATGCAAGTGCACACAGTTGGATATGAGAGAGAGAGAGAGAGAGAGAGAGAGAGAGAGAGAGAGAGAGAGAGAGAGAGAGAGAGAGAGAGAGAGAGAGAGAGAGAGAAGAGAGAGAGAGAGGAGAGACAGAGAGGGAGACAGACACTGAGACAGACACACAGCCAGCCAGACAAGAGGACGAGGGTGGGACTATTCTAGTATCGCGAGCATTTCGATACCATCCTCAATCCATTCCAGTATAGTATGTCTGTCAATTAAAAGCCACTCAGCCTAACTGATTTGTACCTGCGTGACACTCCATGTAACCACCTATCTGAAACCGATTAGAGTCTGCAAACACAACCCGACAAATTTAATCTGCTTTCAGTCTAAATCTAGCAACGCGAGAGAGAGAGAGAGAGAGAGAGAGAGAGAGAGAGAGAGAGAGAGAGAGAGAGAGAGAGAGAGAGAGAGAGAGAGAGAGAGAGAGCAACTGACATAACGGCTTAGCTGGCTGGCCCTCTCACTCAGTCTCTCTATCTTTGCCATGCATTGCATATCAGTACAGACCAGCGTGTTTGGCGTTCCAACGCCCCAGAA
Organism: Rapana venosa; assembly: GCA_028751875.1. NCBI lineage: Eukaryota > Metazoa > Mollusca > Gastropoda > Neogastropoda > Muricidae > Rapana > Rapana venosa. The sequence continues at coordinate 34,733,717 of CM054137.1, read as the reverse complement.
GGGGAAAGTAGCCGGGATTGCAAACTGGAAAATGAACATTTGCCAGATACCTCTAGGTAGTATTAGCCGGTCCGGTTTAATGTCTGGCAGACCTGTCTGTCTGTCTGTTTGTCAGACAACTGTCTGTCTGTCTGTCTCTGTCTCCGTGTGTGTGTGTGTGTGTGTGTGTGTGTGTGCGCGCGCGCGTGTGTGTATATGTGCGTGCGTGCGTGTGTATATGTGTGTATATGTGTGTGTGTGCGCGCGCGCGTGCGTGTGCGTGTACGTAGTCGAAGTCAAAGTTTTATTTTCAGATGGTACATTGAATAAGCATGTGTGCCTAGTCTGGTTTAATCGTGCCTGTCTGTCTGTCTGTCTGCCTGCCTGCCTGCCTGCCTGTCTGTCTGTTTCTCTCCCTCTCCCTCTCTCTCTCTCTCTCTCTCTCTCTCAATCTCTCTCTTGTTCCACACTATCGTCGTTATCTGTGCGGTTTTCTGGGCCAGACGGGGGTCACTGTCTATTTTAGGAAAGTCGAGGATTCCTGACTACAACAGTACAAGAGGGAAATCACGAAACAAACAAGCAGCTCTACTTTAGACAAAAGAGGAAATATTTGCACAAGCAGATACTGGGGAGACGGGATTCAAACAGTGAAGTTTTGTGTGTGTGTGTGTGTGTGTGTGTGTGTGTGTGTGTGTGTGTGTGTGTGTGTGTGTGTTGTGTGTGTGTACGTGTGTGTGTGTGTGTGTGTGTACGTGTGTGTGTGTGTGTACGTGTGTGGTGTGTGTACGTGTGTGTGTGTGTGTTTGAGAGGGAGAGAGAGAGAGAGAGAGAGAGAGAGAGAAGAGAGAAGAGAGAGAGAGAGAGAGAGAGAGAGAGAGAAAGTATGTGCAAGCGTATTCAAAAGAGTGTAAGACTCATGCAGAAGCATACGTATACCTTCATGTGTGTATATATATATACATGTGTGCTCAAAAACCCCGGAGAGAAAGACAGACTCACTAACAGACAAAATATAGACAACATGACGGACAAGCTTATGATTACATGAAACAGACAGAGTAGAAACTGGAGAAAGGAGAAGCATTTGTAAATAGTTTTCATATATAATATATGTAGGCCCGCTACACTACTAACACAGCTACTACAGACTCCCAATAAATTCTCAACAGTTAGTTCAAGCTAGAGTAACCGATTTCTGTCAAGACTGGAACTGCGCTTACCATGTCTATGGCTATTATGCTAAAAATGAAAATTGCCTTCAAGTTGTGTCAAGATGATCTGTATTTATGACAAGGTGCACCATATATTTTTTTCACCAGTGCATAAAACGGTAGTGAACAATATACAACACGAGTGCAATTATTAATGCACCGCATTGTACGTCAGCTTTTTTCTGTCAGCGTGGGGCTGTCATAGAATGTGTGGCTTATGAAGTGTGCTAACAGCTTAGCCTAGTATTGTGGTTTTCTTTTGTATGTAAATGTTGGAGCTTATGTTCATCTTGTGTATTTTTTGTGTGGTTGATGGGTTGTTGTTGTTGTTGTTATTGTTGTTACTGCTAGTCACGTTTCGACGTTTTTTTGTTGTTTATTACAGCCAAGCGAAGTTTTAACCTTTTCGTTGAAAGTTATACTATACAGTTTATCTCCTATTTCCTTCTTTGCTCTTGTTTTCAATAATAACAAAGAAAATTAGACGAAACACTCGTAAATCTATATCAAAGTGTTTTTGGTGATTTCTCATGATACATTTATTGTGCGAGTATTATCTTGAGTAGAACGCTGTGCAATGTTTTGCTTCTAGTTGTGGTAACTAGCACTTGTTTGTTTGTTTTTCGTTTTATAATGCATTAAGAATATATTCCAGTGTCAATCAGTCATGCATTGTTTCAGTCAGCGAATTAACCATTCACTCATTTGTGCCTTCATTCAATTTTCTCAATTTCTCTTTCTTTGCTTTTTTTTTTAACGCAATAAACTTTGCCTAACCTATAATTTTACTTCTAAAGGGCACTGGTCAAAACTTAAAACCTAAACTTTACTTTCTCATTACTGCCAGGAAATATCAACCACACACACACCACACACACACACACACACACAACACCAACACACACACACAACACACACTCTCTCTCTCTCTCTCTCTCTCTTCTCTCTCCCTCTCTTTTTCCACACACACAACTTTTTCTCCCCCTCTCTCTCTTTCTCTCACGCACGCACGCAGCACACACACGCACGCGACGCGTCACCACGCACCACACACACACACACACACACACACGTACGTGTCTCCAAAACCAGACTGACAACTTGTTTATTACGCTGTAGGAGCAGAGTGCACCCCAGCGACTCCAAAATAAAAGAAATAAATTTTCTTGTCTTTTTCTTTCTCGCACGGAAAGGAAAATGTCCCCCATCCACAAGATCCGCTGACAACTGTTCGTGATGCTTGTTATTCGCTGTGGTAAGAAATAGCAACAGCTTCTTTGTCACTGACTGGGATTTAAAACAAATTATATATATATATATATATATAAACCCACCAAACTTTCTTTGTGAGACAATATAGCAGGAAACGACCTTTGACTTTGTTCGACACAGCCTTGTCACTCTTGACAGCGCTAGACTAGCGCTTCAGGTGAGACAGATGGCGAGCGAGCGAGAGGAGAGAGAGAGAGAGAGAGAGAGAGAGAGAGAGAGAGAGAGAGAGAGAGAGAGAGAGAGAGAGAGAGAAAAGGAGAGAAACACGCCTCTCTCTCTCCCTCTGTCTGTCCGTCTCCTTTCTCTTTCTGTCACTGTCTCTCTCTCCACACACACACACACACACACATACACAACAAACGCAAGCCCAACCATACACACCACACCCACACAAAAAAAAGCAAACAAAACAAACAAACCACCCGAAAACCAACAAAACAAAAAAAAAACCACCTGCAAACCTCCACAAAAAACTCACACCAAACCACACAACACACAAACACATGTATACAAACACACACACCAGCACACAATCACACACATACAAACACACACTACACACAACACACACCACCAACACACACACTAACACACACACCAACTAACAAACAAACAAGCTAAAATCAAAACTGTACTGCTCACCTGAGTAGTTATCAAAGGCGGTGGGCATGTACTCGGTGGGGTATCCATTGGTGGTGTAGCTCACCACCAGACTAGTCTTTCCCACCGCCCCATCCCCCACCAGCACACACTTCATAGGGGTGCTGCTGCTGCTGCTGCTGCCCGTATGGCTGGTCTCCGTGGCCTGGCTTACCATGGGCTCTCCCTCTGGCACCAAGTTCGTGTTGTGGTCCATCATTGTGTGAGGCGGCATTGTAATCTCCAACCCCTCCCCTTAGTTCAAGACTTTTCTAAGTTCGTGGAAAACACTGGCAGCGACTCTTGCCACCAATGCCCAGACGATCCTGCACCGAATTCAGAGAAATTTGGGGGCGACAGTTTTGTTGAGTTATTTTTTGAGGAATAGTAATGATGATCACTGAATTTGTCAACGTGAATTTTTATTAAGTATAAAGTTCATGCACTGTTGTGGTGGTATAAACTTGAACTTGTTCACGGAGTTTTGTCAAGATGAATATGAATGCTTGAATATTCGGAAGTAATTCATTTGATTTCTGTCAAAATCACTTTTCAGTCTCGTAGATGTACGTAACAACATCGGTGTTGGTAGCGTTTTTATCCCGAATCAATCTGCTTAGGCGAAGTTGATCAATACATTGCTTTTTCTGTCTACAATCCTATTACCTTTTCTTCTAATCTCTTGAAAACTTGTCCTCAAATTACAGAGATGTCAAGGTAGCGCAGAAAGGCAGTAGCCAACAGGCAATAACATGAAATGTCTCACCTAAAGCAGCAGTGACACATCCAAGCACAAACCACTGGCAAAGGCAAGCCAGACACACAGACACACACGCAACGCAACGCACCTAACACCAACCGCACCAGACACCTGAGTGAGCCAACAACCACTGCCGGTGCGCCGTTTGTAGGGCCTATGTCGTCTGAACAACTCTCGTCTGCTCGCTAGGCTAGCTGGCTTACACCTTTCACATGGCTTCGGCTGCTGACTTTCCGTTTTGTGTCGAGGCTTGTGATTGGCTGTCTACGTGTCGTCATCGTGGATGAGTCATGAGTCACAAGGTTGATTGATAACTTCACACGTTGGGTCCGAGTGATCGTTTTGAGAGCAGCGAGAGAGTCGACAGACAGTTTTAGTCAGCGGGTTGGCGTGTTCAGTTAGTTAGTCTGAGTGTCTGCTTGTTTGACAGATTAAGATCTATACGTACGCAGAGAATTGAGTGACAAAGGAAGGTCTTTGTTTGACACTTGGTAGTAGTACGTAGCACTGTTGAACCGTATAGAAAGCGAGGTAGTTGTGACAAAGGATGATTAAGCCAACTTTAGTGTGGCCTTGAATGTGTGGGAACCAATGTATGTATTGTATTGTATTGTATTATATTGTATTGCACAGTATTGTATTGTTTCGGGTGTGAAAATAAGCCTACCTTCTTTGGAAATAAAATTTCCAGTGCAACCAGTATTATGTTTCTCCTGTATGTCTCTGTATGAGTAGCAGTGAGGATTTATTTATTTATTTATTCTTTTATATCGAGAATAATGGACTAAGCACTCATGTGCTTTTTTAACATCCAATCCCCGTGTGTATGCGGTTTTGTAAAATGTTGTCATCTGTTCCCACCAGCACACAATGACCTTCTCTTTCGAAAAGCGGAACACATTTAACGTGACGAGTTGATCAGCAGAGAGGATGAGTTGATCCGAATTTTGCCACTAAGGAAAAACTTATCACGCACCATTAGAGTAATTTTACGAGACATTAATTACATTTATTATTTCAGTTTGATTAATGGGTCGTTGGAGCTAGCTGAGAGACACGCACTCAGTGACACCACCTTTCAAGATTATACTGAAGTCTCAAAAGAAAAAAAAGAACTGTTTAAAAATCCGGGTTGCAATGGCTGCTAGGCCCTACTCAAATTTCAGTTCCTTCTTAGGACTGGTGTCCAGTGTACGGGCTAGTACAACATGACTGTTGTTTCGTGGAATAGATTTACTTTCATAAGGTAGAGATTAATAATAGCTTTTCTCTCCAGTCTGAGTTATGAAAAAAAAGAAATATTAACTTATGTCCTCACACACACACACACACACACACACACACACACACACACACACACACACACACACACACACACACACACACACACACACACACAACAGAGTATTATCCTCCCCTATAGCTACACATCCTATCTGTTCCTACTTTCAACAGATAGTTCCATTCCTATCACCCTGCCTAAAACCGCGCGCGCGCGCGCGCGTGTGTGTATGTGTGTGTATGTGTGTGTGTGTGTGTGTGTGTGTGTGTGTGTGTGTGTGTTTGTTTGTTTCGAGATTCAGAGCTATAAAAAATCGATATAATTTATTATTACTATACATACACACAACACGCATGAGTCCGCGCGAACACACACACACAACACGACACACACACACACACAACACACACAGCACACACACACACACACACACAACACACACACACACAACACACCAAACACGACCACACACACACACACACACACACACAACACACACACACACACACACACACACACACACACACACACACACACACACACACACAACACACACACACACAACACACACACACACCACACACACACACACACACAACACACACACACACACACTCGAAACACACACACACACCGACACACACAACACGAACACAACCACACACTCGAACACACCACACAAACACAAACCAAGATAAACCACACACCCCAACACAACACACACCACACGAACACACACACACACAGAACACACACACAGAGACACACACACACACACCACACACACACACACAACACACACACACACACACACACACACAACACACACACACACACACACACACACACACACACACACACACCACACACACACACACACACACACACTCAAACACACACAAACACACGAACACACACACACAACACACACACACACAACACACACACACACACCCCCCCCCCCCCCCCCAACACCCTCCCCCCTCCCCCCCTACACACACACACACATACACACAGAGGACAAACATAGCAAGTTGCTCTTCGGACCCGCATCACTTGACTTTAGTACTGACTTATATGACGCCACAACAAGAGCATCATTGCCACTCCAACTCGACACACAATCCAGATAACAAGAAGACCGTAACGAGCAGGGATGAAATCAGCGGAACAATCAATCCATGCAGTAATCACAGCTGACTCAGAGTAAACACACGAAACGATAAGAAAACACACATGACACAATGCAAATAGTCACTACCAGTCTTTCTTAGCTTGAGAAACTTGTCTTTTCCCCCTGGGGGGGTGGAGGGGGGGGGGGGGGGGGGGGGGGGGGGGGGGGGAGAGGGGGGGGGGGGGGGGGGGTTCAGGGGGGGGGGGGGGGTTCAAGGGGGGGGTTCAGTATAAATAGCATCGCCACCTTCTGGAAGTTCTGTGTACTGTTCACGCAGTACATGCAATAACATTGGAACGATACAGAGAAGATTAGGTTAGTATGGCCCCTGGGCGCAAAGGATGGAAGTTCTGTGCTAGAAATTTCCTCTTTTCTTTCACTCTCTTTGTTTCTGCCTTGCTCGTTCTTTTTCTTTCTATCATCTCCTTCTTGTCTATTTTCTACCTCCTTGGTCCATTCTCCTGTCTTTTTTGCTTGTTTAACCCCCCAGAAAGACTTAAAAGACAATAATTCTCTCACATGCCGAAGTCGTATGCGCTGGGCCTGACTTGTCAGGAGCTTACAGGCAGCGTGACGCATTTTTGTTCGTATAACAGAACAACGTTAGTTGCTGTCTGAGCGTTCGACGACAACCACGAAGAAGAAGAAGAAGAAGATAAACTTGCTAAAGGCATCGACCTAGGATTCAAGTTTGAAAGAATGAAAGCCAGAGAAGATCTCCGACTGGTTTATTACTTCGTCACATAATTACATCGTCGAAGTTTGTTGGAATAGCTCTCAACTGCCACGTAATTCTAAAAAAAATCAAAATAATATCGTTTTCTCTTACCTGTCTTTGACTCCAGTTCAAGCCAGTAGAGAATCCTTTATTTATAGCCCAGTCATCGACCCCACAGGCCGGCCATAATTATCCCAGCTTTGGCTTCGTTATCTGTCAGTGCCGCCAGCAGCTGGTAGGAACTGGAGACTGGCCGTGCTCAATGCAATACTGTACAGGACACAGAAGCAGCGCAGAAAGAGGTATTTTCAGATCTGTCTCCTGTTCGTTTCATTCCCCTTCCGTGGGGGATATTGTCTTTCTTTCTTGGATTATATGAGAGACCCAGCGGCATTGTTATCCGATTCTAGGATGTATCAGCCAGCCAACCAACCAACCACCAGCACCACAGGTGGAGATGTGATGGGGGTGTGGGGTGGGGGTGGGGGGTGGAGTGCTCTTTCAGTTTAAACAGCATCTCCACCATCTGGAAAATGATATCTTTGCGCTAGAAATTTCACTTAAAAAAAAAATCTTTTTCTTTGTTTCTGCCTTTTCCTAATCTCTCTCTCTCTCTTCTCTCTCTCTCTCCTCTCATCTCTCCTCTCTCTTCTCTCTTCTCCTCTCTCTCTCTCCTCTCTCTCTCTCTCTCTCTCTCTCTCTCTCCAGATAATATTCATGTCGTTTTTGTTACTTTAATTCTCTTTTTCAACTAGCATATTAAAAAAAACAACAAGAAAGAAAAGTACAAAAGAAGAAAGAATGAATTGAAAGAAACAAGAAAGAGGGGACGAAAGAAGAAGAAGAAGAAAGCAAAGAAGAAGAAAGCAAAGAAGAAGACGAAAAAGAAACAGACGACGACGAGTTAAAGGAGATGAATGCAAAGCAGAAGAAGAATAATGCAAAGAGGAATAAGAAGAATGCAAAGAAGAAGAAGAAGAAAATGAAGAAAAAGAAGAAGAAGAAGACGACGACGACGACGACGAAGAAGAAGAAGAAGAAGAAGAGGACATTGTCTACTTTTGAGATGTTACGCAGAACAAAGAGGCAGTAAAGACAGTGAGATCCTTCTCATTTCCTTTCATTTTGCTTTTGTGCCTTACGACTGCACACACTTATCTTCCACACTATGTTGGGTTCTGGTGTGGGTAGGTGTGTATGGTGTGGGTGTGCGTGTGTATGTGTTGCGTATGTGCGTGCGAAAATAATAAGATTTTATGTCTTCTAATCAATATATATCTATTTTTTTACATTGTGTTCACAATTGATGTGTGTGTGCGTGTGTATGTGTGTGTGCGCGCGTGTGTGTGTGACATTTTTATTTGAAGTCATTTTGGAATGTTTTAACCAATATGAAAATATAGTTTTTTGTGTGTGTCTTTGAGATTTTTGAGGGGTATCAATGTATCTGGTCAGTATTGTAATGTCCTTCAAGGGATGAGTGAAGTGTTTTTGACTTGCTTTGAGCTTGACTTGAAGCTTCAGGTCGAGAAGCAGAGCCTAGTGCAAGACCACTTCTCTGGTCAAGGAGGACAGAATAGTGTGGTTTTCAATTACTTATAGGCCTAGCTGTGCTTCTCCTTGTAACATCAATCACACCACCGTTACGTAACATCACTCCTGGAGTGCCCCATCCCCCCCCCCCCCCCCCCCCCCCCCCCACCCTGTGAGGATGGTCAAGTACTCTTGTACTCTTGTACCCTCCCTGAGTTCATTGTTCAGCGTTAGGGGTGGTTGTCGTAGCAACTCTGGTTCTTGTTTTCCTTGGGTTACTTGCTGTGTGCTGGGGGTGGTGTACAGGTTGGGAACTTAGTGTTTATAGTCAGTTGGTTTCCCGGACACCCTGTGTCCTAACTAGGGCCCTTCAAGTGGGCCTGCTTTTGATGTTGACTAAGAAAATTCCCACCCTTTAGTCACCACAGACCACAACAATCCCCACAATCAAGGTGAGAAGAAGAAGAAAATGAAGAACAAGAAGGCACCGACCACGAAGAAGAAGAATTGCCACAAAATCAAGGTGATAATTATTTGAACCCATGACTTCATGTAACATCCGGATTGAATTCAAACCACTCCAATCCAATCCTGTTGTCGCCTCATCACATTTTAAATCTCTTGAATTCAAACGGTGTTAATCAACCACTTTGTTTGAGCGTCTGTCTTTCTTCAATACATGCAGTTCTGTTTAAGCCAACAACGCCAACACAGTATAACAGTCATATCATGCAAAAACTTGTTCTGAAAACCTCTGCGTTGTGAGGACGTAAAGCTTATTCACGTCACCATTCATCTTTGTTTTTTGGTGGATCGGTGGTCTAGAGGTAACACGCCTATCTAGAAAAGCGAAACGTCCGAGTCGGAAGTGTGCGGTGGTTCAAATCCCGTTTGGGCCCGTTTGGGCCCGAAACTTTTCCCCCATCAATTAGACCATGAGTGGTGGTCTGGGCGCTAGTCTTTCGGATGAGACGATAAACCGAGGTCCCGTGAGTTACACATAATTATTCAGCGCACGTAAAAGAACCCACGGCAACAAGAGAGTTGTCCCTAGCAAAACTCTTAGGAAAAAGCCACTCTGATAGGGAAACATACAGTTGCAGACAAAAACCAAAAAAAGGTGGCGCTGCTCTTGTGGCGACACGCTCTCCCTGGGGAGAGCAGCCCGAATATCACGCAGAGAAATCTCGTGACTTAAAGTGGTATAAATGAATAAAATAAAAATTACATGATGCAGTATAGTGTTAGGCAGGTTTCTCCTAGGAAAGATGGGTCTCCCGGATCCCTGACAAAATCACCCAAATCAAGCTGGTATCTGCAGATGATAGGCGAGGAGGTATTAAGTTCCAAATAACTTACTCATCACTGGGAACAGATGACAACATTTTCAAAACTGCATACACACGGGGACTGGATTTTAAAAAAAACACACCACATTTAAGTGTTTATTCTATTATCCTGAAATAAAAGAGTAGATAAATAAAATAAATAAATTCATGCGGGATAACCTCTAACAACGAGTCAGGAAACGGGGATTATTTCCCATAAAACTTAACGGGTAAGAACCATTTCAATAATCTTTTTTTTTTAAATCGTATCTTTTCTTCCTTCTTTTTACTATTGCTGTTTCAAACTTTAGGCAATAACAAATCCCACATTTTTCAAAAATTTCAAACAAAAGTTCCGTTTTCCCTGAATGATGAAAATGATAAACAAAAAAAGTGTGCTAGAGACAACGTTTTAAACCACCTGCTTTTGATTATGCTTTTTTTGGGGGGGGGGGGGGGGGTAGAAAATAAAACATTCTCGAATATTTGCGACAGAGACTAAAAACTTTGAAGAAAACGTAGCTCGCTAACCAGATCAATAAATCAATAAATAAATAACAGCAATCTTTAAGACGAAGCATAGTCAAAGTAGAAAGCTGTAGAAAGTTGTAGAAAGTGAGATGAAGGCCATGCAGCACTCTTGGGGATCAGTGACTAGGCTTGGCCCAGGATAGGATAGGCAGGAGTGGAAGCGCTTTGTTGCTGCCCTACACACCACTGGGTGTAATGGTTGATGATGATGATAGTAAACGTGAATAGACATTTTACCCCCCCCCCCCCCCCCCCTCTCTCTCTCTCTAATTTATTGACGTGGACCGCTAGGCTAGATAGAAGAATCTGTCTGTACTTGTTAGGCCTAGTCTGCTGATCTCACGTACGGGAGAGGAGCGACTATCAAAAAATGTGTGTTAAAAAAAATGTATTCTTTTATATCGAAGATAATGGAATAAGCACT
>CM054137.1:34715363-34717863 GCA_028751875.1 Rapana venosa | reverse complement strand
CCATTAGACCATGAGTGGTGGTCTGGGCGCTAGTCTTTCGGATGAGACGATAAACCGAGGTCCCGTGTGTTACACACAATTATTCAGCGCACGTAAAAGAACCCACAGCAACAAGAGAGTTAGTTGTCCCTCTGGCAAAGATCTTAGAAAAAAGCCACTCACTCTGATAGGGAAACAAATACAGTTGCAGAAGAAGAAGAAAAAAAGGGTGGCGCTGCTCTTGTGGCGACGCGCTCTCCCCGGGGAGAGCAGCCCGAATTTTCACGCAGAGAAATCTCGTGACTTCAAGTGGTATAAAGGAAATAAATGAAATGAAATGAAATAAATGAAATGAAATGAAAGAAACGACAATGATCATGATTGAACCAAACTGCACCTCGAGTGTGAGCAAGAATGGAGCCCTGGAGACCTTCTCTGGCACCAACTCCTTGTACAGATTTAGCACCCACGTACAAGCCCATCATTCCTTTCAAACAGGGGTTAGGCGCGATCGTGTTCACGGGGGCAGGAATAAGTGATAGAAAGACATCCCCCCCACCCACCCATCCACCCATCATCACTCCCCCACCCCCACACACACACACATATACAATCTCTACCCCCCCCCCCCCATCCACACACACACACAAGACCTTCAACCCCACCCCCACCCCTGAATAAAGAAACCCAACCAAAATGTTTTAAAACGCACAAAAATACCAAACAAAACTAAATAACGAGAGAGGAGAGAGAGAGAGAGAGAGAGAGAGAGGAGAGAGAGAGAGAGAGAGAGAGAGAAGAGAGAGAGAGAGAGAGAGAGAGAGAGAGAAAGAGAGGAGAGAGAGAGAGAGAGAGAGAGAGAGAGAGAGAGAGAGAGAGAGAGAGGAGAGAGAGAGAGAGAGAGAGAGAGAGACAGAGAGAGAGACAGAAGAGAGAGAGACGAGAGAGAGAGAGAGAGAGAAACAACCATCTGCATTAGCGTCGCATAAAACAGAGAGAAATCAAGTGGTCGTCGAGTGAGGGTGTAGGGGGGAGTGAGGAGGAGTGGGGGAGAGTAGAGCGTGTCTGAGTATTGGAGAGAGTACAGAAAAGTGATGCAGATATGATGATGATGTATGAAGATGCATGTAACGTATGCTCAACACCAGACAGGCAACTCTGCTTACGCGTCGCATTACATAATCAATCAATCAATCAAGTTGGTCGTCGAGTGTGGGTGTGTGGGTGGGTGAGTGGGTGGGTGGGTCGACAGTTTTCCTCAGGTCAGCGTGTCTTCTGCTGTTTGCAACGATACAGAATATACGTCTGTATGCATGTATATATGTATGCATGTATGTATGTATGCATGTATACCTGTATGCATACAAACGTAGACCAGACTAGGGAACAAAAACCTCTTTCAAAAGGTCTCAAGTGCTATTCACATCGTTTCCTTAGAAATTCTGTGTGTGTGTGTGTGTGTGTGTGTGTGTGTGTGTGTGTGTGTGTGTGTGTGTGTGTGCAAGTGTGTTTTGTGTGTGTGTGTGTGTGTTGTGTGTGTGTGTGTGTGTGTGTGTGTGTCTGTCTGTCTGTCTCTCTCTCTCTCTCTCTCTCTCTCTCTCTCTCTCTCTCTCTCTCTTAATTCATTCATTTCCGGTTTGTTGTTGTTGTTTTTCTTCTGCTGTTGTTGATACCTTATCGTACAAAAAGACATTTGCTGATTTTTTAAAAATTTTAATGAATACGCCGCGCGCGCACACACACACACACACACACACACACACACACACACACACACACACACACACACACACACACACACACACACACACACACACACACACACACACACACACAAGAGAAATAGTGACAGAGACGTAGACAAGCATCGACAGAGAGAAGAGAGAGAGAGAGAGAGAGAGAGAGAGAGAGAGAGAGAGAGAGAGAGAGAGAGAGAGAGAGAGAGAGAGAGAAGACAGACAGACAGACAGACAGACAGACAAGACAGAGAAGACATACAGACAGGAGAAGAGAGAGAAAAGACAGAGAGAGAGAAGAGAGAGAGAGAGAGAGAGAGAGAGAGAGAGAGAGAGACAGACAGACAGACAGACAGACAGACAGACAGACAGGCAGACAGAGACAAAGAGAGAGAGAGTGACAGACAGACAGAGACATAGAGAGAGATAGAGAGACAAACAGACAGACAGGGAGAGAGACAGAGACAGAGACAGACAGACAGACACACACACACACACACAAACAGAGACAGACAGACACAAACATACCAACAGACAAACACGCAGACAAACAGAGACAAAACAGACAGACCGACACACAGACAGACAGACACAAACCACACACACACACACAAACAGACACAAACAGACCAACAGACATACACACACAAACAGACAGACAGACAGAAAGACAGACAGAGAGACAGAGAACAGCAATTTGTCAAAGCAGAATAGAGCTTTTCCGGTGTCCGTCACTATTGCCTGCAATGACTCATTTTGAGTGCCATAATTTATGCTGACGTTAG
>CM054137.1:34687863-34697863 GCA_028751875.1 Rapana venosa | reverse complement strand
TTGGGGGCACTAAAGAATAATTCTTGACCATATGTTAGTTTAGAACGACCAGTGATACTGATAAATGCTTTAGTACTAATGAATCTTGTGCCCATATTTGCCTACTAAATTTTTTTAATACATTCAGACTTCTTCTTTCCTTTTAAAGCATATTCGATGTGACAATGCCATGTTAATTTCGAAAATAAGTATAATACCAAGAAATTTTACCATAGGCTTATAATCCAGAAAATTGTTCACCAATTTTTAAAACAGGAAGTTTAGGAGGGTCAGCACCATTGTTAAAAGCACAACCTGTGTCTTTTCTGTGAAAGACCTAACCCATTTTCCACCATATACTTATAAATTTATCCAAAATCAAGCTGATAAAAACTTTCTAACATAATTCAAATGTCTTTTAGGTGTTACCTTTTCATTGTTACCCTTTTCCACATACAAGGTCATCAGCATATTGGCAAGAAACAACATTTTCAGACAAAATATTCAGGGATATCATGAAGTAAAATATTAAATAAATAGGGTGCAATCACAGAGCCCTGAGGTATGCCCATTTGTGGAAATCTAAGTGTGGAGTAAGTATTTCCAACCTTTGCCTGAATGCTTCTTCCTGTGAGAAAATTTCTAAAATAAGAAAGATGAAACCTGACAATCCAATACATTTTAATTTATATAACAATCTAGCATGCCAAACTTGGTCATAAGCTTTGTTTATGTCAAAGAATGTGGCAAGAATATTTTGTACTTCGTGCAAACTGATGTTTTATTTGGGTAGTCAGCTTGACTAAATGGTCTATGGTTGATCTCCCTTTTCGAAATCCTGCTTGATTAACTGGGACAATTTTATTTTCTCTCACAATAATACACTAGTCTATTTAAAATAACTTTTCCATAAGTTTTCCAGTGTGTGATGTAAGTGCAACAGGTCTATAGCTTTTTGCATCACTTTTCAATTTTCCTTGTTTTAGTAGGGGAATAATAATAGACTGCTTCCAAATCAGAGGTATTTTACATTTACCCAGCACTGCTGAAATAATTGGTGTAGTAAAAGAACCAAGTTTTCTGGTAAATGTTCAGCATTAGATTTGAAATAGCATCTATTCCTACTGATGTTTTCTATTATTAAGAGATTGAATAACATCCATAACTTCTCGTAAAGTTATTGGTGTGGTTGTTTATGAATAATGTATTATCTGGTAATGGATCTTTATAAATATCTTTTTTTGTTTCTTCCTTTCTGAAGGTAACTTCTGACTGTGAAAGACATGTATCACTCATTGTTATTAGCAAACATATCAAATGAAATGTGTGTGTGTGTGTGTGTGTGTGTGTGTGTGTGTGTGTGTGTGTGTGTAAGAGAGAGAGAGAGAGAGGAGAGAGGAGAGAGAGAGAGAGAGTGAGGGGAGGAGGAGAGAGAGAGAGATTGTAAGAGAGTATATGTGTGTGCACGCCCGCTCGTTTGTGTTTTTTTAATATTTATATTTTTTAAACTTCTTTTATATCGAGGATAATGGAATAAGCACTTATGTGCTTTTTTTAACATCCATTCCCCGTTTTTTGTGTGCGTTTGTGTGCGCACATACATGCCCAGTATGTGTCTATCAACGCTACCTTAAAATGGCACGAAACAAAATTGCCAGTTTTGCAATGTAAGTCATTCCCCCCTCCCCCCTACCTTATTGCACTCTGATTCTACCTATCTCCTGACAGCAGTTTTCTTAGAAATCATACTATAGAATCTGTTCAGTCAAAACACCTGTAGGTGTGAAAAGATAGTGCTATTTATGAACCGAACCCACACGAAGATCAATATCTTGGATAACCAAATTTATAGAACAGCAACGGTCTTAGCGGGATTGTGACAAAGAAAATACTGTTCTTTCAGATCAAATGGTCCCCTATCTCTCTCTCAAATGGTCCTCTCTCTCTCTCTCTCTCTGTCCCCTCTCTCTCCCCCTCTCTTTTCTCTCTCTCTCTCTCTTCTCTCTCTCTCTCTCTCTCTCTCCCAGAGTTCAAGTTATAGTTTATGATCGTTCCTTTCTTTGATATCTTTGCAGGATTTAGATAAGATTTTGGTCTGATTTTTTCCCCTGACAAGAATCACGCTACCAAATTTGAATTTCCTAGATACTGGACGCACGAACTCTAGGATAAACTACCCCCTGGCCCCTACCCAGGGGGTCCCGTGGTGCCATGGCGATTTCCGGTTCCTGTTGACAGCAAAGCTAGCGTTGAAAAGGGTTTCGTGTGGTTGCTAAATTACAACGTTGAGGTCGTTCCGTATCATATTCACTTTGAGGAGGCAGACTGAGAGATTTTTGTATTGTTGTGTTGCGTTGTGTTGTGTTGTGTTGTGTTTTAAACTGGTATGGTATGGAATAGTATTGCAGTGCATTTACAGTGTATAGTATGGTGTGGTATGGTATCATATGGTGTTGCAGTGCTTTTACAGTGTATGGTATGGTGTGGTATTGTATGGTATTGCAGTGCATTTACAGTGTATGGTATGGTATGGTATGGTATGGTGTGGTATGGTGTGGTATCATATGGTATAGTATTGCAGTGCATTTACAGTGTATAGTATGGTGTGGTATGGTATGATATGATATGGTGTTGCAGTGCATTTACAGTGTATGGTATGGTATGGTGTGGTCTGGTATGGTATCATATTGCAGTGTATTTACAGTGTATGGTATGGTATGGTGTGGTATGGTGTGGTATTGTATTGTATTGCAGTGCATTTACAGTGTATGGTATGGTATGGCATGGTGTGGTGTGGTATGGTGTAGTATCGTATGGTATGGTATGATATGGTGTTGCAGTGCATTTACAATGTATGGTATGGTATGGTATGGTATGGTGTGGTATGGTGTGGTATGGTGAGATATTGCAGCACATTTACAGTGTATGGTATAGTATAGTATGGTATGGTGTGGTATGGTATGGTTATGGTGTGTGGTATGGTTTTGGTGTGGTATGGTATGGTATGGTGTGGTATGGTATGGTATGGTGTGGTGTGGTATGGTATGGTGTGGTATGGTGTGGTATTGTATGGTATGGTGTGGTATGGTGTGGTATGGTTGGTGTGGTATGGTGTGGTATGGTATGGTGTGATATGGTATAGTATGGTTATGGTATGGTATGGTGTGGTATGGTGTGGTATTGTGTGGTATGCTACGGTATGGTGTGGTATGGTATGCTATGGTATGGTGTGGTATGCTATGGTATGGTATGGTATTGCAGCGCATTTACAGTATTTTACTCATACGCTGCCATACATTGTGCCGTTTTGTGTTGTGTGGCACTTAGCAAATCTCAGTATAAAAGTTGATCTGTTGTCTGCAAGGTAGGTGTGTGTGTGTTTTAATGTGTATGTGTGTTTTAATGTGTGTGTGTGTTTTAATGTGTGTGTGTGTTTTTAATGCGTGTGTGTGTGTTTGAATGTGTATGTGTGTGTGTGTGTTTTAATGTGTGTGTGTGTTTTAATATGTGTGTGTTTTGTTTGTGAATTTGGTTTTCATATTTTGCAAACAAATATCAGTATATGTGTATTTGTGTTTTACAACTAAGTGTAGATATCTCCATGTAGTTTTGCAAGGGGCAATTTTCTTGTAACTGTTGGCTCTTTATTCTTGTGCAAGATATTTCGCAAGTGACTCTGCCTGTCTTTGTCTCTGTCTGTCTGTCTGTCTGTCTATCTTTCTGTCTCTCTGTCTGCCTCTCTCTCTCATATGCACCACCACCACCCCTCCCACACGCACACACACACTGCTATTCGATTCACATACAACCCCTCCACCAACACACACACACACACTCACGTGCACACACATGTGCACACACACAAAGACATCCTGTACATACACCCACGTACCCCGTCCTCTTACACACACACAGACACACACAGACACACACTTACACACACACACACACACACCACACACACACACACACACACACACACACACACACACACACACACACACACACTCACTCACACACACTCACACACACACTTACACACAACATACACACACACACACACACACACTTACACACACACACACTTACACACACACACACACACACACACACTTACACACTCACACACACACACACGCACACACACGACCCTTCCCCCCACTCCTCCCCCCACCTACTCACACACACACACAGACAGAGACTACTAAAACAGTCATTTGGATATGTGATACGCTCATCACTTAGCCCCAAACACAACTAAAGCAGATGCTTGCGTGCGTTGTACTGTCGTGACATCAACCAACCCAGCATCCTTTTTACCTCCACTTTCTCTCCTCCATCAGCAGCCATCGACCTTTCTGCAATAATTAATTATCTCGCGAGAGGCTCTTTCATAACATTGTCTGTGTGTGTATGTGTGTGTGTGTGTGTGGTGTGTGTGTGTGTGTGTGTGTGTGTGTGTGTGTTGATCTGTGACAAGAGAGGCAGACAAATACATGCGTGTCTGTGTGTGTGTGTACACAGAAATGATAATGTTTTCACGCATATATGTATGTAAGCATGCACGCGCGCTGGTTCTTGGTTATATGTGTGTATCAACGCATGCACTGAGTGCGCGCGCGCGCACACACACACACACACACACACACATACACACACACTTATACACAAAGCCCCAGACACAATTAGCACACTTTCAGACTTAAAAAAAGAATCTTCTCTTTCTAAGAAATCTGTTTAAATTTTGACTTTTACAGTACAAAAGAACCCCCACCCACACACCCACCCACCCCTAAACAAAAGCAAAAACAACCCAACCACAACCATCTTCCTCTTTGGCAAAACTGAACAAAAAATTAATGTTAAGATACACAACTTGGGAAATTTAAAATTGTACAAGGTCACAGCCCTCGATATGGCCTCTGTGGTCGGGGGGAAGGGGGTGGGGGTGGGGGGGGATGGGGAAGGAGGGGGGGGGGTGGTTTTGGACGGCTACAAACAATAAGAATGGATTGGATTGGAAAACACAACCAGGCTTGTATAAGCGTGACCATGAACGTAAGTACTTGCCCCCTCACCCTCCTCCACAGCTTCTTCCAGATACTTTCCTTTTTCCTTCTCTTTAGTCTTTCCTGACCACCTCCCTCCCCCACCCCCCTCCGTCCACCCAACACTACCCCCCCCCTCCCTATCCTTAACCCCACCCCCTCCTCTCTTGCCTCTCATCCCAACCCCATTGCGCAAACAGAGAAACAGACACGTGGAGAGGAGAGGGGACGTAATCAGAGAGACAGACAAGTGGAGAAGGGGGACGTAATCAAAGAGACAGACAAGTGAAGAGGGGGACATAATCAAAGAGACAGACAAGTGGAGAGGGGGACATAATCAAAGACAGACAAGTGGAGAGGGGGACATAATCAAGAGACAGACAAGTGGAGAGAGTAACGTAATCAGAGAAACAGACAATTGGGGGGGGGGGGGGGGGGGGGGGGGGGGGGGGGGGGGGGGGGGGGGGGGGGGGGGGGGGGGGGGGGGGGGGGGGAGGGGGGGAGGGGGGGGGACTAATCAAGAGACAGACAAGTGGAGAGGGGGGAGGGGGAGGGGGGAGTATCAAGAGACAGGGCAAGTGGAGAAGGGGGGCTAATCAAGAGCAGACAAGTGGAGAGGGGGGGGGGACATATCAAAGGGGACAGACAAGTGGAGGGGGGACGTAATCAGAGAGACAGACAAGTGGGAGAGGGGGACGTAATCAAAGAGACAGACAAGTGGAGAGGGGGGACATAATCAGAGGACAGACAAGTGGAGAGAGGGGGACATAATCAAAGAGACAGACAAGTGGAGAGGGGGACGTAATCAAAGAGACAGACAAGGTGGAGAAGGGGGACTAATCAAAGAGACAGACAAGTGGAGAAGGGGGACGTAATCAAAGAGACAGACAGTGAGAAGGGGACATAATCAAAGAGACAGACAAGTGGAGAAGGGGGACATAATCAAGAGACAGACAAGTGGAGAGGGGGACGTAATCAAAGAGACAGACAAGTGGAGAGGGGGGGACATAATCAAAGAGACAGACAAGTGGAGAGGGGGACGTAATCAGAGAGACAGACAAGTGGAGAGGGGGACGTAATCAGAGAGACAGACAAGTGGAGAGGGGGGACGTAATCAGAGAGACAGACAAGTGGAGAGGGGGACATAATCAGAGAGACAGACAAGTGGAGAAGGGGACATAATCAGAGAGACAGACAATGGAGAGGGGGACATAATCAGAGAGACAGACAAGTGGAAAAGGGGGACATAATCAGAGAGACAGACAAGTGGAGGGGGGGGGGACATAATCAGAGAGACGACAAGTGGAGAGGGGAGGGGACGTAATCAGAGAGACAGACAGTGGAGAAGGGGACGTAATCAAAAAGACAGACAGGTGGAGAAGGGGGACGTAATCAGAGAGACAGACAGGTGGAGAGGGGGACGTAATCAGAGAGACAGACAGTGGAGAGGGGGACGTAATCAGAGAGACAGACAAGCGGAGAGGGGGACGTAATCAGAGAGACAGACAAGGGAGAAGGGGACATAATCAAAGAGACAGACAAGCGGAGAGGGGGACGTAATCAGAGAGACAGACAAGTGGAGAAGGGGGACATAATCAAGAGACAGACAAGTGGAGAGGGGAGGGGACGTAATCAAAGAGACAGACAAGTGGAGAAGGGGACATAATCAAAGAGACAGACAAGTGGAGAAGGGGACATAATCAAAGAGACAGACAAGTGGAGAAGGGGGACATAATCAAAGAGACAGACAAGTGGAGAAGGGGGACATAATCAAAGAGACAGACAAGTGGAGAAGGGGGACGTAATCAAAGAGACAGACAAGTGGAGAGGGGAGGGGACATAATCAAAGAGACAGACAAGTGGAGAGGGGGACGTAATCAGAGAGACAGACAAGTGGAGAGGGGGACGTAATCAGAGAGACAGACAAGTGGAGAGAGGGGGACGTAATCAGAGAGACAGACAAGTTGAGAGGGGGACGTAATCAGAGAGACAGACAAGTGGAAAAGGGGGGACATAATCAAGAGACAGACAAGGGGAGAAGGGACATAATCAGAGAGACAGACAAGGGGAGAGGGGACATAAATCAGAGAGACAGACAAGTGGAGAGGGGACATAATCAGAGAGACAGACAAGTGGAGGGGGGGGGGCATAATCAGAGAGACAGACAAGTGGAGAGGGAGGGGACGTAATCAGAGAGACAGACAAGTGGAGAGGGGAGGGACGTAATCAGAGAGACAGACAGGTGGAGAAGGGGACGTAATCAGAGAGACAGACAGGTGGAGAGGGGACGTAATCAGAGAGACAGACAGGTGGAGAGGGGGACGTAATCAGAGAGACAGACATGTGGAGAGGGGGACGTAATCAGAGAGACAGACAAGTGGAGAGGGGGACGTAATCAGAGAGACAGACAAGTGGAGAAGGGGACGTAATCGAAGAGACAGACAAGCGGAGAGAGAGGGGACGTAATCAAGAGACAGACAAGTGGGGAGGGGGACATAATCAAACAGACAAGTGGAGAGGGGGACGTAATCAAACAGACAAGTGGAGAGGGGGACGTAATCAAAGAGACAGACACGTGGAGAGGGGAGGGGACGTAATCAGAGAGACAGACAAGTGGGGAAGAGGGACGTAATCAAAGAGACAGACAAGTGGGGAAGAGGGACGTAATCAGAGAGACAGACAAGTGGGGAAGAGGGACGTAATCAAAGAGACAGACAAGTGGGGAAGAGGGACGTAATCAGAGAGACAGACAAGTGGGGAAGAGGGACGTAATCAAAGAGACAGACAGGTGGAGAGGGGGACGTAATTAAAGTGCAGTGTGTCAGGCCTCTCTTGATGAATAGCTTCGCTGGTCATGTCGGCTCACGATCAAGCAAATCTCGTGCACAGTTGTCATAATTCAGTATTGTTTAGTGGGGGTTTGTCTGCCTCTGTCTCTGTCTGTCTGTCTGTCTGTCTGTCTGTCTGTCTGTCTGTCTGTCTGTCTGTCTCTCTCTTCTCTCTCTCTCTCTCTCTCTCTCTCTCTCTCTCTCTCTCTTCTTTGGGTGTTTTTAGGGTTTTCTTTTATTTGTTTGCTTTCGGGGTGGGGAGGGGGGGCTGTTTGTGAAAAGGGTTATTTCCCCATGTTTCTACTGTGAGACTGTATAAGTGTTGGGTTATTATTAAGATGTATCCCTACGGGCGGGGACTGGATGTAAAAAAAGCACATGAGTGCTTATTCATTATCCTCGAAATAAAAGAATTTGTCATTGTCATTGTCATTGTCATTCTCTCTCTCTCTCTCCTTCTCTCTCTCTCTCTCTCTCTCTCTCTCTCTCTCTCTCTCTCTCTCTCTCTCTCTCTCTCTCTCTCTCTCTCTCTCTCTCTCTTTTCTCTCTGCAGTGTAACTTGTGATGTGTTGCTTTTGATGATAGTATTATTATGATTATGAAGTGCTGTTTGACACTCTGTGTGTGTGTGTGTGTTTTTATGTGTGTGTGTGTGTTGATGTGTCTGTGGGGTGGTGGTGGTGGGGGGTGGGGGGTAAACGTGTGTGTGTGAGTGTGTGTGTGTGTGTGAAAAGTGTGTGTGTGAAAAGTGTGTGTATGTGTGTGAAGGATGGTGGTGAAGTGGGGGGAATGTGTGTGTGTGTGTGGTATGTTTGTTGGGGGGGTGAACATGCGCACGCACACGCGCATGCATGCGGCAGCCTAGGCTTGTGTGTGTGTGTGTGTGTGTGTGATTCAGTTTAGCTTCGTTCCTCTTCAAGTCATATTAGATGAAAGTGTGGAGAGGTGGGGAGGCGTGGGGGTTAACGTGTGTGTATGTGTGTGTGTGTGCGTGTGTGATGCGCACTCGCGCGAGTGTGAAATGCATAATATCCTACATTTAAGTGTGCATGATCACTTGGCAGTTAGATAAGAACGTACATTTAGACTTACTGTGCGCAAAACACACAATTATGCAAGCTAACCTGGTGTATACGTACATTCTCGCGGGTCAATACACATGCTTTGCATGCATTTGCACACACGCGTGCACACACACACACACACACACACACATGCACAGACAGACACACACATACTGCATTATAAATCACTGAACATAAAAACCATACCTACCCAAAAAACCCCAAACAAAATCAAACCAAACAAACAACACTCCCCCCCCCCCCCCCCCCCCGAAAACAAATAAAACCAATAGTCCTGCCGCATGCTATAGTTAAGAATTAATATTCTCCCATTCCCGAAACGACTTCACATCAGTAGGCTTATACTGCACTTAAAAAAAACCACGTCTGTTATCATGTAACCTTAACTGTTCATCACATATCGTAATTGTATGCATATGTCCAGTACATATGAACCAGATGGCCTGCAAAAACTGAAGAAATCCTTATTGTCTATGTTTGTTGTGTCACACACACGCACACCTTTTCATAGCGATAAAAGCGTCAAATTGAAGAGCGAACGCGCGCGCGCACACACACACACACACACACAAACACACAACACACACACCACACACACAACACACCACAAAGAATAAGAGAATAAAAGAAATAAAGAAAACACAATTATCCTTGTCGTCTAATAACACTTTACATAAACAGACATAAAATCAAACACACACACACACACCTCACCCCGCCCTTCCCTCACTCCCACTCCATAGATTTTCACTTCTCACCACACTAACTACCCCCCCCCTCCCCCACCCCCCCTGCCCCCCCCCCCCCCCCCCCCCCCCCCCCCCCCCCCCCCCCCCCCCGACCCACACCCATCCCCCCACACACTTACATTACGAAATCCGAAGACTACTACTACCACCAGCAGACGACGAAAACAAAACGTTATTGAGAAGTCATAGCCAGTTGAGAGACCAAAATATATATACAGTCATAGGACATGACTCGCCCCAGAATAGCACTGACTGCTTGTTTTGGCAGACGCGTAAGGTGAGACACCCAGTTTTCACCTCTTATACAACCC
>CM054137.1:34675363-34680363 GCA_028751875.1 Rapana venosa | reverse complement strand
TAGAACATTGCGCTCGCAATCTGACGACCCGGGTTCGATTCCCGTTCAAGGGGATATTTTTCCCTGGAGTTAACACCAATGCAGACTCCATCATCATCATCATCATCATCATCATCATCATCATCATCATCATCATCATCATCATCATCATCATCATCATCATCATCATCATCAATGCCTTTGTGCCTTATTGGCACGTAGGGCAGCAACAAACATGGTTCTTACATTCCAGAATCCTTTTTTGGTCTTAGTTTTGGCGCTTAAGACTTCCATCTTCCTGTCAGTGGCTTCCTTTCGGCTTTCACCATTGTCATTCAGGCGAGTATCTTCCGATGACTCTGGAAGCCCGTCACACCCAGTAGTGTTGATTTTTTGTGTTGCCGTTTCTGTAACAAACGTTTTTTTTACAGAACAGGGTTGTTAGCCCTGTGTCTAACCCCCTACCTGGGGAAAGGGTTCCACCTTAGTCGCCTTTTACGACATGCCTGGTTGGAGGGCAGAGATCCTATTCTTGCGATGCTCGCTTTGCAAGCATACCCCGGGAGTCCCACGGGGGTAAACAGACTCCACTTTCCCCAAAAGTCCTCGGATGAGACTATAAACCGAGGCCCCGTGTGCGAACGCACGCGAAACATCTTGCGCACACGTTAACTCCTGTTCCGCTTTTCGTAAGAGTAGGCCATTGTGTGCTGGTGGGAACAGATGGCAGAATTTACAAAACCGCATACACCGTGACTGGATATGTAAAAAAGCACATGAGTGCTTATTCCATTATCCTCGATATAAAAGAATAAATTAAAAACAAAATAAATAAATAAAAAAGTGTCGCGTTAGTGCCATACAATGTCTTGTCTCATCCTACAATGGTGGCAGTAGGAGCAGATAAAATAATTTTGCTCTGCGTAAATTTAGGCCTGTTGTTCCCAGGGACAGCTTGTCACTGGTATGACATCTTCTTTTTTCGGTTTTTATTTTTGTGTTTCAGTTTTTTACTCCTGTCTACTAGGGGTTTTTCCCACTGTGAGAATGGGTTTTCTACGGTTTAGTTTGTTTAATTTTTTTTTAAGACTGATTTACTGCCATGTCAGGTGTTTGTATTGATGAAGACTGAAGAGCACAATCTTCTTTGTTTTTGACGTTTTCTTTGCCTGTCAATCCAGTTTTCGCTTTCATGTGTGTGTGTGTGTGTGTGTGTGTGTGTGTGTGTGTGTGTGGTGTGTGTGTGTATGTGTGTGTGTGTGTGTGTGTGTGTGTGCGTGCGTACATGTGTGTGTAAGTGCGTGTATAAATGTGTGTGTGTGTGTGTGTGACAGCTTGACATTCTGGGGGGTCACCTAGAATAACAATTATGCACACTGTCCCACTCATCCTACCTGGGATTCACTGGGAGACGTGAGTGCACACTGAATAAACAGTTCTTGTGCGTGGTTGTTTGTAAGTACCTTGCCTTATAGGCAGGCAGCCATACTCCGACATCAGAGGATTTGGAAAGTACACCGGTTTCGCTGTGCTAAAACGTTTGTCGTGGCTACAGAGGTTTTAACATCTTATTTCATATCAACATTTTAATGTAGGCTTTCCCAATTTATTTTCTTGCATTAAAAAACCTGACAAAGCTTTTTTTTTTTGCCCTGGAAATTATATACTAGGACTTTTTCTCTTTCTTATCCCTCTCTTTGTTTCTGCCTTAATCCTTTTCTTCCTGTCGCCTCCTTCTTGTCTATTTTCTGCCTCCTTGGTCCGTTCTCCTGCCCCCTTTGTTTTTTTATCCAGTATTAAAGATAACAATTCTCTCCCACGCCGAAGTCAGATGCTCTGGGCCTGACTTGTCAGGTGCTTAATTAATGGCAGTGCAACGCATTTTCGTTCATGTGATAAAAGCAACAGTTGCTGTCTGAGCGTTCGACGACGACGACGACGACGACGACGAAGAAGAAGAAGAAGAAGAAGAAGAAGAAGAAGAAGAAGAAAACGGAACAAGAACAAGACGAAAGAAGAAGAAGAAGAAAGAAGAAGAAGAAGAAGAAGAAGAAGAAGAAGAAGAAGAAGAAGAAGAAGAAGAAGAAGAAGAAGAAGAAGAAGAAGAAACGGAACAAGAACAAGACGAACAACAAGAAGAATGTTGAGAGTGTATAGTCTAACGTCCTCTAACATTCTCTCTGTGTCAGTGGTTGACACCATAACCTACATCCACACAATTTTAATGAGTACCTACCTACCTACCATGAAAGGAAAATTGTCTTTTCTGTTTTCTTCTTCTTTTTTTTTATCCTTTCCAATAGATCTCGATGGGTGGGCCGAGTGCTTGTCTTTCTTATGAAACCAGGGAGAGAAAGTTTCTGTGTGTGGCATGCAATTTGGCTTGTGTGAAATAAAGAGCGGGTTGTCTGCAGTAAAAAAAAAAAGATTGCAGAGAAATATTTCTTTTTCTTATATGACAGACATCACATGCTGGCTGAAAAAGTGTGTGTGTTTTTTAAAAATTGTATTTTATTTTATTTTATTCTTTTATATCAAGGATAAGAGGAATAAGCACTTATGTGCTTTTTTTACATCCAGTCCCCCTGTGTATGCGTTTTTGTGTGTGTGAGATAGTTTCATACTGTGATGTAGCTTCTTCGCTAGGCATAGGAAATCTGTTGTATCGACACGACACGACACGACACGAAAGGACACAACACGATTCGACGCGACACAACACGCCACTACGTTATACTCTACTCTACTCTACTCTACTCTACCTACCTACCATACTATACTATACTCCATTCCATTCTACTCAACTCTCACTCCTCTACACTCCACCACCACACACACACACACACACACACACACACACACACACACACACACACACACACACACAAAACACACACACACACACACACACAGACACACACAGAAGAGGGCAGACAGGAGAGGGAGAGAGAAGGAGAGAGAGATTTAAAAATTTTTTTTTATCGAGGATAATGAAATAAGCACTCATGTGCTTTTTTACATCCAGTCCCCGTGTGTATGCGGTTTTGTAAATTTTGTCATCTGTTCCCACCGGCACACAATGGCCTACTCTTTCGAAAAGCGGAACAGGATTAAACGTGAGGGAGAGACAGAGACAGAGACAGAGACTGAGAGAGATAGGGTTCAAACACGAACCTCTTTATTATACTATAATATAGAAAGAATTTTGATATCTCTATCTAAAATCTGGAAAACCACAAGCAGTTTTCCCATCTCATACATGTATGACGTAGTTTACTGTAGGAACTTGTTTCCGAAAGAGAGGACTATTTGGAAATAGGCTTTAAGCTGACAGCTATAGAGATTAACAGGAAAAAAATGGGAGGGGGTGGGGGTAGGGAGGGGGGGGGGGGGGTAGGGGGTGGGTGGTGGGGGTGGGAAGGGGTTCGGGTGGGGTTCTTTATAGAAAGGGCTTTGAGTGCATTTCTTGACCGATTTTCCCCTCGATTCTTTCATCTGCTTTTCGTTCTGTTGTTAATTTTTTCTGGAACATTTTTTTTCATTCCTTCTTTTTTCTTTTTCTTTTGCTTTTGTTCCTTTTAAAAAACAAACAAAAAAACTCAGTTCTTTCTTGATTTGTTCGTTTTTCTTCCTTTCTTTTTAAAAATTTATTTTTGGTTTTATTTATTCTTGTGTTTTTTTTTCTGTTCTTTTTGCCTTAAAAATTTTTCTCTTTGTTTTTCTTTTCTTCTATAGTCTTATATTTACGTTCTCTTTTTTCCTGTCCGTCTTTCTTTCTTTTTCCCTTTTCTGTAATTTTCTTTACACTACATTCATTTTCTCTACTTCTCGTTTTTTTCCTCTTTGTTTGTTTGTTTGCTTCTTTCTTTCTTTATTTCTTATTTTTACGAAACGGACTACTATACGGAGAGAACATTAAAGAAAACTGTCACTAAGAATTGGAATTCTCGTGCGTGCGTGCGCGCGCGTGTGTGTGTATGTGCGTGCGTGCGAGCGCGCGCGCGCGCGTGTGTGTGTGTGTGTGTGTGTGTGTGTGCGCGCGCGTGCGTTCCCTCGCTCCCTCGAACGTGTGTATGCATGCTTGCGTGCATGGGTGTGTACATGGACGTGTTCATGCTCATGTGTACATATTGTATGTGTGTGTGTGTGTGTGTGTGTGTGTGCGTGCCTGCGTGCGTGCATGTGCAGGCACATCCATGTCCATGTCTGTAGATATGTGTCTGCACGCAAGCATCTTCATAGAGCTAAATAAGACGTGGGGAGGAAAAGGGTGGGGGTTAGGGAAGGAAGGGGGGAGGGGAGGGGAGAGGGGGAGAGATATACTTCTGCGTAGTTTGTAATGAAAGGTGCAGGGACAATTTTTTGATCGATGTGTCCAATGACGTCTTGAGGTGTTTTTCTTTATTCTCATCTCGTGGTGAACCTGCCAGTTCGATTAAAAGTCAGCTAGTTGAGCGCTGCTGTACACAACACGTATGTCCCGGAGGGCGGGATAGCCTAGTGGTTAGAACATTGCGCTCGCAATCTGACGACCCGGGTTCGATTCCCGTTCAAGGGGGATATTTTCCCCCTGGAGTTATAACATCAGTGCAGAATCCGCTCTCTCCAAAAAGTCCTTCGGATGAGACTAGAAACCGAGGCCCCGTGTGCGAACGCACGCAAAACATCTTGCGCGCACGTTTAAATCCTGTTCCGCTTTTCGTAAGAGTAAGCCATTATGTGCCGGTGGGGACAGATGACAAAGTTGACAAAACCGCATACGCACGGGGACTGCATGTATGAAAAAGAGCACATAAGGGCTTATTCCATTATCCTGGATGTAAAAGAAAGAAAGAAAGAAAGAAAGTGTTGTGGCCGTGTCTGTGGTGAGTTAGCGACGAAGCCTTTAGGGTTTTGATGTTCATGGGTGGAAGCTGTCCAAGGGCGTGGAGATGGATGAATACCGCGAGTGGGTGTCTTAGTCAATCTGGCTCTGGAACTTAGATGATAACTATTGTCGTAGGTTTAAGTCGTTATGCCCT
>CM054137.1:34662863-34667863 GCA_028751875.1 Rapana venosa | reverse complement strand
TTTGTTGGAGTTTAAACACAATTTTATTCGTTCAGAACACCACCACTAGCACATGGAATATGAATACAACAATCATACACTTACGAAAGTGTCCTAAAATTGTTACGTGAGCAAAGAAAGGGGGAAGATTCCTGAACAACATGGCATCTTGATTATTATAGATGAAAATTAAAGGAGGGTAACTGTGTCAAGTTTGTGAACAATTCAGGTTGTTTCTTGTCATCTTTGTAGTTATCCGCACGGACGCTGCAAGTGGACCGCCAAATGGTTCTGTCCTGGGCTGTTTTCAGGAGGTTTGGTACAGTGAGGCCGGTCCACTCCTTGATGTTGGATATCCAGCTTTTGCGTGGTCGTCCCTGCCTCCTTTCTCCTTCCACCATTCCCTGCAGGACTGTCTTTGACAGGCTGTTATGCCTTGTTGTGTGGCCAAACCACTTCAGTTTCCTCCGTTTGACTGTATCTAGCAATGGTTCTTGTTTGCCAGCCAGTGCCTCGATCTGCTGCCAGACGTAGTCATTGGTTTTGCGGTCTCTGTAGGTGATGTTCAGGATCCGCCTGAGGCACTTCATCTCAAAGTCTCCCTTCTTTGGAAGTGGAACTATGATGGATTGGGTCCACTGTTCAGGCCACTCTTTGCTGGTCCAGATGCATTGGCAGATGATTGTTAATGCCTTGATCATCTCTGGGCCTCCGTTCTTGATGAGCTCAGCCGGGATGTTGTCAATCCCTGGTGACTTGCCTCCTTTCAGGGATCTTACTGCTTCTTCTACCTCTTCCTCCAGCACCTGTGTGCTTTCAGGATCTGATGGTCTGGGATCTTGCTCGTGAAGTTTGTTCGGATCAGCCTTCAGCTTGTAGTTGTACAGGTCTCTGCAATATTCTGTCCATCTCTTCATGATAGTGGCGCTCTCTGTAAGGACTGACCCCTCTTTGTCTTCAATAACGGAGGTCTTTGGCTGCTGGGACTTGGTTAGTACCTTGATGGTCTGGTACGCCTCTTTGCTGTCTCCTTTTGCCATTTCCTTCTCAACCTTGGAGCATTGTTCTGACATCCAGTTCCCCATGGCCTCAGTCATCTTCTTCTTGATTGACCTGTTGACTGTTCTATACTCTTCGGCCGTTTCTGGGTTTTTGTTCTTCACTGGCTTTAGCTCCCTACGTTGGTCGCACAGGTCCAGGATATCGTTGGTAACCCACGGTTGCTTCTTTTTCCTCTCTTTCCCAAGGATCTCCAGCGCTGTCTCCTGAATGGTCTTGCTGAAGGTCTCAGTGAGGTTGTTGATGTCATCTTGGAGGAAATTCAATGCTGCAAATCTGCCCCCTATCTCAGCTTTAAAGATTTCAGCGACTTCGGGGTCCTTCAGCTTTTCCATGTTGAACCGCAAACGGAGATTTCTCTTCTGGTTCTTGGTCTTCAGCTTGATCTGTAGGGTCATGAGTACCATGTCGTGGTCACTGCCAATATCAGCGCCAAGGAAACTTCTTGTCTGGGCTTTGTTGATGCTCGACTTAAATCGTTTGGGGGCCAAGATGTAGTCAATCTGGTTATGTGTCTTTCCATTTGGTGAGTGCCACGTCGTTCTTCTTGATGTCTTGTGGGGGTATAAGGTGTTGGCGACAGTAAGATTGTGGCTGCTTGCTGCTTACGCCCACAGAAATACCTACATGGACAACACTGCAAGGAAAGACATGCCAGATCGGTTGAGGCCCGGAATACCAACAACCGCGCCTTCCATTGGAGCGTTCCAGGATGGAGGTGGAAAATATGCGATTGGGACGCAAACAACAGCGATCAAACTCCAGGCTGAAAGGACCATCATTGGTACATGGAACATCCGTACCTTGCACGCATGTGGGACGCTCCAAGAGCTAACCCATGAACTTCGAAGATACGAATGGGACATACTTGGACTGGCCGAAGTCCGTTGGGTCGGATTCGGCGAAACAACTACAGAAGAAGATCACAAACTATGGTATAGTGGCGACGACTCCAAACACCAACACGGAGTAGGATTTCTTGTCAACAAGAAGAGGACTAACAGTGTCATCAGCTGTACCCCAATCTCAAGCAGACTGATCTCCATGCGTGTCGCAGCAAAACCACACAACATGACCATCATACAAGTCTATGCACCAACATCAGACTACGATGATGAAGCAATCGAGTGTTTCTGCGAAGATTTGGAGAGCGCCATCAAATCAACTCCAAAGAAGGACTTTCTCGTGATCCAG
Source organism: Rapana venosa (assembly GCA_028751875.1). Classification (NCBI taxonomy): domain Eukaryota; kingdom Metazoa; phylum Mollusca; class Gastropoda; order Neogastropoda; family Muricidae; genus Rapana; species Rapana venosa. The sequence goes on along the minus strand of CM054137.1, from coordinate 34,665,631 downwards.
GGCGACTGGAATGCCAAGATCGGACCTGACGCTTATGACCAATGGCCAGGGACAGTAGGCCGTTTTGGCGTGGACGAAACTAATGATAGAGGTCTCAGACTTTTGGAAAATCCACTATGGTTACTGAATAAATCACATTTGAAAGCTTAAAAAAAAACGTCTTTAAAATGAGAGTTTTTTCGATTACCGAAACTGAGGTCTATCCTAAAAGAACATTTTCAAACTTACTTTTTTGCAAGAACACAAGAACAGCCACACACACAAACTTCTGTCTGCTCGCAATTTTGTTTTTTTTCTGTGTGAATGGTATTTCTTCTCCAGAATTCTGCCAGGTAAAAATCTTTTGTTTCTGCGTTATGATTTATCATCAGCCAAAAGACTAGCACCCAGACCACCAGTAGTAGATGGGGATGGGGGGGGGGGGGGAGGTCTGGGTCCAAACGGTGATCGAATCTGTAACTTCCTGCTTTCTAGACGGGTGTGTTACCTCGATATATGCCACCGAACCACAATCACCCTGGTATTTTACAGAGAATAAAATCTAATCGTGTCTGCGTGATGCTAACTTTCTTTCCTAGTAAAGTGCTGAGTAAAGTACCTATGACTGGCTACCAGAGAACTCTGCCCTGATTGAAAGTGTATACAAGACAAGATTTCAGGTTACTTGTGGCTTTGCAAAAGAAAAAAAACATAACAACAAAAAACAACAAGAACCGCCAACAAAAAGATCCAAACCCTAACAAAATGATAAAAAAGCCAAACCTAAACCCAAATAAAATACAACAACAAAAATGGCCCAAACAAACAAACAAAAAACCCGCCCCAAAACCTCCCAACAACAGCAATGAATGAACATTGCACAAAGCTAAACTTGTCTGACCATCTCCAATCTTAGCCACTACTGTTTCTATTGCTCCGTTAAAAAAGACACCCAGAGCAACAAAAAAGAACCCCCACCCTCTCCCCTTCTCACAGACACCTGAAACGATGCTATCATGACACAAAAAGATGGAAGCCCAGTTGTCCATGTGAGTCACGAACAACAACAACACCACCACCAACAACACACCACTTCCACAATCATTCACCCCCCAAACCACAGAAACATGGAAGAAAATCGCGGCACCTCCCTACCGGCACACGAACCTCGTTGTTATGTTTGTTGTCAAATCATTCAGCGTCCACAGTTCAAACAGCCGACCACACTGTAGTGAGAAAAGCCGGGACACTGTAGACTCTCATCTTTCATGTGTGTGCAGAAAAAGACAGCTAAGGGTAGAATGTCCTATTCCGGAGTTCAAAACTGCAAGAGTATTCGGGGTGTTGGGCACGTAGTAGGAGGCACCTTGGTCGAGTGGTTTAGGCGGTCAACTCGTGATCCAGAGGTCGCGGGTTCGATCCCCGCTCGGCTCTGTGTTGTGTCCTTGGGAAAGACACTTTACTCCTATTTTCCTCACTCCACCCAGGTGTACAAGTGGGTACCAGCTCTGCTGGGGAAGTATCTGGCGACAGACTAGCGTCCTGTCACAGGGGTAGTGAAAAACCATCAGTTCGCTTAACGCTACAGAAACCGGGATAAGCTCCGGCTCTATGGGCCTTCTGGCTCGAAAGAACATACTACTGGGCACGTAGTCTCAGTCTGAGTCTGGGCTGGGGTAGGCCTAGCGCCTGCCTGGATATCGGGTACTCAAAAATGCTGGGAACACAATGGGGTAGCTTGGTGGATTAGAGGCTATGCTCATGGTATGATGGTCTGGGTACAGCCACTACCGAGACGCAGGTTTAAAGGGTTATTTTAATTTGATTTTTGTGCACATCCTTTTGAACAGCAGTCAAATAGATGGCTTGTAAGTATGTAAAACAGTAAAAAGTGAGGTAAAGGTGTCCCATAACCTATAAGGTCGTAGGGGAGCGAGGCGTCAGAGACCTCAACTTCTCTACATGCCAGCATATTGAGTGCAGCGCCCATCTCCTCTCCCTCGCTGCTTTACCTTTACTGACCCTAAAGAGGCAGGTGCCCATTTACAGCTAGGTGAACTGGAGGATTGTACTGAAGTCAAGACGGCAAACAGTCACCCATCCAAGTGGTAACCTCACTGGATGCTTCACCTTGGCAGGGGGAAAGCGAGTGCTCTGACCACTGAGCTATCCAAACTTGTCTAACCATCTCCAAATCTTGTTCACTGCCGTTTCTATCTCTCCATAAAAGAAAACCCAACCCATTGCAACAAAAAAGAAACCTCCCCACCCTCTCCCCTTCTTACAGACTCCTGAAACGATTCTATATTGACACAAAAAAATGGAAGCCCAGTTGTGGATGTTAAACACAAACAACAACACCACCACCACCAACACACCACTTCCACATTCGTTCAACTCCCCTCCCCCCCCCCCCCCCCCTTAAACCACAGTAACATGGCAGAAAATCACGGGACCTCCCTACCGGCACACGAACCTCCTCATTGTTATGTTTGTTTTCAAATCATTCAGCGTCCACAGTTCAAACAGCCGACCACACTGTAGTGAGAAAAGCCGGGACACTGTAGACTCTCATTTTCATGTGTGTGCAGAAAAAGACAGCTAAGGGTAGAATGTCCTATTGCGGGGCTCAAAACTGCAAGAGTATTCGGGGTGTTGGGCACGTAGTCTCAGTCTGAGTCTGGGCTGGGGTAGCCCTGCCTGGATATCGGGTACTCAAAAATGCTGGGGACACAACCCGGTAGCTTGGTGGGTTAGAGGCTTCGCTCATGGTTTGATGGTCTGGGTAG
>CM054137.1:34640363-34657863 GCA_028751875.1 Rapana venosa | reverse complement strand
CGTCAGCTGGGGATGGGATAGCCTGGTGTTAATTTTAGCTGTTGTTTCTCGTGTTCAATGTTGCCCTTCTGAAAAACCACAATCTCTGTGTTAACCATCATCACGAAAAAAAAAACCCAACCTACTCAAAACCATCCCACAAAACCCCTAATAGACAACAAAATACCAAACAACAACAACAGCAATCAATACAAACAAAAAAATCCCCCAGCCCCCCTCCAAAAAAAAACAACACATCCCAACCCTCACAACAAAACCATCCCAACAACCCCTAACAACAACGTAAAAACAACTAAAATGGGATGGTTGATATACTAAATAAAACAGAAGAAACTTGAAATTGCTATTTCATGCACTGCTGCACCATGGAATACAATTTGATTTTTTAACTGACATTTGATCATCACTCACTGCATGGATTGAAGGACACCACACCACAGTGTACACGGACATGAGGATATGAAGCTGGCAGACTTTGTTCAAACATCAACATCCTCTCTGTGTCAGCTGGGGAAGGGATGGCCTGGTGGTTGAATTTAGCTTTGTGCTCGTGGTTTGATGGCCTGGGTTCGAGCCCTGGCTCGCGCCACTACCGAGACGCCCGTTCAAAGGGATTTCCCCCCTCAAGGATTAATGTCAGTGTCGACCTCCACTTTCCCCGGGAAAGTCCTTCGGATGAGTTTATGAACTGAGGTTCTGTGTGTGCAGACGTACACAGAACGTCTGGCACAGACGCTAAAAATACGTTCCGCTTTTCGGAAGAGTAGGTCACTTGGGTTGGTGGGAACGAATGGCAAATTTGACAAAATCGCATGCATACGGGGACTAGATGTAAAAAAAGCCCCACAAATGCTCATTTTATTATCTTCGAAATAAAAGTTTTACTACCGCCACCATGACTGGAAGTAAGAAAACAAAACAAAAACAAAACAAACCCATAAGTACTCATTCCATTTTCCTCGAAATAACAGTATAACTACCGAACTAAAAATGAATTAATCGCTAGCATGCGCAAATTCTCTCTCTCTCTCTCTCTCCTCTCTCTCTCTCTCTCCTCTCTCTCTCTCTCTCTCTCTCTCTCTCCCCGAAGCACCCACCACCACCACCACTGTTATTTGCTGAAGGCTCTTTTACGCGCTCTAATGAAAGGCACACAGAGAGCCTCGGTTCAGCAACTCTACCATCATTATTTATAATGGCACATGTCCACAGTTGCCCACTTCCCGTTGAAAACAAAGACTGTCAATTTCTTACATTAAAATGAACAACAAACCACAAAAAACCAACAAAAAAAAAGAAAAGAAATTGAAACAAGCAAATCCGTGAAGATATCCTTGATGGACTTTGACCCCCCAACTTTGACACTGGTTTTGATTTTCAGTGTGAAACAAAGCACAACAATATGACAAAGCGTTTTGTTTTATATGGTGGAAGAAATAATATAAAGGATGAGGATGTGAAATGAGCAGTGGGGGAGTTTGAGTGAAAGTTTAGTGTCTTTTTTATGTCAGTGTATATCGGGCTTTAAAATATATGCGCACATAATGCGTCAGGCATGGGCGCGCATGTGCGCACTCACACAAGAGAGAGAGAGAAGAGAGAGAGAGAAGAGAGAGAGAGAGAGAGAGAGAGAGAGAGAGGAGAGAGAGAGCGAGCTCGAACTGGTTAGTATTTTAGTGAGAAAAATAAGGAAGCATAAAAAACCGAAAATGTTATTGTATACCCACAACCACCACAATAAAAATCAGTTAAAAAAAATATGACTTAAGAAACCAAGATAGATAGATAGATAGATAGATAGAGGAGAGAGAGAGAGAGAGAGAGAGAGAGAGAGAGAGAGAGAGAGAGAGAGAGAGAGAGACAGACAGACAGACAGACAGACAAACAGACAGACTGACAGACTAGAGAATGACAATGGTTTATTGTGATAAGCTTTCAAGCCCATTCACAAAAGGACAGTGGGAAGGAGACTAGACACAAACACATATTTAACTAAGAAGGAAAAACCAATTTACCACAGCCCAAATAATCATCATGGCATGGGATTCCACATTAGGGTTCAACAGCTGCAACAATCACAAGCATTATAATAAACTATAATTCCTGTGATTTTTTTTAGCAGAGCCAGAACAAAGAGCAAAATCTATCGCTGTTAAACCTTCACAAACCCTTTAGCAGAGCTTCACGTGATTCAGTCAGACATGCGGTGTTTTTTTGTTTTGTTTGTTGAAAATTTACGTCATGTCATGAACAATGATGCGGAAAATTGACCTGGAAACCACGTCAGTACAAGTTTTAAAAAAAAAGAAAAGAAAAGACATTTAGGGATTGTCACTGACTCAGTTGTGTGGTGTCACCCCCTCCCCACCCCATGTAGATAGAAGCAGATGAGAGACCAGGTAGAAAATCTAAACAAACAGCGGTATAGCTGTATGATAATAATAATAATAATAATAATAACAACAACAACAATAATGATAATAATGATAATAATAATAATAATAATAATAATAATGATAATGATAATAAAAATAATAATATAGCGTGTGTGTGTGATCGATGGTACAGGTCTCTAGGTGTTACCTTGGAGGGAAGGTGGCAGGATGGTTAAGACGTTTGCCTGCCTAACAAGTAAACCGTGAGGTTCTGGGTTCGATTCCCAGCCTCGCCTCGCCCTTTCTTCTCAGTTTCACAAACAAAAAATCGAACTGAATGTCAAAGTCCTTCGGATGAGACTATAAACCGAGGCCCCCGTGTTCGAACGCATGCAGAACATCTTGCGCACGCGTTAAATCCTGTTCCGCTTTTCGGAAGAGTAGGCCATTGTGTGCCGGTGGAAACAGATGACAAAATTACAAAACCGCATACACACGGGGACTGGATGTAAAAAAAAGCATATGAGTGCTTATTCCATTATCCTCGATAACAAGAATAAATAAAAAATAAAATTAAAAGAACCTTCTTAAGACCCCGTCTTTCTGCCTTCCTGTCATGTGCGTAGTTGGTCGCGTGTTCTTCCTGAAGCATGTTTGAGAGAGAGAGAGAGAGAGAGAGAGAGAGGAGAAGACTGGCGTGTTTGTATAGCCAACACAAAAATCGGCACAATATTCTTTTGTTCATACACGATGTTACCTTTTTCTTTCTTTCTTTCCTTCCTTTATTTTTTCTGTACACATCTTTTTACATTGGGGTGAGGTGGGGGTGCTGGGGGTGGGGTGTGGGGTGGAGTGGGGGTGGGGTGTGGGGGCTGGGTGGTGGGGTGGGGTGGGGATTCCTTAGTTTCCCAGCCCATACAATACCACAGGCAACTTCTTATACCCCTGAACAGAACGAAGTCAGCTGAGTGTATAATTATAAGAAAGGGTAGTGTTCCAGAAAGTAGATGTTCTAGATATAACCCCCCCCCCTCCCCCCCTCCCCCCCCCCCCCCCCCCCCCTGTACCGGATCTTGTCCAAGCCAATTATTTTTTTTCGGCCAGAGATATCCTACTTCTCAGAAACAAAACGTAATTTTTTTTAGGGCTTGTTTGTCTCGTGCAAATCCTCCCGAAAAAAAAAAAAGAGGTGGAGTGAGAGATTCCTGCTCCTCCCCCCCCCCCCTCCTCCGCCCCCCCCCCTCCCCCCCCCCCCCCCCCCCCAACATCGACCACGAAAATGAACAGAAAAGGATCGATAAGGAATACTGGGTATTTTTTGTTTTTGTTTTGTTTTGTTTTGTTTTGCTGCCCTTGTGTGTGGTAAAAAGACCATCATGGAGAGAAATCCATGATTTGACAAGCGTATTCTCAATTTCTTTATATACGAGCAAGCAGGCTGTCTGACAGTCAGTCAGTCCGTCCGTCCGTCATTGTCTGTCTGTCTGTCTGTCTGTCTCTGTCTGTCTGTCTGTCTCTCTGTCTCTCTCTCTCTCTCTCTCTCTCGTGCGTTTTTGGGTACATGCTAATGTGTACATAGCAGGTCCTATCAACCTTTGAAAGAAGGTTTTATTATTAAATTTTTGTCAGTTTAAAAAAAAAAATATATCCTTGCCCCTTGAAATGAATTGTGGCCAAAGGCCGGTGAACATCAAAACATTTCAGAATACAGTTTTAGAGAGTTCTCTGTCTGTCTGTCTGACACACACACACACACTCTCTCTCTCTCTGCCTGCAAACCTACGTGAGAGAGAGAGAGAGAGAGAGAGAGAGAGAGAGAGAGAGAGAGAGAGAGAGAGAGAGAGAGAGAGAGAGAGAGAGAACGCATGTGCACGCGCACGTGTCCATACACGTGCATAAACCTGTATACTCACATTAACTAACCAGTCACCAGTCAGCCAACGAGACATACAGACAGATAAACAGACAGACAAACAGACCAATGCACATACTAAAGTGCTTTAAGCTTTCGTTTTTCTCTCTTCTTTCTGAACGTGTCTCCTTCGTAGTGTTGTTAAATTGTATAATGTTATGAGATAGGAAGTGAAATGACTGAGGAGACAGCCGAACACGTTCTATCTGCAGTAAATTCACAGAGATTCTATCATTCGTCTGGCACTGTGACTAAGACCCCACGCATCGCTGGGCTCCAAGAACCGGTGCTACTCTCCCAAATAGGCCATCCCCTATCAGGTCTAACCAGAGGATGATTTTTTTATGTGATTAGTTTTCAGCATTCTATAATTTTGTGTGTGTTTGCAGTTTATGTTTCGAGACTTGAAGAACCGGTATTACTCTAATTGAAATGTCTCCCTTATTAGGTCGAACCCTAGGATGGATATTTGAACAGATCATTTTGAATACTTTATAATGTTGTGGTCCCAGAAGGAAGGAGAAAGAAAGGAAGACCAAAAGCAACGTGGAGGAGGACTGTAGAAAGTGAGATGAAGGCCATTCAGCACTCTTGGGGATCAGTGACTAGGTTGGTCCAGGATAGACAGGAGTGGAAGCGCTTTGTTGCTGCCCTACACACCTCTGGGTGTAATGGTTAATGATGATGATGTTGTGGTCTCTATAGTTTAAGTTTAGATGCTTTAAGCACCTGTGTTATTCTTCCCAAATCTGCCCCCCCCCCCCCCCCCTACCCAACCCCCTTTTAGGTCTAGCTCTGGTAGTAATATTTGAAGTGGTAATAATATCAAATAGTCTTTTATATTATTGAATTTGGTGTCTACTGTTTATGTTTTCATGCCTCTAGTATCGGTGTTACTCTCCCAATATCGGCTTCCTCTTTATTATTATTAGATAGATAATTTTAGTTTCCTGTCTACAGTTTGTTGTGATGAAGTTCTTTTTTTTTCATTTTTTGTGATCGCGGCGGAGTAGCCTATTCTGTGAGAAATCTTAATACATCCCCCTGGCTCTTGATCCACTTTAAGATCCAGACTATGGATGTTTTTTGTGTGTGTTTATCCATGCAGACAGTACCTTTTGTACAGCTACTAGCGTATCTACAGACTGACACACGCAAGAATCGGTAGTGCTTCGTTTATAAGAACAAGAACGGAAACAACATGAAGAATAATACGAAAAACTAATAATGTACGTCTGCATGCGAGCACGTGCGCGTGCACACACACACACACACACACACACACACACACACACACACACACACACACACACACACACACACACACACAAGATGCCTTGTATCAGCGATAAAACTCTGTGTGTGTGTGTGTGTGTGTGTGTGTGTGTGTGTGTGTGTGTGTGTGTGTGTGTGTATGCGCGCGCGCGCGCAAGCGAGCGCGTGTGAGCCCGCATGGCTCGCTTTATTATACTAATAAACAAAACACAAAGAACTATGTCATCCGAACAAAATTCCTTCTACGCTATCATTAACAACAGCTTTGTAAAGGTATGGGTGTCATTCTTACCGCTAACAAGGCCATGCATTAACTTACACTGCACGCAACAAACACACAGGTGTTTCTCTCTCTCTCTCTCTCTCTCTCTCTCTCTCTCTCTCTCTCTCACCTCTCTCTCTCTCTCTCTCCTCTCTCTCTCTCTCTTTCGTTAATTAGGATTAACAAAAGCAGGCAGCTTAGATTAATTACAACGGTAAAAGAGAATCCGCGTTTGCTATCCTTCATATTAGCGTTTCGTCCTGAAAGCATTGTTTTAGCTTGATAAGAGTTAGTTATGTCTGCTATGTTTTGGGGTTCTGGTACTGATCTGTTTTAGCTTGCCTTGTGTTATTTGGTTTTGTCGTCATCGCCGTCATCATCATCATCATCATCATCATCATCATCATCATCGTCATCGTCATCGTCATCATTATCATCATCATCATCGTTATTATTATTGTTGTTGTAATCTTTTTTATTATTATTATTATTATTATTATTATTATTTTATTATTATTATTATTATTATTATTATTTATTATTATTATTATTATTATTATTATTAATCGGTATTAGTTAAAGTAGTAGTAGTAGTAGCAGCAGCAGCAAAATTGTTAATCATTGCTGGTTGCATGTGTGGGAGTGGAATGGATGCAAGCACTTTGATTTGGGTTTGTTTTTTTTACAAGATATAGCGCTGTATAAATTCCATCTATCATTATTATTAGCATCATCCTTATTATTATTATCATATTTATATTATTGTTATTAACATTATTATTTTTATTATTATTATTATTAAAATTTTTATTATTATTAAAATTATATTTTATTTTAATATTTTTTTTTTTTTTCTTTGTTTAAAGTAAGTTTTTTTTTTTAGGTCCCCCAACCCACCACCAAAAATTTGGGGGGAAAAACATTGGGGCGGGCATGTGTTGGGAGGGAATGGATGAAAGCACTTTGGTTTTGGGTTTTAGTTTTTTTTTTGGGGGTAAAAGGGAAACAATTTCCATAACCAAAAATTTTTTGGTTTTTTTTTTTTTTGGGTCCTTAAAATTTTAATTTTTTTATTGTGTGTGGTGGGGGGTTTTGGGTTTGTGGGGTTTGTTTGGGGGGGGTTTTTATTGGGGGTTGGGGTCCCACATGTTTTTTCCCCCTGGGGGGGGGAAAAAAAAATTTTTTTTAAAAAGGTTTGTAAAGGGGGAGGGATGTCCCCCCCGGGGCTAATTTTTGGGGGGATTTGGGGTGTTGGGGGCGGGTAAAGAAATTTTTTATTTTTTGGGCTGTGTTTAATTTTTTTTATTTTTAAAGATTGGGGGTGGAACAATTTGTTAATTTTGTTTTGGGGTTTTGGTTTTGGTGGCCTTTGGTTATTTTTTACAATTTTTGTTTTTTTGAAATATGGTTTTTTTAATTTTTTTTAAAATTAATTTGTGTTTGGTTTTAAAAAATTAAAATTTTTGGGAAATTTATTTTTTTAATTATTTTTTTTTTAAAATTTATTTTAATTATTTTTTTTAAATTTTTTTAATTTTATCTTTTAAATTTTAATGGGTAAGCACCATGTCCCTTTTTTAAAACACCCATTTTCCTGGGTTTTATGCATTTTTAAATTTTATAAATTTTTTCCCACTGGCCCCAACAAGGGCCCCCTAACTCACTAAAACTCACCCCTTGGTCGGGCCCAAAACCGTTGGGGTCCCCGCAGGGACCCCCTGAAAGTGGACCCCCAAAATGGTTCTGTCCGGGGGCTGTTTTGGGAGGCTTGGTACAGTTGGGGGCCCGGTTCCAACCTTGATTGGAAAACCATTTTTTTGCGTGGTCTTTCCCTGCCTCCTTGCTCCTTCCCCATTCCCCGCGGAGGGTCTTTCCAGGTTTATGCCTTTTGGTGGCCAAACCATTTCAGTTTCCCCCCTTTGACTGTACTAAAAATTTGGTTCTTGTTTGCCAGCCAGTCCCTTCGTTTGCTGCCAGACCGTAGTCAGGGGTTTTTTGCAGTCTCTGTAGGTGATGTTAAAAGATCCGCCCGGGGCACTTAAATTTTAAAAGGTTAATGCGACTTTCCCAAAATCGGCAGAAAGTGTCCATGTTTTCAAGTTTTAACAAGGAAATTTTGGATGGGGACGAGTCCCTTTGTAGGGGTTGCCCTTATTGGGGGTTTTCTGATTTTGTTGTTTTTCCACACTTTCGCCCCCCTTATCATGGAGGGAGTCCCACGCAAGTTGATCTTAAACCTCTTTGTGCTCGTGCCTTTTTGGGTTTGATAAATGCCCAAGGTTTTGAAAGTTTCCACCACCTCTATTGGCCCTCGCCATTCATCTTGATGCTGGGGGGAAAGGGGTTTGGGTTTTGGTGGTACTGTTCACAAGGATCTTGCTTTTTTTCCGTGCACCCCTCCTTCCGTGGGCATTGGCTAAATTTTTAAAGTCTGGGGGTGGACCCTGGAGTTTTTCCCACTGCGGCCCCATGAATCAATATCTTTCTGGGGAATTTTCGAAGATTGCAGATGGCCTTCCTCCTATTTTTATTTGGTTTTTAAGAAAGGGGGGGCCTCCTGCATGATTTTCCCCCCGGGAACACTTAAAAAGAACGGGGGATAGGGGGCCCACCCTTTGTCGAACCCAAAACTGAAGCCCAGGAACCCCCCGATTTCTCCCCAGGGGACTGCACTGGGGAGCTGCCCTTTACAGCGCTGGGAGGACTTAATTTGGTCCTCGTCGAAGCTATATTCCCCTTGATTTGCCACAGAGCTTTCTTCCCCCACCCCGATGGGAAGGGCCCTTCTTGAAGTCAAATGAAGTTGTTTTTAGAGCGTAGCTGATTTTGGAGATGTTTCCTTTGGCATTTGATGTTAAAGATCTGTTCGACATTTGTTCGACCGGGTCTGAATCCCCTGTTTTCTTCGGGATGGGAAATTTCTTCTGCTTGTGGTTTCATTTTTAAAGGCCCTTTTCGTAGCAAAAACTTTTGTTTGGGAAAGGTTTTTTCAGACTGATTTTTCTGTAATTTGGGCACTTTTGGGTTTCCCCCTTTTTTGGGGGAAAAGGGAACTTTGATGGATTGGGTCCCACTTTTTCGGGGCCATTTTTTTGCGGCCCGACTTTTGGCGATGTTTTTAAAGCCTTGATATTAGGGCCTCCGTTCTTATGAGTTCACCCGGGTTTTGTTGTAAAATCCCTGGTGCCCTTGCTCCCTTTCAGGGATTTTAAAACTGCTTTTTTCAACCTTTTCCCCCCAGAAACCTTTTTTGTTTTCCGGGCTCTAAATGGTCGGGGATCTTTTTTCTTTGAAGTTTGTTCGGACCCATTTCCCCCAGCTTTTTAGTTTTTCCGGGTCTCTGAAATTTATTCTGTCCACCTTTCATGATAGTGGCGCCTCTGAAAAGGGACGCCCCCTCTTTGTCTTAAAAAAAGGGGGGGGTCTTTGGCTGCTGGGACTTGGTTAGTACCTTGATGGTCTGGTACCCCTCTTTTGCTGTCTCCTTTCCCCCATTGCCTTCCCCAAAAATTTGGGGCATTGGGTTTTGTAACCCTTCCCCCCTGGCCTCAGTCCAAACTTCTTCTTGAAATTTTCCTTTGACTGTTCATTCTTTGGCCGGGGGTTTTTGGGGTTTTTTTTTTCTTCCACTGGCTTACTCCCCACGTTTGGTTTGCACAGGTCCCCGGTATCGTTGGTAACCCACGGTTTGGGTTTTTTTTCCTCTCTTTTTTCCCAAGGATCCCCCAGCGCTGTCTCCCGAATTTGGGCTTGCTGAAGGGTTTTCCCGTGAGGTTGTTTATGTTTATCTTGGGAAATTTAATTTCTGCAAATCGGGCCCCCTATTCTCCGCTTTAAAAAATTTTAGCGACCCTTGGGGGGCCTTCAAACTTTTCCCTGTTAGAACCCCAAACGGGGATTTTTTCCCTTTTTGGGCCTTTTGGGCTTCCCGCTTTATCTGTTTTGGGTTTATTTACCAAAGTGTGGCACTACCCAAAAACAGGCCAGGGAAACTTTTGTCGGGGGTTTGTTTATTTGACCCCTTAAAAACTTTTGGGGGGCCCAAAATTTTAGTCAAATTTTTATGTGTCTTTCCATTTGGTGAGTGGCCACCGGTCCTTCTTCCCCTTTATGTTTGTGGGGTTTTAAGGTGTTGGCGACCCGTAAATTGTGGCTGCTTTCCCAAATTCCAAAAAATGAGACCTTTTAAACAATGGGCCAAAAACTTTGAAAAAGGGAAAAAGGAAATTTTTTGTGTGCGGGAAAAATGTTTTTGCATGCGTTCGAACACGGGGGCCTCGGTTTTATGTTACATCCCATTTGGGCTTTGACATTTTGGTTCGATTTTTGGGGGGGCAAACTGGGAAATAAGGGTTAGGCTGGGAATCGAAAACCCCCAACCTTTAAAATTTTTTCGTTGGCGGCGAACGTCCCTTAAAACCCTTTCCCGCCACCCTTTTCCTTTCCGTGAATGTGTGGTTTTTTTGTGTTGTATGGTGTGTTGGGTTTTTGGGGGGGGGGATGGGGGAGGGTGGGCAAAAATTATGTGTGGTTTTTTGTTGTATGTGAGTGTGTGGGGGGTGGTGTTGTGGTGGTGTGTGTGTGTGTGTATTGGGGGTGAATGTATATGGGGCCCTGTGCGAATTGGGAGGGAAGATAAAGCGAAAGTGGGGCGTGAGTGCGCGTTTCATGGAAGTTTGGTGCCAATTTTTTGATACTTTTTATCATTGACACGTTTTTTTCAGGCACGAAACCCCGCAAAAAATACAAGTCCCGTTTTTAAAAAAGAAGAAAAAATTAAAAAAAAAATTTTTTAAAAAAACTTAAACATTAGTGGGTAAATTGTATTTTAAAAGCGAATTTCTTTTGCCGCAAAAATTAAAAACGTAAAGAGACCCAAAAATTTAGAACCATTTTGCATTTGTTTTGTGTGTGTGGTTTTGTGTGTGTGTGTGGTGTGTGTGTGTGTGTGTGGGTTGTGTGGGTGTTGTTGTGTGTGTTTTTGTGTTGTGTGGGTGGGCCCAAAATCAAAGCAAAGTCCCAAAGTTTAAAGTCCCAAAAATTTTTTTTTTCAAAAGGTACATTTGGGAAAAAGCATTGCATTTGCTTTTTTTTTTTTAAACCCAAACCCTCTATCAAAGAAAAAATTTAGAACGATTCGTGTTTTTTTTACTCCCGTTGTGGTGGGGTGTAAAGCTATTTTTTTATTTTTGAAAGTCATTTTCTATCAAACGGTTTTGGGTTTCCAAAAAAAGGGCAAAGGGCCGTAGGGTTTTGGTTGATTTTTTTGTTGGGAAAAATGTTAAAACGGGTTTAAAAAGGTTTTTAAAACATGTCTTTTTTTCCCTAAAAAATTTGGGCCCCAAAATATTCAGTTTTTTTTTGTTTGACTTCCAAACCCATCGCATTTTTTTTAAAAGGGTTTTGCACATAATGTGTGTGTAATTTTCAAAAAGAAAAGAGAGAGAGAGGGGAGGAGGAGAGAGAGAAAGGGGAGAAGAGAGAGAGAGAGGAAGGAGAATGGCAAAAGACAATGCAAAGACAAAGTTTAATTTAAAATTTTTGGCCCCCCTCTGCCCATTTTCATGGGGTTTCATAAATATTTTACAGACACCTGAAAGGATATATTTAAGGGAAAAGTGCACCAATGAAAAGTGAAAGAAACCCGATATTTAAAAAAATTTACAAAGATTTTCAAAAAAATTTTATGTATAAGGGGACTGGTTTTCTGTCTCGAGTTTGAAGGCCCTTTGGGACAAAAAACCATGCTAAAATTTTTATTTTGACACATTCTGGGTGGATAAGACTCCCCTTTCTTTGCTTTTTGGAGAGAGAGGAGGGGATAGGGGGAGAGAGAGAAGGGGGAGAGGAGAGAGAGGAGATAGGGGGGAGAGAGAGGGGGAGAGAGGAGAAGAGGAGGGGAAAAGAGAGAGACGAGATGAGAGAGCGGGGAGTTAAAAGACTTAGGCGTAGAAGGAGCGAAAGAGAAGGGCCCATAAAAGAGGGGAGGGAAACAAAGCGAGAGCGAAGAGGGAAAAGAGAGAAGAGCGAGAGAGAGAGCGAGGAGGGGAGCGGGGGCGGAGCGAGAAGGATAAAAAGAGGGGAAGAGAATTTCTGGCACTAAAAAAAAAATTTTAAAAAAGCATTGTCCTTTAAAAACTTTCCCACGAAAAACATTTTACTTTTAATTCTTTTTTTCCCAAAAAAAGGTTTTTTCCTTTTTTTTTTAAAAATTTTGGGAAAAAATGTATATTTTAAAAACACCGTGTCCTAAATTTAATAATTTTAAAGGAGGTTTTGTTTTTAAAAAAAAAAAAAAAAAAAAAAAGGAAAAAAGTTAGGGGGATTTTTTTTTAAAAATTAAACACACCTATATAATCAAGGGGTCCAAATTGCCCCTTCGGTTTCCCAAAAAAAGTCAATTTTACTACTAAGCGTACATGCCCGTATCGAAAACCTTTTTGTTTTTTTGCTACAGCAAAATTTTCTCTTCTCGCTCTCTCTGTCTCTGTCCTTTTTCTTTTTCTGTCTGTTGTCTCCCTCTCTGCGGGTTTGGGTTTTTTTGGGCTCTCTTTTGATTAAAATTTCCCGTTTATATTGCTTTAAAACCCAAAACCTCCACTGTCAAATCATTGGGGAAAAATTCACAGACTTTTTTAAATCCTGAAACTTGGGAAACTTTTTTTTTATTTTTTTTTTCCCCGGTTTCATGCTATTCACAAATTTTTCCCGATTTAGACACTGAAATCTTGTGTGTTGTGTTGTTTGTGTGTGTGTGTTTTTGTTGTGTGGGTGTTGTGGGGAGAGGGGGAGAGAGGGGAAAAGAGAGAAAGAGAGAAAAGAGGGGTGTTTTTTTGTGTTTTGTTGTTTTTTAAGTGTTTTTGTGTGTGGTGTTAGTTAATGTGTGTAAATTTTGGTGTGGGGTGGGTTTTTTTTTTTTGGTGTGTGTGTTTTGGGGTTTGTGTTGTGTGTTTTTGTGTTTGTTTAAAATTTTGTGTTTTGGTGTTTTGTGTTGTGTTTTAGTGTGGTGTGTGTGTGTGTGTTTTTAATGGTGTGTATGCTGCGTGAGAAAGTTTGTGGGTGTTTTGGGTTGGGGTTTGTTTTGTGTGTGTGTGGGGTGTTTGTGTGTGGGGCTTTGTGTGTGTTAGGTTTGTGTGTTTTTGTAGGTTAGTGTGGGGTGTTTGAGGGGGCGTTGGAAAGTGTGGGGTTGGGAACCCCTCCAACCCTTTTGTTTTCTGTGTGTTTGGTTTTTTGGGAGGGGATCTGCCAAACGGCCTGTGCGTTTTAAACATTTTAATTTTGCCTGATGTTAAAGTTTTGTTTATCTAAAGGGGGGGATCCATTGCTCACTTGCATTTTGTCTATGGGGCGTCCGTCGGTTTGCATGTTCTCTGGTCCGTGTTTAGCGCCCGAGCGCACGCGCGTGCGCGCGCACACAGACACACACACACGAACGCGCGCGCGTGAAGTCCCATGTTCAAATCTCGGCAGCGCATGGTAGGCAAAAAACAAAACAAAAACCCAAAAAAACAAAAAACCCCCCCCCCCCCCAACTTATCAAGAAGTTAAAAAATCTAAACATAAAAGGATAAGTTTAAATCAAACAAGCAGGACATCATCATCACCATCATCACCATCATCACCATCATCATCATCATCATCATCATCATTACCATCGTCATCGCCGTCATCGCCGTCGCCGCTGCCGCCGCCGCCGCCGCCGCCGTCGTCGTCGTCGTCGTCACATCATCATCACCATCATCATCATCATCATCATCATCATCACAAGTCAAGTGTTTTGTTTGTCTGTTGTTCAACTGGGTGTGTACGGCTTTTGAAAAAAAGTTTTTGTTTGTTTCTTGCAAGAAAAAACACCGGTAATACAGCATATAATTATGCCATTTATAAAAGATGTTGAGATCAGTAGCTTTCGTTAGATATTTGAAGCGATTAGTACTATTCCCTTTTTTCCCGTTCCTTGGCTAGAGCTCCGAGGTTCACAAATGATGTCATTTTGAATAATTACGCGACTGTTTTCAACCAACCATTCAGGTAAGCGGCATGCCGACTTCGCAGAATGCATATTGAAATTTTGAAATCGCTGTTGATTCCAAATTTGGCACAAACAGAACCCCACCCAACCCCACTATAGTCCTGATATGGCCCTGGTTGTCAGTGGAGCTAGAAGCAACATGCAAAACAAACCAAACCAAACCAACCAACCAACCAACCAAACAAAAAAACCCCAACAACACCCCCATCCCCCCCCCCTCCACCAAGTCAAGTCAAGTCAAGTCAAGTCAAAACACTTTAATCATCCCATGAAGGGCAATTACAATACTGACAGGCAGATTGATACACATCAAATATATCAAAGACACAAAAGCTATATTTCATATTGGTTTTCAAATAAAATGTCACGAACACACACACACACCACACACCACGCGCGCATGCGCACACACACGCAAACGCCCGCAACGCACACACATCAATTGCGATCACAACTTTAAACCCTTTGACTAGAAGACACAAAAACTTGTTTTTACGCACGCATATACGCAGCACGTACACACGCACGTACGTATGTGTGCGAACACGCCCACGCACACCATACACCAATATATGAATTCAATTTTTTAAGACAGTTGACTAGAACACAGACTTATTTCACACACCCACGCATCCACCCACCCACACACACACATAATTATGTATTGACTACACTCGTAACAATGACAATCAGGCAGATAATTCAGGGAAATGTAAAAACTAGGTAGTCAACATCATTGTGAATTCAGAATTCGAATGCTTACTGGCACAAAAGAATTTCTTTTTCTGTTAGTTTTGCTGATGATTTCGTCGCAGTCGTACAATAGTAGCGAGCAGTGGATGCCCTCCTTTAAAAAACGACAACACCAAACAAACTTACCTTGCTGATCAAGACTGAGTCACGATAGAAAAGAAGACGCTTTAACTGAGAGAGAGGGGCAGGCACACTCAATGGCTCACCTGTAAAATAAAATCAGAAAGAAAAAAAGAAAAGAGAGAAAAGAAAAGAGAAGAAAGACGATGATCATAAATCCTTTACAGCTAGGTGGGTCAGGCGTTAGTTAGACTGCAATCTTTTCTCTCTCTTTTTTTTATTTTTTGGGTTTTTTCTTCTTCTAAAAAATAAAACTTGGTCCTCCTCTTCTCTATTTTGTGTGCTTTTGTGTGTGTGCCCTTAGTGAGTCATCAGCGGTGTTGCTATAGTTGTTTAAGAAGCGTGAGCGTTTGTGAACGTTTTTAGATTAGTTGTGTGTGTGTGTGTGTGTGGTGTGTGTGTGCGTGTGTGTGTTGTGTCGTGTGTGTGTGTGTGTGTGTTTACTGTGTGTGTGTGTTTTGTGTGTATGTGTGTGTTGGTTGTGTGTGTTGTGTGTTCGTGTCGTGTGGTGTGTGTGGGGGTGTGTGTGTCGTGTGTGTGTGTATGTGTGTGTTGTGTTGTTGTGTGTGTGTTGTGTGTTGTTGTGTGTGTGTTGTGTGTGTGTGTGTGGTGTTTTGTGTGTGTGTGTGTGTTTCTTGTGTGTGTGTGTTTTCTTGTGTGTGTGTTGTGTGTGTCGTGTGTGTGTTGTCGTTTCGTTGGTGTTGTGGGGTTTGTGTTTGTCGTGTTTTGGGGTTGGGTTGAGTTGGATTGTGTGTATGTTCGCGCGCGCGCGCGGTGTGTGTGTGTGTGTGTGTGTGTAGTGCTTTGTGTGTTTTGTATGTGTGTCTGTTTGTGTTGGGTTGGGCTGAGTTGGTTTGGGTTGTGTGTGTGTGTTTTGGGGTGTGTGTGTGTGTTTGTGTGTTTTTTGTGTGTTTTGTATGTGTGTGTGTGTGTGTGTGTGTGTGTGTTGTGTGTGTGTGTGTGTGGTGTGTGTGTGTGTGGGTTGGGTTGCGTGGGTTGGTTTGTGCTCTGTGTGTGAATGGTTTGTCTTGTGTTGTGTGTACGGTGTGTGTGCAGAGGGAGGAAGGGACGGGGAGAATGGAAGGGATGGGGAGGAGGGTGGGGGGGGCAGTGGGGGAGTGTGTGTGTGTTTAGCTTTTGTGTGTGTGTGTGTGTGTGTTTTGTGTGTGTGTGTGTGTGTGTGTGTGTGGAGAGAGAGGGGGAGATAGATGGGTGCGTGTGTGTGTTTGAGACAGAGGGTAAATTATTTTGTTTCATTTTATTCTTTTATATCGAGGATAATGGAATAAGCACTTATGTGATTTTTTTACACCTAGTCCCCGTGTGTATGCGGTTTTGTAAATTCTGTTATCTGTTCCCACCGGCACACAATTGCCTACTCTTACGAAAAGCGGAACAGGATTTAACGTGTGCGCAAGATGTTCTGCGTGCGTTTGCACACGGGGCCTCAATGACAATGACAATGACAAATTCTTTTATTTCGAGGATAATGAATAAGCACACATGTGCTTTTTTACATCCAGTCCCGAGAGAGAAATCCAGAGAGAGAGGGAGGGGAGAGAGAGAGAGGATGAGATTGAGAGAGAGCGAGAGAGAGAGAGAGAAGGGGGAGAGAGAGAGAGAGAGAGATGTAAGGGGACGTAAGACCTGCAGAAGTAAATGTATAGAATCCAAAAAAAGCACACACACACCCCCCACCCCCGTTTTTTGTTTCTTCTGTGTCCTGACTGTATGCTCTCCCCCCCCCCCCCCCCCCCCCCCCCCCCCCCCCCCCCCCACCCCCCCCCCCCCCCCCCCCCCCCCCCCCCCCCCCCCTTCATTCCCCCTCCCCCCTTTCAAAAACGTCATAGGATTGTGCCAACAAATTCTAAAGCTTTTTTCATGGGCCCTACATTTAGCTCTCTCTTACCAGCCCAAAACACATCACATACACACCGCGCGCGCGCACACACACACACACACACAACACATACACCCCACACACACCACGCACGCAAACCCCCACACCACACACACACACACACCACAACACACACACACACACAACACACACCACACCACGGTCTGCGCGCATGCATACTGACGATTTTTTTTGGAGGTAATAATAAAAAGAATTTTTCGGGCAAATTTTAAAAAAATATAATAAAAATGGGCGGAAAATAGAATATGAAAAGAAGAACTAAAATTAAAAAAAAGGGGGAATGATTGAACATGTCAAGTTAAATTGGGAAAAACATGATATGCAAGCGAAAAAGATATGAAAAGAAGAATCTTAAGTCAAAACAGTGTGGAATGTATATGAAATGTCAAGTTAAGTTGGTTAAAAACGACTGCACGAAAACTTAAAAAAGTTTTAAATATAAAACGGGAAGATCATTTGAAAATTTAAAAAAATGTCTATTTAAAAAAATGGAAATAAAATATAAAAGAAAACTTCATTTTCAAAGGAAAGAAAAAATGTACTTTTAAAAGCCTGTCACGGGGGTATCGGAAAAAGAGCCAGAAAACGAAAGTGGGGGCGTATATGCACCGGGAAATTTTTTTTTTACCCCCTTAGTCACGAGATTTTCTGGTGAAATCGGGCTGCGTGCTTTCCCGGGGAGAGCACGTGCCCCAAGAGCAGCGCCCCCCTTTTTGTGGGGGGGGGGGGGGGGGGGGGGGTTGCAATAATTTGTTTTCCCTCAGGTGGCTTTTTCCCCCAAGAATTTTTTCCAGGACAACTCTCTTGTTGCCGTGGGGTTTTTTTTACTACGCTGAATAAAATTTTGTGT
>CM054137.1:34634879-34639863 GCA_028751875.1 Rapana venosa | reverse complement strand
ACCTCTTTCCAATGGCCTACTCTTTTGAAAAGGGGAAACGGGATTTAATTTTGTGCGCAAGATTTTTCTGCATGCTTTTTCGAAAAACGAGGCCTCGGTTTATAGTCTCATCCGATGGACTTGACATTCATTTTCGATTTTGGGGGTCAAACGGGAAAAAAGGGGTTTTGGGGCTGGGAATCGAACCCACAACCTCAGGGTTTTTATTTGTTGGCAGGCGAACGCTTAACCATCCTGCCACCTTCCTTCCTGTGAAGGTGTGTTTCTGAATGTGTGTATGTGTGTGTGTGTGTTTGGAGGGGGATGGGTAGGGTGGGCACATTTTTTTGTGTGTGTGTGTATGTGAGTGTGGAGGTGTGTGTGTGTGTGTGTGTGTGTGTGTGTTGTGTGTGTGTGTTTTGTGTGTGTGTTTTGTGTGTGTGTGTGTGTGTGTATTGGTGTGAATGTATATGCGCATGTGCGTATTGTATGTAAGCATACGCGAATGTGCGCGTGAGCATGCGCGTGCATGGAAGTGTGCCATTGTGTGATATCTTGATATCATTGACACGTATTACAGTGTCACGAAACACTGCAAAATATACAGATCAGTATCAAATAAGAGAAACAGATTAAAAAAAAAATCTTTAAAAATCTTAAACATTAGTGGATAAATTCGTATTTAGCGAATTTCTGTGCCGCATAATTATTGCGTAAAGAGACCTAAATATTTAGAACGATTGGTGCTTTTTGTTTGTTGTGTGTGTGTGGTGTGTGTGTGTGTGTGTGTGGTGTGTTTTGTGTGTGTGTGTGTGTGTTGTGTGTGTGTGTTTTCAAAGTCAAAGTCAAAGTCAAAGTCAAACTTTTATTTTCAAATGGTACATTGAATAAGCAGTGCATTTGCTTTTTTTCATCAAGCCATCTATCTAAAGAAAAGATTTAGAACGATTCGTGCTTTTGTTACTCTGTGTGTGTGTGTGTGTAAAGCTATTTTTCATTCTTGAAAGTCATTTGCTATCAATCGGTTGGATTCCAAATGGAGACACGGGCAGTAGTGGTTTTGGTTGATATCTTGTTGTAAGGTGTTAATACTGTTGAAAGGTTTTAACAACATGTCTTTTTCCGTAAAATATTTGCCCTAAACTATTCAGTTTTATTGTTTGACTTCACCGATCGCATCTTTAACGGTTTTGCACATAATGTGTGTGTATGTATGCACAAGAAAAGAGAGAGAGAGAGAGAGAGAGAGAGAGGAGAGGAGATGAAAAGAGAGAAAAGAGAGCAGGGAGAGAGAGAGGAGAGGCAAATGACAATGACAATGACAATGACAATGTTTAATGAATTTGGGCCCTCTGCCCATTTTCATGGGGTACATAAATGTCTACAGACACATGAATGCATATATCAAGAAAGTGACACCAAGAAAAGTGAAAGAAACCAGATATAAAAAAATGACATCAAGATTTGCAAAAATTCTATGTATATGGAGACTGAGTTTACTGTCTCTGAGTTTAAAGGCTTTGTACAAAAACCATGCTAATTTTTCGGATTATTGACACATTCTGGGTGGCCATAAGACTCACATACTTTGCTTTCTGGAGAGAGAGAGAGAGAGAGAGAGAGAGAGAGAGAGAGGAAAGCGAGAGAGAGAGGAGAGAGCGAGAGAGAGAGCGAGAGCGAGAGAGAGAGCCGAGAGAGAGGGGAGCGAGAGAGAGAGCGAACAATTTAAACCCAATTTTGAACAATTTTTATTTTTCAGGGGTAATAATTAAGCATTACATGCTTTTTTACATCCAGCCTCAAAAAAACAAAAAAAAAACAACAACCCCAAAAACAACAACAAAAAAGTAACGAGAAGGAAAAATGCATGCTGGTATAGAATTACATGGAAAACAATACTCACATAGACGCACGCGCGGCGCGCGCCACACACACACACACACACACACACACACAACAAAAAACACACACAAAACACACTGGAAGGCAAGCAAGATATAGAGAACATGAGAGAGAGAGAATAAATGAAGGAATGAATGAATGAATGTTTTTTAAAGAGGGTAATGGCATAAGCAAACACTTGTTTACAACCGCCTTCGGGGCATAAAAAAGAAGAAGAATAGCAAACAGCAAAATATGTACCAAAACAAAGACACACACACACAAAAAATAGTCCCAAAAATATCTATGTAGAAGAAAAAAAAGGGGAATCCATCATATTGCCCAAATGCAACCCCCACCCCACCCCCAAAAAAAACAACAATAACAACAAGCAAACAAAAAACCCAAACAAACACCCCCCCCCCCCCCCCAACATATTCTACGCATAAAACCCATATCGTTTTAAACAACAACCAGCATAAAAGTCACAAAATCATATTGGAAGTAGAAAAAACAACAAAATACAAATAGCTGGAGAGTACAATATAGTAAAGGAGAGGAGGGAGAGGAGAGGAAAAGGAGAGGAGAGGAGAGGAGAGAGAGGGGAGAGAGAGAGAGAGAGAGAGAGAGAGAAAAAGAGGGGAGAGAGAGAGAGAGGGGGAGAGAAGAAAAACAGACAGGCAGACGGGACAGAAAAAACAGAGGCAGACAGAGATAGAGACACACGGAGAGTCACAGACAGACAACAGACGGACAGAAGAGAAACACACATGCAGACAGATACACAGACAGAAAAAAGATTGACAGACACGAGATAGATAGACTATAAAAAATATGGTTGATCTAAGTCACCGCAAATTGAGATGACGTATATCACAATAGTTAAGAAAGAAAAAAAAATGTATATACATTTTTCATAGTACAAAGTCAAAAAGCCAGTCATTGTGAGCTTTTCATTCATCAGAAAATGTTTCAAGGTTTTTTTAAAGTTTGGCATGGAGAAATACTTTTTAAGGATGCTGGTAGATTATTCCAATAAGTGCCACCAACTAAATATTAAGACAGATTTGAACAAATCTTTTCTGGGTTTCGGCACAGTAAATTTTTATGTGAATGACAATAAGTATTAACTGAAAAACGTTTTGCCAGAGTGGGTGGTGCATTACCATATACTATCCTGTGCATCATTAAAGGCTGTGTTGTATTCCAACTTAAAAATTTAAAGGTAAAATATAAACTTTTTTGTAGTCCATTGAAGTTAACGAATTTGATTTTAAGAGAATAAGTTTAATGGCACGCTTATATAATCTAGCCAGGGGTTTTTCAAAGTATTTGCACTTGCAGAATCCCACAAAGTTGATTGCATATTCTATAACAGAATTTATATGCGCATAAAAAAAAATTGTTTTTCTAGCACTAAGATTAAGGAAGTGTTTTATTTTAGATAGCTGAAACACCTTTTGGGATACAATTTTACTTAGTTTGGCGATGCGCTCTTTCCATGAAAGATTATGATCGATAGTGTTTCCTAATACCCTGTGGAAATGTACTTCTTCAATATTTTCACCAGAAACATTTATAGGAGACATAGAAGAAAGCTGATTTTGTCACTTTTGTCTCGTTGTTATGCACATACACTTAGTTTTGCTTGGATTTAGGGATATGTGATTCAGTTCTGCCCATCTGGAAATTTTTATGTATATTGCCTTGGAGACTAGATGACAGAAGGTTAAGGATGGTTTTTATCATGTATTGAGTTGTCATCTGCAAATAAGTCACAAGAGCATTTATGTACAAAGGCAAGTCATTGATATAAGTGAGAAATAGTACTGGGCCTAGAACTGAACCTTGGGGAACACCATTTGTCACTGTGAAAATCAGAATGAGACATGCCAACAAATACTGATGTTGTCTATTTGACAAAAATGATTTAAAAAACTAAGAGTATTATAGATATTCCATATAGTTGTAATTTTTTTAACAGAAGTGTGTGGTTTATAACATCGAAAGCCTTCGCAAAAACAGCGAAGACAACCCAGTAAACATATTGTTATTTATATTTAAAAGCCATTGTCTACCATATTTATTAGAGCCGTGTGGCATGAATGATTTTTTCTGAAACCGATTGACTTGGATTTATCAAATCATATTTTTCTAAATGTAGGAGCAAAATTTTGTACATGCTTTTCTAGAGGCTTTGATAAATAGATAAGATTGATATTGGCCTGTAGTTGGAAGGGTTTATCTGATGCACCAGATTTAAGGAAGGAATAACTTTAGCCATTTTTTAAAATTGAGAGGGAAAATTAAACTTTGTCAATGCAAAGATTATAAATAAAGTTTAAAAGTATCGGCTATTACAGGCGCAGCATTTTTGATTATTTTTACTGTCTAGTCCGTGGAAATCCTTTGTGGCTGACTGATTTAACTGCAAAAGAGATGTCAGCACTTCAGGTAAAGAAATAAATGGAATATGTAGTTTAGAACGTACATTTTTTGATTCACAAAAAGCCCTTAAGTGTTCTAAATCATTTTCTCTCCAGTCTTCACACTTTATCAAATTTTTCCCGCTATCCTGACAAAATGATTATTTAATTTAATGGGAGATATATCTTTTACCGTAGTGTGTGACTTTATGTTAGTTTTGTTTTTTAGTTTGATTAATGGCTTTCCATATGTGTCTACAGTTTTTTCTGTCAGATACAAGATCTTGGAAGTACTTTTGTTTAGCTGCAGCTTCATGGTCGTCACCTTGTTCTTTGGTTTTAAACTCTTTTTCATGTTTTAGATTTTTAAAAAGTCTCTTTTCTTTATTTTTTCTTTATTTCTTCTTATCCATGGAGGTTTTGGCTTGGATTTTATGCGTTTTTTTTTTTTATAGGACGTGTTTTATTTTATATTTCAGAGAAGGTGCGTATCCAGAAGTCTATGGCTTCCTCTGGTCTGTATATTGATAAACATGTGAAGACAGGAGTTTGCTAGATCCACTAGAAAAGAATCTTCTTTGAATTGTTTAAAAACAATCTATTTGTATTGTTTTGTGTCCCATCCGGGGGATTTTTATCCCTTTTCTCGACCAAGTTTATCAAATAAAGGGAAATGGTCACTGCACGAGAAAACGGGT
>CM054137.1:34612379-34629879 GCA_028751875.1 Rapana venosa | reverse complement strand
TATGTGCTTTTTTTCATGCAGTTCCTCGTATGTATGTTGGTTTTGTAAATTCTGTCATTGTTTCCAACCGGTAACACAATGGGTAATACTCTTACAATAGTTTGGAAATCAGGACTTTAACGTTCTTGTGCGCAAGGATGTTCCTGAGTGCTGTTTGCACACGGTTGGGCCTCGGTTTATAGAAAGAGAGTAAGGGGTGAGAGAGATGAATCGAGTAGACATGAAGAGTTAGACGAGAGAGAGATCTTCGAGCAGTGTAGATGTGATTGTGAGGAGATGGAGGAAGAGAGTAGAAGTTCGACTTAGTAGAATGAGAGAGGAGAAGAGAGGACAGCCAGACAGACAGAAAGACAGACAGACTGACAGGGACAGAGCACAAACTAGAGAGAGGAGCGAGAGTGAGATGAGAGAGAGAAACGAGATGTACCGAGAGAGAGAGAGAGAAAGTCAGACGGACAGACTGACAGAGTGTGAGAGAGAGAGGAGAGTGGAGCAGAGTAAGAGAGATGTGAGAGAGGATGTGATGAGGAGAGAGAGATGACAGAGACGAGAGACAGTTGAGAGATGAGGTGGAGAGAGAGATTTCGAGTTGAGGGAGGAGTGAGAGAGAGAGAGTGAGCCAGGATCCCTATCTCGTCCCTCGCGTTACCGTACACAACTACTCGTCCCCGTAAGGGGTACCCTACTCACTCCTTCCCCAGCGCTGTAACAACGGTCGTTCGTAGCGATCGTGTACTCCGTAATCGCACGTCAATACCTTCCGCTCGTTTCCCCGGTTTGTAATCCACTCTCGTCCGTTTTCTTCCCTCCCTCGTTAAGGGGACGTTAAGGACCTGCAGAAGTAATGTACCAGTATCAATTAAAAGCAAACCCCACCCCCACCCTGTTTTATATTCTTCTCGTGCTCGTGACTGTATGCTCTTCCCCCCCCCCCATCCCCCCCCCCTTCCCCCCCCCCCGTTCCCCCCCCCCCCCCCCCCCCCCCCCCCCCCCCTCCCTCCCCCCCCCCACAACACACACACACCCTCATTCCTTCTCCTCCCCCCTTTCTTTACTAATTCGTAATAGGGAGTGTGCCTTGCCAAGTTTACAATGCTTTAAGTTTCATCGCCTAACATTTTTGCTCTCTCTTCTCTACCAGACACATACACATACACCTCGCGCGCGCGCAAACACACAGAGCCACACACACACACACACACACCACACTCACACACAACAACACATCACACACCACACACACACTCACACACAAACACACCACACACACACCACTACACACTCAGCACACACGCGTCTGCTGCGCGCATGCAATACTGACGATATATTGTTGGATTGGTTATTAATGATTAAAGAAAAAGATACTTTTTTCTGGCAATTTGATATGAAATATATTAATAAGGCGAAAATAAGAATATGAAAGTAAGATCTAAAGTTAAAACAGGCTATTTTGTGAGAAGTATTATTGAACATGTCAAGTTTAATTGGTGAAAAACCATGATATGCAATCTGTCGAAAATATGATTATGCAAAAGTGAAGAATCTTATGTCAAAAACCTGGTTTGTGAGAATGTATTATGAATCATGTCAAGTTAAGGAGTTGGTGATGTGAAAAACAATGATTTGCCACAGATAAACTTAAAATGTTGAAAATATCAAATACGGTAAGGGATCTTTATTTGAAATATTAAAAAATGCTCTATTCAAAAACGATGGAACATAAAATATATGAAAACTTGCATTGTTCAAAGGAATATGGAAAGAAATTGATGTTTATAAAAGCAGCATCGTAAACCCGCTGTGGTATCTGGAAAACGAGCCAGAAAATCCGAAAGCTGGGTTGGGGTCGTTTATGACATCCGGAATTATTTTTATTTTTACCACCTAAGTCACGTGAATATCCTCTGATTTCCGTGATACTCGGGAGATGCGTCTGTCTTTCCCGGGGAGTCAGAGCACGTCCGTCGCCCCACAAGAGCAGCCGCCAACCCTTTTTTGTGGGGGGGGGGGTGGGGAGGCGGGGGGGGGGGGCGGTGTTCCCTGCAACTTATATTTGTTTCCATACAGAGTGGCTTTTTCCCCCAAGGAATTTTGCCAGGGAACAAATCTCCTTGTTTCGCCGTGGGTTTTCTTTTTACGTACGCTGAATAATTTTGTGGTAACACACGGGACCTCGGTTTTTTTAAATCTCATCCGAAAGACTAGCGCCCAGACCACCACTCATGGTCTAATGGATGGGGGAAAAGGTTCGTGCCCAAACGGGATTTGAACCGCCGCACATTTCCGACCCGGACTTTTCGCTTTCTAGACAGGCGCGTTACCTCTAGACCACCGATCCACCGAATCCGTTTGGCACTGTAATGCTGGCTTGCAGACTACAGTGTTACAACAGTGCAAGAGAAGGAAGACAGAGAAAGAAAAAGAGAAAAAGCAGAAACGAAAGAAAAAACAGACAACATGAACAAAACAAACAAGCAGCAAAAAGAAGAAAACACGATACAAAGACAATGTAAAAGAGTAACAGGGCTGATTTTTGGCAGACTCTCGTAGCATCTTATCAAGTATTACTGTTAGACAATGTAAATAATAATAATAAATGGAACTTATATAGCGCTATATCTTGCAAAGACAAATCAAAGCGCATGCATTCGACCTAATCTTACACAGTCATGCAACCAATGACAAATAATCAATAGTTCAAACAGATTTTACAAACATGGTACTGCAGACCAAATCTATGAAATGAAATTGCAATAGTCAAATGTTTTTCAAAAGCACACACACACACACACACACACACACACACACACACACACACACACACACACACACACACACACACACACACACAGGTCATATACTTTAGCAGGGTGATAGGACATGGGTTAGTGGAGGGTGGGATAGTTCTGATATGAGACAGGAGGGGGGAAATCTTAGGTTTTAAATATATATGTCTTGAGGCTTGATTTAAAAGTGTCATAGCTAGGCTTCTGGCGAAGAGAGAGAGAGAGGGAGCTCATTCCAAGTCGATGGACCCGAAATAGAGAAAGAGCGGCGGCCAACAGTAGATTGGTTGAATCTAGGTATTCGTAGGCACAAGGTATCTGCAGCAGAGCGGAGGGAACGTGAAGGATTGTACAGGTTAAGACATTCACAGAGGTAGGAGGGTGCAGTTTTGTGGGGGAACATTTGTAAAGAGGGTACCGATCTTATATTCTCTCTCTGTGGAAACAGGCAGCCAGTGGAGAGATCGCAAGAGGGGGGTAATGTGCTCCGATTTTTACTTTCTGAGAACTAGTCGAGCTGCGGAGTTTTGTATCGTTGAAGGGAGTGGATAGATGATGCTGGCAGACCAGACAAAGAGAATTGCAATAGTCCAGACGTGAAAGAATGAGAGAAGTGACAAGTTTGGCTGTTGCATCGGTGGACAGGTACTTTCGAATTGCACTAATACGCCGTAACTGATAGTAGCATGACTGACAGGTCTGGGTGATGAATTTTTGCTTAGAGAGTGTGTTGTTGATAACAACACCTAGGTACTTCACAGCAGTGGATAGAGGGACTGATGCATTGCCAAGTTCTATTGAAGCTGTTGTAATGAAAGAGAGTTTGTGTTTGGTCCCTACAAGCATGGCTTCGGTTTTATCTGCATTTAGCTGTAATTTGTTTTGTGTCATCCAATTTTGAATATCTTCAAAGCAGTGGGCCATATTTGCCAGGAGAGAAGGCAGATTTTCAGGAGTAACACTGCTTTGAATCTGAGAGTCATCTGCGTAAAAATGATAGCTGATTTGATGACGTTTTATTATATGTGACAGTGGGGCAGTGTAAAGAGTGAACAGAACATGGCCTAGAACTGATCCCTGTGGGACTCCGCATTTCAGTTTGGCAGGTATTGATTGAATCTTGTTTACTGCAACTGGG
Source organism: Rapana venosa (assembly GCA_028751875.1). Taxonomy (NCBI): domain Eukaryota; kingdom Metazoa; phylum Mollusca; class Gastropoda; order Neogastropoda; family Muricidae; genus Rapana; species Rapana venosa. The sequence continues at coordinate 34,625,955 of CM054137.1, read as the reverse complement.
CTGAAATCGGTCGTAAAGTATGAATTAAACCAGGTGAGGGCTGTGCCAGTAACACCGAACGTTTTTTTGAAGACGAGAGAGAAGAAATTTAGTGGTCTATAGTATCGAAGGCTGCCGATAAGTCGAGTAGAGTGGGAAGGGGATTTTCCCTGAGTCAGAAGCTTAAATAGAAGCGTGTTTTAAAGTGTGTAGTAGGGTGGTTTCAGTGCTGTGGTTGACGCTATAGGCAGACTGAAACTCAGGAAGAAGATTGTTGGAGAAAAGGTGGTTGTGAGCTGTTCGGAGAACTACTTTTTCAAGGACTTTAGAAATAAAAGGTAGATTGGAAAAAGGTCTATAATTCTTCAGAATTTAGGGTCAACGTCATGCTTTTGAGTAGAGGTGTGACTATAGCAGTTTTGAGAGCTGATGGAACATTTCCTGAAACAAGAGATGAGTTCACTATTTTCGTGATAGTGGGTATAAGTTGCGGTAGGCACTGTGTGAAAAGAGAAGCAGGTATGGGATCAAGATCACATGATTTTATAGTCATTTCTTTCAGATATATCGTGATTTCTTTCTCACTTGTCGGATGAAAGAAAAGGAGAGGAGAGTTAGAGAATTGGGGATCAGGAAGTGCAGGCTGGAAAGGAGTCTGATCCAGTTTGGAGCGAATGTTATAGACTTTTTCAGAAAAAAATGCAGAAAATATAAAAGGAAGTTCAGAGTGGTTGTGGATGGAAGGCAGAGGGCTTGCCTTCACAGATCCAAGAAGAGTAGATGTGAGAGAAAAGAGAGATTTCATTGACGTGGCATAAGAAACTTGAGAAGAGTAATACTTTGTTTTTTTTTGAAAGAATTAAAGACTTGACCTTTGTTTACTTGTTTTTGGAAGAGCTGCTTATTAATTTCCGTTTTTTGCTTTTCGCCACTGCCGCTCTAGTTGCCTGCGTTTTCGCTTTGCGACCAGAATGTCATGGGTTACCATGGCGCACATGGCCTATCAGGTAGGAGACGGTCAGTGGGGTACATGCTCTCAAGCAGTTGGCTGAGAACATCATTGTGTGTTTAGAGGGGGTATTGTTGTCAGAGGTTTGTGATAGGCGTTCAGCAGCTTGTGCAGAGAAAGTTTTAATATCTATGGCCCTTTAGGTTGCGACGGAGACATGCTTTTTCTTTCTGATAGGCTTTGCAATGTTTAGAGAAAAAAGTACAGCGGAATGATCAGAAAGTAGTTCATCAGTGATAGATACAGATGTGATCAGATCTTGGGAAACATCAGTAATTAGCCAGTCTAAAATATGTCCTGATCTGTGCGTTGCTTCATTTACCAGCTGAGAAAGAGAGTGGTTTGACAAAGAAAGAGAAAGACGTTTGACGTCGGAAGAAGATTGGTTATTAAAGTGGAAGTTAAAGTCACCGAGAATGATAAGCTTTCTGGGAGAGAGGCTGTAGTGATCCAGGAGTGACTGAAACTCTTGATGGAAGATGGAAGATGTCAGATTATTCTTACGGCTGGAGGTGAAAGTAATAGAGTGGCCAGGTGTATTGAGGTTGAGTTCACAGACTTCGAAAGATTCAGGTGAAAAAGAAAGGGAGTGACAGAAAGAAAGAGCAGGTTCGAGTGTATCTTTATAAACGATGGCAATGCCACCTCCACGGGAGGGTCGGGGAAGAGAAACAGTTTTATAACCAGGTGGTGTCAGTTGTTTTATTTTTGGTTCATGACCGTGTGGTTTTAACCAGGTTTCTGTACGAAATGTTATATCAATACTCTGTTCAGAGACGAAATCAGAAATGAGATCAGCTTTACCTTCTGGACAGACAGATTGCACGTTGAACAAGCACATGCTAAGGAGGTTTGAAGGAGACAGAGGGGTTGATGTTAACTGTGGTGAATTAGGATAACTGTCAGAGGAAGTGGATGAAGGCGATGGTAGAGATGTGGAGAGTGGGAGAGCAGACAAAAGTTTGGATTGAGAGTCAGGTGTAGAAGCTGGTGTTTGGGGATTTACAGTTTCATACACATCGCGATACACATAACTATCAGAACACGTTTTTTCAAAGTCATTTACAAAGGATGAAGCAGATTGATCAGAGGGAAGCGAAGCGGAGTTGTCCTTGGTTACGGTGATAGCGGTAGTGACGTCAGAAGCGAGGAGGAAGACGGGTGTAGGGGGCCACAGGCGATGACGTCTTCCGGCACGGGTTCCTCATCTAGAGTAACGGGGCTGATTTTTGGCAAACTCTCGCGGCATCTTATCAAGTATTACTGTCAGACAATGTAACAGAGTAACGGGGCTGATTTGGGGCAGACTCTCGTAGCATATTATCAAGCATTACTGTTAGGCAATGTAACAGAGTAACAGGGGCTGATTTTTGGCAGACTCTCGCGGCATCTTATCAAGTATTACTGTCAGACAATGTAACAGAGTAACAGGGCTGATTTTTGGCAGACTCTCGCGGCATCTTATCAAGTATTACTGTTAGACAATGTAACAGAGTAACGGGGGCTGATTTTTGGCAGACTCTCGCGGCATCTTATCAAGTATTACTGTTAGACAATGTAACAGAGTAACGGGGCTGACTTTTGGCAGACTCTCGCGGCATCTTATCAAGCATTACTGTACACTTCAAAACCAGTCGAATGTGAAAGTTGATCTTCTTAACCAGTGTTGATGCACAAGACCAGACATTTTTGCTGGATTTTTATAATTATCACAAGTCAAGTCAAGTCAATCGAACTGAATGTCAAAGTCCTTCGGATGAGACTATAAACCGAGGCCCCGTGTTCGAACGCATGCAGAACATCTTGCGCACACGTTAAATCATGTTCCGCTTTTCGGAAGAGTAGGCCATTGTATGCCGGTGGAAACAGATGACAAAATTTACAAAACCGCATACACACGGGGACTGCGTGTAAAAAAGCACATGAGTGCTTATTCCATTGTCCTCGATATAAAAGAATAAATAAATAAATAAATAAGTAAAATTTTTATTTCGAGATGGTACATTGAATAAGCAATGCATTTGCTTTTTTTCCATCAAGTCATCTATCTAAGAATAAATTTATTAATGATTATACTGAAATACTACATTATTGCAACCTTTACCATTAAATTAAACCAGTAAAAAGAAGAAAATCGATAAGATAATACATTGGAAAATACAAATTACACACATATGCATACACACACACACACATACTCATACACACCTGCGCGCGTGCGCGCTCACGTATGTACACACACACACACACACACACACACACACACACACACACACACACACACACACACACACACACAGAGTTAAATAAAGAATGTTTTAAGAATTAAAAAAAAATCATAAAACGACAGGACAAACAAATTACTTCACCTACTATATCATCCATTCTCTCACATTTATACTTTAGATAATAAAAAGGTACAGGAACAGAACGTTAGAAAATACTAGGCATTCATTGCGTCATTACTGACAATATTGCCTTCAATGACCTCCCTCCTCTCCTCCTCCACCCAGCAAACGTGTGCTTAAAAGCGCTCATACTCTTCAAATATCGCTTTTCACAAATAATATATTCACACAATAACCATCAAACAAGCAAGATAGGTCAAATAAAACAATGATAATGATTATTATAATAGAGATACAATAATAACAACAATCACCCATCAATAGAGATACAATCATAACAACAATCACCCATCACAACCTTACGTTAGCATCAATCACGTCATCAAGAACAACGATAACTATTTAGCAACGAATGATTTCTCCACACACTGAACTCAATCCGTTCTCAGCCTCATGAGTTAACAATTTTTTTTTCTGGAAGCAAATTCAAGAAACGAGACACAGTGTGTGCTGTACAAATTTTGTGGTTACCAAATTTGGGTCCAAACCTTCCATTAAAGACACGAATTGTAGTGTAACGTTTCGCATTCTATAACGTTCTCTGGACTCGCATCTAAATGAGGATAAGTCTGTACAATAAGAAAAAGACGAAATTTGTTCAACAAAAATTAGTTTTAAAAGACTGGTTACTTGTGATTTTCACACGATGTTTTGGTTTAAACAGGTTTTGTAAAACAGAGCATATGAAAAACAATCATCAACAGAGCTACAACAATATATATACACGACATTTTGTCGTCTGGAGCGGAAAAGGAAGACCTTCAAGTGGACCTTCCATATCCACAGCGCCTAAGTGGGCAACCCACTCGATATTTCTGCAGACTGCAGCAGAACTTGTTCACAACAGATTGCGACTGAATCAGTTAAGGACACAGATGAAATCTAAAAGCAGTCGGTGTCCAAGTTTAACTACACGATCAATTTGTAAGTAATATGTGATCATTAAAATGTTGGTATTTACCTTCCTCCATTTTTTGTTATCTCATGAAGTAGATTACGTATATTTCTTGAAGAAAAGTTTTTAGAAAAAAGTTCTAAAAGCAAGTGGAAGATATATATATATATATATATATATATATATAATATATATATATATATATATATATATATATATATATATATATATATATATATATATATATATATATTCTGATTCCAGAAGAATGCTAAAAGACAAATGTTTAAATACAAGGTAAATAGTATTAATACGTTATGGAATTTTGATGGACTGTACTGTTCTTTACAATTCATCTTCTGTTTCGTAAAACGCCCAAGCAGCAAAAAATTATTATCTGTCTTACAAGCGAACACAATTATGACAAGCACGCGTTTTCAATCAATAAAAACAAGCATTTTCAACACTCCAGCCAAAAATATCTTATCTCTCGTGCTGCACAATAAAACAGAACATATATCTTTTCTCTCTCTCTCTCTCTGATTCTCCTTAGTCTTCAGGGATTCGAACTCTGCAGGATGTCAGGAAGGTAAAACAGATGAAGGCCCATAAAAGCCCAGGTGCACACCCTAGTCAATTCAATGACGCAACCAGAAAGGGCATTTTATTGTGCCAACACGAACAGGATTTGTTAAGTTATCTTCCTCGTGAAGAAAAAACAAAACAGAAAGGAATGGAGGGAAACAGTGGACTTTCTAAACAAAACAAAACAAAGAAATTGGAAGACGAAAGTACAGCAGAGAGAGAGAGAGAGAGAGAGCGAGAGCGAGAGAGTGTGTGTGTAGAGAGAGAGAGAGAGAGCGAGAGAGAGAGGGAGATAGATAGATAGATAGATAGATAGATAGATAGATAGATAAAAGAGTGGAATGGTTCTGTCATGGTCAAAAACGTACATGTATATCAAACATAAACGGTATTTTGAATACATGGATATTAAACGTTTTAGGAACTGTTTTAATAAAACTTCGTCTTGGCTTGCTACCAATTTATGGATCAGTTTTCAGAAGAACTTTCAAGAAGAATACTGACTCGTACATCGTGTAATGTATTGGAAGATGAGGAGCATTTTGTAAAGAGTTGCATTCTTTATGATAATCTCAGGGATAAATATCTAGACCTTGAAGATCAACCATAAACAAACTTACTGAAATACAGTTCTTTTACAGCTATTGGCAGTCTGAGTTTATATCTTTCCAATGCCTTAAAAAAAAGCCGGCAGTATTTTGTTGAAACTTAAAGAGAATATGATTGGTCAAAGTAGGTCACATATCTACTATATTTAGAAGAAACCATTTCCATATTTGTCATGCTTTGACAGTCGCCCTCATTCGACATGAAGTAATGTCTCGTTTTTGCTTTGTGTTGCTTTCCTTTTTTCTGCTTATGCTTTCTTTGACCCCATTCTAGGGACTGGAGGCCTGAAGAAAAAAATTGTTCATTGTTTATTTCTCTTTATCTCTCTGTCTCTCTCTGTCTCTGTGTCTCTCACACACACATATACAACACAGAGCTCCTATTCGATATACTGTTAAATGTTTGTTTTTGCATCACCCCTTTGGTCTTTTGTTGATGTTTTTTTTTGTTTTTTTGTTTGTTTGGGTTTTTTTTTTTTTTTTGGGGGGGGGGGGGGCTTGTTTGCTATTAAAATGTTTTAATAATAATAATAATAATGTATGGAATTTATATAGCGCTGAATCTTGTAAAGCAACAAATCAAAGCGCTCAGATTTTATTTCATACCACTTTAAGTTGAAATTCGGGCTGCTCTCCCCGGGGAGAGCGGGAGAACGCGTCGCCACTTAGCGCTGCGCCACCCTTTCACCCTTTTTTTCTTTTTTTTTTCTTTCTTTTTCTGCAGCTGTATTTGTTTCCCTATCAGAGTGGCTTTTTTCTAAGAATTTTGCCAGGGACAACTCTCTTGTTGCCGTGGGTTTTTTTACGTGCGCTAAATAATTACGTGTAACACACGGGACCTCGGTTTATCGTCTCATCCGAAAGACTAGCGCCCAGACCACCACTCATGGTCTAATGGATGGGGGAAAAATTTCCGGTCCAAACGGGGTACGAACCGCCGCACACTTCAGACCCGGACTTTTCGCTTTCTAGACAGGCGCGTTACCTCTAGACCACCGATCAGCCTCCTCATTGATTTGATTTAGGCTGACAATATAATTATATATATCTCTCTCTTTCTTATATCAAAATAACATTGTTTATGTTTGCTTGAAATTATTAGTTGTAATTATTAATGATAAGAGATTGATGAAAAAAATATGTCAATACTTATCTGTAACTCTTGGGAATAGAGATTATCAATCAGTGTGTGCGTGCGTGCGTGCGTGCGTGCGTGTGCGTGTGTGTGTGTGTGTGTGTGTGTGTGTACCTTTTTAATCTTTATATAAACATTTTGATGGTGCAGCAATCGACTTTAAAAAATGTTCAGATATTAATTTTAGAAAGATGCACATTCGCCTCTCTGTGGCTCTCCGTCTGTCTGCCTCTCTCTTTGTTTCTCTCTCTCTCTCTCTGTCTCTTTTTATCTGTCTGCATGTCCCTGTTTCTGTCTGTCTGTTTGTCTTTCTCTGATCAAGAATGACCAAAATCACTAAAAGTGACTGTCGATATGCAACCTTAGTGATGAAACAGGCAGGATGTTGCTGATCATAATCACCCACCATCTTTTTCGCAATTCTCCAAACCATCCCTTTGTTGTTATCTGTTTTAGCTTTCAGCCCAAATCCTCTGTCTGCTATCACCCACAAGAGTCCGTTGGCCACTTCACACCGTTCAACGGTCATTGTAGCAAAGGTCCTCGTCTTTGTATTTCTTTTTAGAAAAGACATCTTCTTTTCTTTTCTTTCTTTCTCTTTTTAACTTAAAAGGTGTGCGCCTATGTATGTGTTTGGGCCTGTGTGTGTGGGTGGGTTTTTGTGTCTCTGCCTGTCTCCCTGTCTCTCTCTCTGTATTTGGCTATTGTCATTTGTCATTTGTCTTTCTGTCTGTCTGTCTGTCTGTCTGTCTCTCTCTGTCCTCTCTCTCTCTCTCTCTCTCTCTCTCTCTCTCTCTCCTCTCTCTCTCTCTCTCTCTCCTCTCTCTCTCCTCTCTCTCGCTGCCTGACTATTTGTTGATTTGTCTCTATGTCATTTGTCTGTCTGTCTGTCTGTCTGTCTTTCTGTCTGTCTGTCTGTCTCTCCCTCTCTCTCTTTCTCTCCCTCTCTCTCTGCCTGTCTATTTGTTGATTTGTCTCTATGTCTGTCTGTCTGTCTGTCTGTATGTCTCACTCTCTCTTGTCTTTAAGTCATCATATTTCATTGGTTGTTTTTGATGTATACATGCATGTTTACAAGAACAGATTGTAATAGTATAGGACTAACCTGAAATCTTGACAATTGCGTATTCATTCATTCATTCATTCATTCATTCAATCATTCATTCATTTATTCATTCATTCTCTGTCTCTGTCTGTCTTTCTGCCTGCCAACCTGTAGACACTGTCTCCTGTCTCTCCCTGCTCCCCCCCCCCCCCCCCACCTCTCTCTCCCTCTCTCTCCCCTTCCCCATTCCCTCCTCTTTTCAGTCCTTTTCTCAGCTTCTCATCAATTTTCACTGGCAGTGTGTGTGTGTGTGTGTGTGTGTGTGTGTGTGTGTGTGTGTGTGTGTGTGTGTGTGTGTATTCCTATCTTTTCAAAACAAACTTTACAAAGGTCTTCAAATTTTGGTCCCAAATATTGACTATCAAACATTTCTAGACCACAGAACCACTTTGATTTTCACGTAGTATCACATACCAAATTGTCTTTCATGTTTGATCATGGTGCTCAGCCAAACACACCATTAGGGGGTCACAAAGCGAAACCCATTCCCTACTCCACACCATTGAAATTCCCCATATGGCAAACAGTCCAACCCCAAAGTGTGAACTACTTCTGAAAAGATGTGAATGGGTGTAGTCACACTAAGACCAGTTATTTATCTGAGTTCCACCCAGACTTATGGAAATTCATTCATTTATTCAGAGAATGAGAGACTGGAAGAGAACATTCAAGAATTGTCAACTCTGCATATGCAAATGCGAGTGTTGCTTTTAAAGAGTAGAGTCCACACTTCAGGTGTTTGCATCCGTCGGGTCTGGGTGGATGGACTTTTAAATCTGTCTTCATAAAGTAACAACCCTGATATGGCCTCTGTGGTCAGCTGGGCTATAAATGATATAATTGGATTGGTTTTTCTCCTTTTGTGAAGACTTGAACTATTTTTTGTTTACAAAAAAGTCATAATGGCACATTGCATTCACACTAGTTTGATTTTACAAGTACTTTGAATACTTCTGCTTTGCAGCTGTTCATAGCAGTCATCAGTACTTTTACGTGGTAAAGTTCATAATGAATTTTTTATTCTCTTGCATGGGCAGCATATTCGAGAATTTCTTGTAGGCATTGGCATTAAAATAGTTGAAAGTCAAAACTGGGTGATTTTATTTGTAAAAATATATTGTTATTAACAGACCCATGTCACAAAGTTTCGTGCATAGGTTTGTGGCAATTAAAAAAAGAAAAGAGCTCTTGAACTTGGCTAGTCTCTGAAAACATAATCATCGTATCAACTTGTTTTTGGTATAGCAGAAGTTGTTATGGTTTGTCATAACAGTGTTTATATTTTGAAGATGGACATCCTGTCATTCATTTCATAAGTGTTATGTGTTGTTGTTGTTGTCACAGTGGTTTCCCTTTTGAAAGCTGTTTTTCAGTTATTTGTCATTTTGAATTAAAATAAATTTGTTGCCATCTCAATTAGTTATTACGATTTGCTGGTTTTTAGTATATGTTTTCCTTTGGGCCAAGTAATGTTGATTTATTTCCTCTTGACTTACCTTGTTCTTACACAACTTTTCAATAGACATAACAAATATTATTATGCCATATTTTTGCAACTAATTTTAGTATATTTGAGCTTGGTTTCATATACAATGGTTCTTATCCGTGAAATATAGTTTTTGAAGAATGTCAAAGTTTCTATACTGACTTCATTCACGCATTCCATTACTTCATTCCATGAATTTCAAATGCTACACTCTTACCAGTAATAATCAGTGTTGCTGTACCTGGTTCAGATACTTCGATTATCAGCACTCATATACCGCCGACTGACGACTCACAAGGCCATCACCCCTGATTGATAAAACATGGCCTAGTTTGGGGGTGTGAAGGAATGTCCGGGATTTCCAGCTGTACCCGCTCTCCCCAGGGGGCATTCCGACAGTGCTTGATATGATAACTATCCTGCTTTATCTGTCTTTTTCCTTTCTTTATCTTTATCAACAACGCGGAGGTTGGCGCTCTCTCTCTCTCTCTCTCTCTCTCTCTCTCTCTCTCGTGCATTCAAGTTGAGTCATCATTTTCTTGCTGCAGTCCCTTGAACAACTAAAGCAGATAACTCAATGGTATCCAAAGGTCAGATAGGTCTCTCTCTCTCTCTCTCTCTCTCTCTCTCTCTCTCTCTCTCGTGCATTCAAGTTGAGTCATCATTTTCTTGCTGCAGTCCCTTGAACAACTAAAGCAGATAACTCAATGGTATCCAAAGGTCAGATAGGTCTCTCTCTCTCTCTCTCTCTCTCTCTCTCTCTCTCTCTCTCTCTCTCTCTCTCTCTCTCTCTCTCTCTCTCTCTCTTGTTGTTGAATGGTTTGTGTTAGGATAAAGGGGAAAAACGCTGACGTGGAAACTTGACTAAATTAAAAGATAAACACTTTCTTAGTATCTGAAATCATTGTCTACCCTGCTGCCCATATTATTTGCCCCCCCCCCTCCCCCAACTCTCCACCATGCACAATCCCCTCTAGCGGGGAGTGACTCAAGTTTATGGATTTGCTTTCAAACTTGTGTAGGCTACATTCAGTTTTCAGGTTTGAAGAGGGATATTAATTTGTCTTTTGTGTGTGTGTGTGCATATGATATATACAGTATTTGCGTGTTGACATTTTATAGGAGAAAGTCTTATGTACGCTATTAACCAAAACGGAAAGTCACAGCCAGTGTATAAATAACTCTGGCATCATACCCTCTATAACTTGCCAGAGACTCAAATCAATATGGGGAGATGGCCCAGTGGTCAAGGTGATGGATTTCTCATCCTAGTGGCCCATTAAGTCCTGGTTTTAAAATCTGGACACTGCCCAATGAGTAAGAATAAGCACAATCTTCCAGGTCAGATTCTGTGCTTCCTTTGGTGTATTCATGCACGCAGCAAATCAAGAATGCACTTACCACACTGGGACCCTACTGCGTATTTCATTTCAGTGCCAGGTGGGTTGTGGACATAACAAAAAACCCCAAACGAACCAAGCATGCACACACAGGTTTCTTAACATATTGGGGGTTGGTCCACCATTTGACAAATGAACATCTCAGCTGATGTGGTGTAGGGTATATGGATTATTGCGCACTTGCTGCGGCCTTTTTGTGTGGGGGAAAACCGAGCCTAAATATGTTCTATTGTCACAAAAGGATAGTATGATGCATTTACACTAACGGTATCTAATAACCGTTTGAAGTGTGTTGAGATGTGGCACACTTCGCAAAGCCCCAAAACACTGATTGATAAAACACTGTCTTGTTTGAAGGCGGGAATGGACTATCCCGGGCTTTCCATTATTGTGCTCCCTCTCTCCTCAGGGAACGTTAACAACAACAACAACGCTTTCCCCTGATAACCATCCTGCTTTCTTTATTCTTTCTTCTTCTTTCTTGGGTCCCCTCTATAAGCTACCTGGGATTACTGCTGACTTTTCTTCTCTCCTCTCAGCTCTCGCTATCAGGTCGTCATCTTTCCTGCTCTACTGATAAAAAAGGAGTTTGGAAAGAAAACCGTTAAACTGCTCCCCTCCCCCCTTCTTCCCCTTTCCTTGGAAAGAAAACCGTTAAACTGCTCCCCTCCCCCCTTCTTCCCCTTTCCTTTTTGAATGATTGAGTATGACGTGGGACAACAGGTATACCTCATGTTGAAATTATTGTTGTTGGTTTCTTTTCGTTCCCCAGCTAGAGCTCCTAGACTCACATATTATTATAGTGAGATTTTGCGTATTAGACTGGGTTTTTCTTTATAGTAAGTAAGTCTTCAATTTTAACGTCTTTCCACTTAAAGTGATACCAGACGATCCTTAAATAGGAGACTGAATATGTGAGAATAGAGAAAGAGAGAGAGAGAGAGAGAGAGAGAGAGAGAGAGAGAGAGAGAGAGAGAGAGAGAGAGAGAGAGATCTACTCTTTGTGTGTGAGTGTGCGTGGGCGTCCCTACATGCATGCGCTCGTGTGTGTAATAAATAGTAATAACAAAGGAAATAGTATTCTTAACATGAACAAATCAAGAACAGAAATTAAAATTAAAAAATTGAAATTAAAAAATAACTACAATAACTACAATAAATGCCCTATAGGACTTAACAATAAACCCTTAGCAATATCAATTGTTAACTTAACATTGTTCAAAATTTCTTCAATGGAATTCTCAGAAAAGGCAGGGAGATGAGGTTTTAGCTTCTCACATTCAAGTATGATATGAGTATTTGAAATATAATCACCACATAAGCATTTAACATCCTTGCTGAATTTTTTGTAAATGCATTTAATCTTATCCTAAAAAATAATGCCTTGAGTTGTCTTTCTTTTACAGCATTTGTATGAATCTCTAAGTCTTCAATGTATTCAACTACACTATTCACACTCAGAGTTGAATGTGAAAGCCGATTGTTTTGCTGATACTTTTCTATATTTTTTTTAAAGGATGATTCTTCTAACAATCGATAACCCTCTGCAATGGATAGAGGGACATGCAGTACTATAGACCCCTTTTTCTTTATGCCACCATCAAAGTAGCCGCATTTCAAATTCCAGAATGATGTCATAACACAAGACCAGTGTACATACGTTTTTAAAATTGTGTCCTCCTTTCCTACCTTCACGAAATGGTCTACTCTTCCGAAAAGGAGGAGCATGCTTTAACGCGTGATGTTTTGCGCGCGTTTGGCACACAGTACCTCGATTTATATAGTTCCATCCAAAGGGCTTTCTGGGATGAGGATTTTGAGCTGATGTTAACTTCAGGGGAAAACCCCAATCGAACTGGTGCCCCAGTGGTGGCTCGAACCTGGGCCGTCAGATCACTTGGCCATTTCACCCCTCTGGAAATTGTTGGTTATTAAGAGAGAGAGAGAGAGAGAGAGAGAGAGAGAGAGAGAGAGAGAGAGAGAGAGAGAGAGAGAGAGAGGCCTATAATCATCAATGCTACTACTGTAACTGTAACAGGTTGGGTGGCTGGGTTGGTTACCAGGACCCTTGGCTAGCTGGTTGACTTTCTGGTTGGTTGGTTGGCTGGTTGGTTGGTCTGGCTGGTTGAAAAGTTGGTTAATTGGCTAGTGTATTGGTTGGTTGGCGGTTTGGTTGTTTGGCTGATTGATTAGCAGATGCCTTGGTTTGCTGTCGTTTGTTTTTTAGTTTGCTTATGTGTGGTGTTATATTTTCAACATTAATGAATTTCCAGCCAGTGCTTAAAACCGACTCATTTCAGTCATTTCTCTCCCTTTCTCTCAGATGACAAAATTTACAAAACCGCATGCACACGGGGACTGGATGTAAAAATGCACATGAGTGCTTATTCCATTATCCTCGATATATATTTAAAAAAGCCCCTCTCTCTCTCTTTTTCCTTGTGTGTGTATGTATGTATGTATGTGTGCGTCCGTGCGTACGTGCGTGCGTGCACGCGTGTGTGTGTCTATGCGCACGCGCGCGCGATTGTATGTATGTATGTATATTTGCATGCGTGTACATTTACATGCGCATCGGCCTTACACACGCCATGCATAGGTGTGCATGCTCGCGCGCGGACAAGCGCGTGTGCTTAGGCTCTCTATTTTAGGGGGGGGGGGGGGGGGGGGGGAGGGAGTGGAGGGGATGGGGGTGGTGGAGTGGGGTAGGGGAGTGAGATCTACTGGTTCAAACATGACGTCAATCATCATCGCCACTAGACAAGTGCACCCAGGCAGACAGGTCACGATAGAGAGAGAGATAGAGAGAGAGAGAGAGAGAGAGAGAGAGAGGAGAGAGAGAGAGAGAGAGAGAGAGAGAGAGAGAGAGAGAGAGAGAGAGAGAGAGCGTGAAAGAGAGAAGAAGAAGAAAGAAATAAAAGAGAAAGAAGAAAAAACTGTGTGGAGGGAAAGAGAAGAGGAGAAGA
>CM054137.1:34602379-34607379 GCA_028751875.1 Rapana venosa | reverse complement strand
TTTCCCGGGAAGAGTCGTGTCACTTTTAAAAAAGCCATGCCTACATTCATTGCAACCCGTCTTTTGTTGTTGTTGTTGTTGTTATTTACTTTTGAACTGTATTTAAGAGTAACGTAGGCCTATTAAGAATTTGTGCCTGATGTGACATCTCTCCTGTTGTTGTTGGTTCTTGTACATGCACTTCATGTGTGTGTATGTTCATGTGTGAGTATGAGCGCATAAAAGCACACATTTGCTGGGTGGAGGAGGAGAGGAGGGAGGTCATTGAAGGCAATATTGTCAGTAATGATGCAACGAATGCCTCCTATTTTCTAAGGTTTTGTTCCTGTACCTTTTTTATTATCTAAAGTATAAACGTAAAGAATGGATGAAACAGTAGGTGAAGTAATTTGTTTGTCCTGACGTTTATGATTTTCTTTTTTTTAATTCTTAAAACATTCTTTATTTAAATGTGTGTGTGGACGTGAGCGCGCGCAGGTGTGTATGTGTGTATGAGTATCAGTATGTGTGTGCGTGTATATGTGTATGTGGTAATTTGTATTTTTCATTGTATTACCTTAATGGATTTTCCTCTTTTCTGGTTTAATTTAATGGCTAAGGATGCATTAATGTAGTATTTCAAAATAATCATTAAGAAATTTGTTTTTAGATAGATGGCTTGATGAAAAAAAGCAAATACATTGCTTATTCAATGTACCATCTGTAAAATAAAATTTTGACTTGACTTGACTTGATGTGCACTATCATGAGATTTCAGTTTATTGTGGTATCTATCTCAAAGATGAGCACCCTTCTCACATTTTCGCTCGCTAAAGTTGAGACGAGTGTGATTCCGTGCAGGCTATAAATTGATATATAGGGCAAATATGGACTGATTTAACTCGGAAACTATTAGCCATCATGTGAATGTTGATGTTGTACAATAATATGGACTGATTTAACTCGGAAACTATTAGCCATTATGTGAATGTTGATGCTGTACAATACTATGGATTAATTTAACTCTTGAAACATTAGCCATTATGTGAATGTTGATGCTGTACTTGAGCACAGTAATATGGATTGATTTAACTCTTGAAACATTAGCCATCATGTGAATGTTGATGCTGTACAATAATATGGATTGATTTAACTATGGAAACTGTTAGCCATCATGTAAATGTTGATGCTGTACAATAATAATTATGGATTGATTTAACTCGGAAACTATTAGCCATTATGTGAATGTTGATGCTGTACAATAATATGGAGTGATTTAACTAGGAAACTATTAGCCATTATGTGAATGTTGATGCTGTACAATAATAAATATGGATTGATTTAACTTGGAAACATTAGCCATCATGTGAATGTTGATGCTGTACAATAATATGGATTTATTTAACTCGGAAACTATTAGCCATTATGTGAATGTTGATGCTGTACAATAATAATTATGGATTGATTTAACTATGGAAACATAGCCATCATGTGAATGTTGATGCTGTACAATAATATTGACTGATTTAACTCTTGAAACATTAGCCATCATGTGAATGTTGACGCTGTACAATAATATGGATTGATTTAACTCTGGAAACATAGCCATTATGTGAATGTTGATGCTGTACAATAATATGGATTTATTTAACTCGGAAACTATTAGCCAGTATGTGAATGTTGATGCTGTACAATAATATGGATTGATTTAACTCGGAAACTATTAGCCATCATGCAAATGTTGATGCTGTACAATGATATGGATTGATTTAACTCTTGAAACATAGCCATCATGTGAATGTTGATGCTGTATAATAATATGGATTGATTTAACTCGGAAACTATTAGCCATCATGTGAATGTTGATGCTGTACAATGATATGGATTGATTTAACTATGGAAACATAGCCATCATGTGAATGTTGATGCTGTATAATAATATGGATTGATTTAACTCTTGAAACATTAGCCATTATGTGACTGTTGATGCTGTACAATAATATTCTTCTTCTTCTTCTTAGTCCTTATAGCTCCTAGCGGAGCATAGGGCCTCAACAGCATCCCTCCACCTTCTCCTGTCTCTGGCAAGGGTCTTGGCCTCTTCCCATGTCAGGCTGGAGTCTCTCAGCTCACTATGCAGGCTTCTCCTCCAGGTCTGTTTGGGGCGCCCTCTCTTCCTTTTCCCCTGCGGGTTCCACTGGAGCGCTTGTCTGGTGATGTTGCAAGGCTCCTTCCGTAGGGTGTAGCCGACCCAACGCTAATTTCGTTGCCTTACTTGGACATCCATAGGCTGTTGGTTTGCCCTCATCCACAAGTCGGTACTTGGCACTCTATCGAACCATCTGAGATGAAGGATCTGCCGGAGACATCCGTTGATGAAGGTCTGGATCTTGGAGGAGCTGGTGTTGATGACCCGCCAAGTTTCTGACCCGTAGCACAGACTTCACGTTGGAGTTGAAGATCCTGAGCTTGGTGGTTGTGGAGATCGCATTTGTTCTCCATACGGGTTTCAAGATGGCAAATGCTTGGCGTGGTTTCTTTATTCTTGCCTTGATGTCTTCGTCTGTGCCTCCTGTCTGGCTGATCTTACTGCCCAGGTACACAAATTCACTGACATCCTCTACTGCTTTCCCAGAGATGGTGACAGGAGCCTCTTGCTGGTTGTTGGTACGCAGTAGCTTGGTCTTCTCTTGACTGATCCTGAGGCCAACACGTCTAGCTGTGGTATCTAGGGCAGTGACTTTGTCTTGGATGTGCTGCAGGCGGTGGGATAGCAGAGCCAGGTCATCGGCAAAATCATACAATAATATGGATTGATTTAACTCGGAAACTATAAGCCATCATGTGAATTTTGATGCTGTACAATAATATGAACTGATTTAACTCTTGAAACATTAACTATCATGTAAATGTTGATGCTGTACAATGATATGGATTGATTTAACTCTGGAAACATTAGCCATCATGTGAATGTTGATGATGTACAATAGTATGGATTGATTTAACTATGGAAACTATTAGCCATCATGTGAATGTTGATACTGTACAATGATATGGATTGATTAACTCTGGAAACTATTAGCCATCATGTGAATGTTGATACTGTACAATGATATGGATTGATTAACTCTGGAAACTATTAATATTAGCCCT
Source organism: Rapana venosa (assembly GCA_028751875.1). Classification (NCBI taxonomy): domain Eukaryota; kingdom Metazoa; phylum Mollusca; class Gastropoda; order Neogastropoda; family Muricidae; genus Rapana; species Rapana venosa. The sequence goes on along the minus strand of CM054137.1, from coordinate 34,604,247 downwards.
CATATGAATGATGATGCTGTACACTAATATGGAATGATTTAACTCTGGAAACATAGCCATCATGTGAATGTTGGTGCTGTGCAATAATATGGATTGATTTAACTCTGGAAACATAGCCATCATGTGAATGTTGGTGCTGTGCAATAATATGGATTGATTTAACTCTGGAAACATAGCCATCATGTGAATGTTGGTGCTGTGCAATAATATGGATTGATTTAACTCTGGAAACATAGCCATCATGTGAATGTTGGTGCTGTGCAATAATATGGATTGATTTAACTCGGAAACTATTAGCCATTATGTGAATGTTGATGCTGTACAATAATATGGATTGATTTAACTATGGAAACTATTAGCCATCATGCAAATGTTGATGCTGTACTTGAGCACAGTAATATGGATTGATTTAACTCGGAAACATTAGCCACCATGTAAAAATGCTGATGCTGTACTTGAGCACAATAATAGAAGTTACTAGCTTTTTGTTGTTAGGCTGACTACCCTCTTCATATTATATGTATTCCAATGTCAGGCGCTTAACGGCAGCATAACACATTTTCACTTAAGACAACACTAGCTGCTACTGTCTGAGCGTTCGATGATGAAGAAGAAGATGAATTCCATGATTATTGAATGAATAAACCATATTGAAACCAAACTCAGGAATTTTAGAAAGCCAAATTTGAATTCAGCGTTTCTCTCTAAATTTGACAAACCGTTTCTTTTGAAATGCATATGTGTGCCAATTAATTTTTTTAAACTTTAAATTCGACCATTTCTTTTGGATACATGTGTGCTATGGCTGCAGAATACACCCTCTTCTCCGCCCCCCTCCCCGCCCCCCCCCCCCCCCCCCCCCCCCCCCACAGCCTTCCCCCCCTCCCCAGCTCCCTCCCACTCCCCACTCCCCTCCTCCTTCCCATATGGCCTATATTACACATGTATATATATTGCGCCAGCCTCGATTAATCATTGACGTCAAGGCGAGGGTGAGTGCCTCTAGGCGTGTCTCTGGAGATGTTACAGCTAAGATCTGTTGTTCATTCACAGACGGCTGAAGTCATGATTTTTACATTGATAAACTTTCTGTTTGTCTGTCTGCCTGACTGTCTGCCTGTCTGACTCTGTGTGTGTGTGTGTGTGTTCCCTCCCCCCCTCTCTCTACATCCCTGTGTGCGTGTGTGTGTGTGTGTGCGCGTGTGTGGTGTGCGTGTGGCGTGCATGTGTGTGTGTGTGTGTACGTGTGTGTGTGTGTATGTGTGTGTGAAGAATAAAAGCAGACAGAGCGAGAGAGAGGAGAGAGAGAGAGAGAGAGAGAGAGAGAGAGAGAGAGAGAGAGAGAGAGAGAGAGAGAGAGAGAGAGAGAGAGAGAGAGAGAGAGAGAGAGAGAGAAACAGACAGACAGAGACATTTACAGAGACAAATACAGAGACAGAGGTAGGCAGACAGCAAAGATCCCTGACAGAGATACTGAGAGAAAAATAAAAGAAAGACAACACACACACAATGCAATACAACGCAACGCAACACCACACACATACACACACACACACAACACAACACACACTCACAAAACACAACGCAACACAACATACCACACACACACACACACACACACACACACACACACACAACACACACACACACACACACACACACACACACACACACACACACACACACACACACACACACACACACCACACACACACCACAACGCAACACACACACACACACATACACACCACAACGCAACACACACACACACACACACACACACACATACACACACACACACACACACACACACACACACACACACACCCCGCACGCACGCACACTCACTCACTCACAACACACAACTC